>CM022391.1:139880485-140432534 GCA_011833715.1 Carcinoscorpius rotundicauda | reverse complement strand
AGGAAACGCAGGAATTAATTGCATTATTTATTTTTTATTGATGATAAAATTCCATGTGAATACTGAAGTTTTCTCAGAGTTTATTCTCCAACTCTTCTTGTAACATTAGTAGAACAACAGTAGGTTCCAGGAACATCACAACAAACCAAACCTCTTTTACATGCTATGTCCTCATAGCTTCATACAGTGAAGAAAATGACATTATTAGAAGACGTATGGATGATAACATTTTATATTGACATACTATTCGTCAGTATTTATGTATTTGTAAAGCTTAGCCGATAAACATTACGTCATAAACAAATTCAAACAATCATGTTTCAGAACACTTCACAAAAGATAATCATATTCAACACTTTCGTTACTTTGTCAATAAAATCTCCAATTATTAATTATTTTTATTTACTCAACTAAAGAAATTTGTATGGGTGATGCTTAGTAGCCTGAGTACTGTGTTATTACTCCATGAATAAATAGTTTCTTAGTTTGATAGCATACAAAGTCACATGAATTTTTAAAGCCCGAACTGAAACTAAAACCAACGTGGTAAAGAACATGAAGTCTTTTGGTATTCTATTAAAATTATCTAATACAGACGTATCTCAAGCATTATTGTGGACTAGATATTATACACGAAATATATTCTTACATTGTAATACAGAGATTTGGTTTTCCTCTTTAGAATTCTATACTGAAGAACAGTGTAAAAGTCGGAATTATAAACAATACTGTAATGTATAAGAAGTCGTTTAGTATTTCATTTTGTGTGTCTAATAAAGAATGAATAGCAGTGTTACGGTCTAGTGATTAACCATAGAAAACATTTTTGCTTTACTATGTAACCCTATACTCTGTCGTTAGGATGCTATTTGAACACGAAGGTAGTTCACCTATGAATAAAGCTGGACCTCGAATTTAAAATATCGGTAAATAACGGAAAGTGTTTTTTGATTGTATTGAATGTGTTGCCCAGTAAAAAAGTCTGATAATAAGTATAAGTTTGAATATTTTTACAATTAATGTTGGGCCTGGCATGGCCTAGCGCGTTAAGGCGTGCGCTTCATGATCTGAAGGTCGCGGGTTCGCGCCTAAGTCGTGCCAAACATGCTCGCCCTCCCAGCCGTGGGGGTGTATAATGTGACGGTCAATCCCACTATTCGTTGGTAAAAGAGTAGCTCAAGAGGTGGCGGTGGGTGGTGATGACTAGCTGCCTTCCCTCTAGTCTTACACTGCTAAATTAGGGACGGCTAGCAAAGATAGCCCTTGAGTAGCTTTGTGCGAAATTCCAAAAAAACCTACAATTAATGTTAATATTTTGTCACAACAAAATACGGTTGCTTATTTTGCTTGAATCTTTATAGTTTGTTGTTAATTATTGAAAAATGAAATAAAATCTATTACACATTGTGGTCCAGAAGATTTGCTTCAGTGTTGATTATGTTTGGTTGTGAAGCACAATATGTAATTCTCATTAGCTAGCTTTTTTTTGTACAGTTATAAGAATTACTGTGAAATATTACGCTTCATGTCCTTTTCCAACAGCTAGTCAAATATTATTATATACTAAATTGATCATTATACAAACATTACACTGTATATTCAACAGTTATGGGCCAGTATGGTTACGTGGATAGGGCGCTATACTCGTAATCTGACTGTCACTGGTTTCATTCTCCGTCACACCAAACCTACTTGCTATGTCAGTTGTGAAGGCGTTATAATGTCACGGATAACCCCACTATTCGTTAGTGATTGAGTAGTCAAGAGTTGACGATAGGTGGTGATGATTAACTGCCTTCCCTCATGTCTTATATAGCTAAATTAGGAACGGCTAACGCCTACTACTGGTGTGACCGAAATTTAAAAATCAAGCAAAGAAACAAACAGTTTGTTTACCTGCTTTATGGTAGAAGAATCAGATAAGCAGCCTGTATGCATTTGGTGAAACGAAAGAATTGTGTTTACAGATACCTGTGTGTTTTAATGTTAAAATAACTAAGTTGTGGCTGTAATACTGCACATCATACAATTTTATTTCCACTTACAGTTTCCCACCACTACATTAGCCTCGTTAAGAGATAAGTTTTACATCTAAAGAACAAATAATCGCTCACAATTTCCTATTGCCTTAGTGTGTGTGTTTCCCACTATGCATGTGTAATACTGTAATCTGATTATTGACGTCACCAGTTACTGGAATCATTCTGATTGGTTGTGATATTCTTAGAACTGAGCATCTCATTAAAAATACCACTATAATAGTTGAAAATCATTATCGTCGTCTAATTTTATGTTTACACTCTTGTAAAATGCAGTAGAAAATACAAGTATCTAATTATTCAAGAATGTTTAGAAATATAATTTTAGATTATGTCTGAGAGTATTTCTATATATTATAAATTATGATGAATATTATACCAAGTACAGATCTTAAGTATTTATTGGAATGATGTACATGTATATGTTAAGGATAATTTATTTATGTATAATGTATATATTACTGGTATTTCATATATTTGTTACTGATACTTTACCCCCCCGCTAATACAGCGGTATGTCTTCGGATTTTCAACGCTAAAATTAGGGGTTCAATTCCCCTTGATGAGCTGAGCAGACAGCCTGATGTGGCTTTGCTATAAGAAAAACACACACAAACACACATACTGGTACTTTACAAATGTGTTACTCACACTTTATATATATATATCTGTTACTAATACTCTTCATATATATTTCACTGATACTTTATTTCATTCTGATTATTATGTTGTCAGAAACTAATATTTTTATTTAAGTTTACAAATCAGTATTTGACAACATGTATTGTAACTTTGACCTTTTTCTCTCTGTTGTTTGTATGTTTGTTTTGAATCTCGCGCGAAGCTAGTCGAGGTCTATGTGTGCTAACCGTCCTTAATTTAGCAGTGTAAGACTAGAGGGAAGGCGGCTAGTCATCACCACCCATGCCAACTCTTGGGCTTCTCTTTCAGCAACGAATAGTGGGATTTACTGTAACATTATAACTCCTTCACCGTTTGACGCGTCGGGTATGCGAAACCGCGACCCTCAGGTTACTAGTCGCACGCATCAACATGGCCATGCCGGGCCTCTGTATGATGTTAATGTGAAATTCTAATATTTTTATTTAAGTTTACACGTTTCGGTTGACACGTAGGGTCTTGTTCTTGGTTGTTAGTGTTATGTATATGTGTAAATATTTTGTAAACGACAACATGTCGTGTTGTGTTTGAATTTTCATTTCTATTATTCATTTTTCCATATTTATATTATTGTTTCGAAGTTTAAACTAATATTTTGTTGTTTATTTAGGGTAACATTTAGAACTTTCTTGAATTAAGTAGACCAATCATATGTTTGTAAATGAGTGCTGGTGACTTTGTGTCTAGACGTGTAGTCTCGTGCAAGAACGGACACGCGCGGATTGCTCTAGAGTGGTATGGAAATTGCAAGATTGTTCGAGAAATAGGCCTATCGGTATAAAAGACGGTGACGCGAGATAGATTCAGTCATCAGTTTTTATTCGAAGAAAAGGAGAGAGATTCAGTCATCAGTTTTTATTCGAAAAAAGAAGATAGATTCAGTCATCAGTTTTTATTCGAAGAAAAAGAGTGAGATTCAGACATCAGTTTTATTTCGAAAGAAGAGAGTTAGTTATTTGAGAAAGATTAAGTGTTTGCTGTGATTATTCAACTTGGATTTGTGACTGAAGTTAGATCTACGGAAGCTGTGATTTTATTTCGTCAATCTCTACGATACATCTGAATTACTGCTTGAGCTGAGAGACGGCGATTTCATTGAACTGTGAACTGTTTCGGAATTTCTTCGTGGGACCAAATTCACACCCTAGACTGGAATTTGAGACTTTAACTTTAGATCATTACATTAGATACAGGCCAGTATCGTTTTGTATTGTGATTTATTTTGAAGTTTGAAACTAATATTATTTTGTTTTGTAATTAATTTCGAATGTTGTAACCCTAATATCTGTCACTGTTATTATATAATTTATGTTATATCTGTTATATTTGTTAATAGTTTAGTGTAATAAATTATACAAGTTGTTATCTGTGTTTTTCTGTTGCGTTTAGTCTACGAAGAACATAAAACATAAAAAAATACGTAACAGTTAGATATAAACTTTCTGTAAAAAATAATGTTCTACTTTCTGGTTTTATTATGTTAAAACTACATCCACATTTATATCATCACTGTTTCGTGACTCTCCCTCAAAGTACCTCTGTCCTATACCTTGATTTTGTAACTATTAACAGATACAATTCATTGTTTTTAAATAGGCTTCATTATAATGTTTAATTTCATTAACGACATAAATATTGATTTTATCAGATCACAGAAATGAAGACTACAATAATTATTATATAGTTGGAACAAAGTCCAAGTGAGATTCCAAGTTATTTAAGTCTGAATTCAAACAAACAGTTTAAATGTCATGACAGAAATATCAATTACAAGTTATGTTTATATTTGTCGTTTAGGAACCTGTTATAATGTTTATATCAGGTTTGTTAGTGATGAAGGTTTGTTACAAAATATTTAATAAAAAACTTGATAATTTATAATCAAAATAAGTAGCTCGTAGGAAGTTATAAATTTGAAACGTGTCTATGTTTCTAATGAAAGAATAACGTACTCTTGTTGACGATTATAGAGATTACAACAATTAAAATGAGTCTTTTAATAATTTTACCATAACTTCACGAATGAAAACCAAAATAGGGTCAAACAAACATGCTTTTACAACCTTGTTTTTCATGAGATCTGTCTTTATAGCTCTTAAAGTAAAAATAATAATTTGAATTCCATTTGTTGCTACAATTAAAAATAAAACTGAAAGTATGTAATATTAACAATAAAATAACAAATAAAAGTACCAGAAATTTTTGTTGCCAATTAACGAGTGTATAAAATAATGATTACATTAGTACAACACATGTCAGATGATTCATCTGGTGTTGTGTTCACTTTGTTATAACATACAGTCCACAGCTGTGAGAACAATATATTTAATTTGTTAATTTACAAATTGAGGGTTAGTTTAATGTATTTGAACAGAAAATTTTAAGTACTATAAGAGATGCAATGGAAGGCACATGCTGCATATGTAATGATCAAGTTATATTTAAACGTGAAGAGCAATGTAAAAATATGTGACTGAAGTTTTACGTGAGGTAATATCCAGAAAACAAGAAAGTAGATTGGTTTATAAATTAATAATAGGAGATTTTATTGACAAAGTAACGAAAATATTGAAAATGATAATACAGGGTGGTCGCTAGAAAAGCGGAAAATTTGGGGGTCAGATATCTCACAAGTTACCCTTCAAAACGCTACACGAGCTTGGATTTCTAGGTTAAGACGCTGCTCTGAAGTGCACGGACAACATTTTGAGCATCTATGAGTGTAATATAACATATGCCTTTAAAAAACTTTGTAAAAGTTATTCTTTGTAAAAATAGCTGTTTGACAAATTTTCTAGCAACCACCCTGTATTTTGTGAAGTGTTCTGAAATACGATTGGTTGAATTTGTTTATGACGTAATGTTAAGAGTTTTTTTAAAGGTAATGATTTTCGGCTGGACTTCAAAAATAGATAAATAGTGACGAAAAATATCAAGATAAAATGTTATCATCGATACGACTTTTAATAATGTCATTTTGTTTGATGTATTAAGCAATGAAGACATAGTATGTGGAAGAGGTTTTGTTTGTTGTGATGTTCCTGGGACCTATTGTTGTTCTACTTATGTTACAAGAGGATTTGGAGAATTAACACTGAAGATACTTCATTATCCACATGGAGTTTTATTATCAATAAAATATAAATAATGCAAATAATTCCTGTGTTTATTTGTTGTTAAAATTTAACAAGGAATAATCCAATACTAAATTTTATCATTATAAGTTATCGATGCTTAAGCCTTTTTTTAACGAAGTTGTTGTCTGTAAATATATTTGAAAATATTTTAAATTATCACTTTAGTGTACAATAAGAGATCGTCAAGCAGTTTAAAACACTACATAAAATTTTAAATTTTAAGAGTAAATATAAGAAATCTCTATCAGATAAATCCACCTTCGATAATTTCTATGCATTAAGTCTGGGATTTATAAAACAATGCAACAGAAATTTTGTTCCTGGTTATTATGTGTTTGTTTTTAATTGCTTATGTTGCAAAAGTACAGAAAATGGCCGTTATTCTTAATAAATGTTGCGTTTGTGACCTGCATAATGAAATTTAGAAATTAACCTATTTTCTATGTAAAAACGGGCAAATTCTCACAATTTTAGTTACATAAGATCACAATAAAACAACATATGAATATAAGACTTACATGTAATTTTACCAAAGCTATATCAAAATGAACAAAAATGATTAGAAGTGAGTAGTTTCTCGGAGTTTTTGTGACTTCAAGATCTTCTTTATTTGTGGGCCTGGCATGGCCGAGCGCGTAAGGCGTGTGATTCGTAATCCGAGGGTCGCGGGTTCGCGCTAAACATGCTCGCTCTCCCATCCATGGGGGTGTATAATGTGACGGTCAATCCCACTATTTGTTGGTAAAAGAGTAGCCCAAGAGTTGGCGATGGGTGGTGATGACTAGCTGCCTTCCCTCTAGTCTTACACTGCTAAATTAGGGACGGCTAGCACATGTAGCCCTCGAGTAGCTTTGTGCGAAATTCCAAAACAAACAAACAAACCAACTTTATTTATGGTCTGACGAAGACACCAAGTTCGACCATTGTCTCAGACAGCTTAAGAAAGAATTCTCGAAGATACTTGAAGGCTGAAGACTCCTTAAGAAGAGTTGCAACAAATTGTTTCATTACACCAAATTTTGTGCGCAAAGTGGGGAACAACACCTTCTGAGGTCCACCAGTAGCTCACACTTAAAATTGTGCACCCCATCAGAGAACTCGGTCCGTTCTGGCCAGTGGTATGTTGTAGTGCGCTGCGGTGTCCATGCTGTACCAAAGGCAAAAATAACAGTGAAACTTGGAAAGCCTCCTCGGAAATCCATAATGAATACCATCATGTTGAAGTCTCCGATAATCTTACAGCGTTACTCATCATACATAAAGGTTTCTAACAAGGTCTTGACGCTGTTATGTTCCTCACTGAAGTACATCGAATGAGCCAGGGTAGGAGACGGATAATTTTTCCCGTTTTGGAGCAGCACAGCTTTTAGGCTTCTAAACGAGCTGTGAATGAAGAGGAACAACTCGTTCGGATTACAAGCAATTCCAATTGCCTCGCCCAGACCGTTTAAATTATGGCAGAATATGTCGGTGACGCTTCCTCTAACATTCATTTTTGAAAATTCTTCTAACTTCTACAACATCTTTGGAAGTTTTTGAAACATCTTGCTAGTTCGAGAAAGTTTTCTATCAGCTATTTAGCCCTGAATAAACCTGGAATGTTCTAGAAAGTTGGTACATTTGAAAATTTCATTACCCAGGTCACAAAAGCAAAATTTGAAGAGAAAAATAGGTCTTTTATATTTACTTTAGGCATAAGCAATTGGAAAATAACACTTTCTGCCCAGGAAAAAAAAGTAGAAATTATGTTAAATAGTGTTATCATTGGTTTGTTATTGATTCAGGCGTGTTCATATTATTGTTTCAACCGTTTATAGAGAAAATTTGTTGATATTGATCAAGTGTTGTGTTATTTTGTTTATTTTATTGGTAATTTTATCGGAAGAACGTAGTTTTATGACTGTGTTTATTTGGTTTCTTAATTTGTCAAATACTGTTTCGTTTGATGTGCTGTGTCCCAGGGAATATACAGCCCAGTAAGAGTGACATTTCTTGGAATTACTGTTTTGTATTGTGTGTCGATTCTTGCAGAATGGACTATCTGTACTTTGTTTCCCAAAGGTATCAAAATGTGGTTTATAGTGGTGCAAGTCCGCAAACATACTACCATGCCATGGAGGGGGAAGTGTTCATTATGATATTTTATTTTTATAACACTGATATGATTGCACATTCTTCATTGTACACACGACTTGTGTACTGAATTTGTTGGTATTCAAGAACTATAAAAACTATACAAGTGAATAGACTCTACAAAAGGAGCATAAACATCATAAATAAAAGAACATAGAATTATATATTTAATAACTTCAAATTTTTAGCAGTCATTTTAATATTGTTGTAGGGTCAATCTGTGATCTGCTTTATATATAAAAACAATTTTTTAACTTTATGTGACGAATAATATCAATGAGAAATTATTGTTGTTTTTACACATCTAAAGAAGGGACGGCTAATGAAAAAATAGTTCTGAAGAAGCTGTGACCGAAATTTTAAAATCAAGCAAAGAAACAAACAGTACGTGTACCTACTTTTAAAGCAGAAAAATCATCTGAGTAGCCTGTATAATTTTATTGAAACCACAGATGTTAAAGAAACGGCTATGTTCACTATCCTGTTTTGCTGACTATGTCTGTTATTCCCACACTATGCGTCGTGAAACTCACAGGAGCGCCGCAGAATATTTCAAATTTTTGATGGATCAAAGTAATATAGACATCTTTCGGACACGATGCGAACTACTAGTTCGAGGTAGTTCACAGTTTTAACAATAGCCGGAACTATATTCCTTTTGATAACGTTCTCGAATGTTTGAGATATGTTTTTTGTTTATTTATACTTTCGGCTACGCCAGTAACTTCTCGGTCTTTTTCGTTTTTGATTTTGTATACTAATTGTTTAATAATTTATTGAACTTTACGAGATCTCATAGACCCTTCATCACAACACAGTTAAGTTATTACGATTACTTAAAGACCCAGAGTGTCAACAGGTTTTTTTATTCAAAATCTAAGAAACGAGAAAGTTCGAGAAGTTCCTTTCGATGACGTTCTCAAGTGGATTGTTGTTGTTGTTTTGAATTAAGCACAAAGCTACACAATGGGCTATCTGTGCTCTGCCCACCACGGGTATCGAAACCTGGATTTTAGCGTGTAAGTCCGCAGACACCGCTGAGCCACTGGGGATGGGGCTCAAGTGGATGTATTGCGGTATTGTGGTAATATAATTTTATATTACCAGTAACTTTTGAATTGTTAGATAATTTTAAATCTATTTTCAACAAAAATTTACTGTACAATGAATCGTGGCAAAAAGGAACGTGATGTATGAAATTAATGCTACACTAATAAACTATGCAAGAATAAAACATTATTATTACATATATACATATATATATATATACAATGAAAAATATAATTAAATATATGTAAGCAAAAATTAATTAAATACATACAAAGCACAAAAAGTAAATTCATACAAAATATAAGAAAAACAAATAAAGAAAAGGACATTTAAAGAAAAGAATGGAGATAGGAGAGCCTAGAACCAAATCTTAACCTCACCACTCACCAACGCACAGACAGACCGCCACTGATAGTAAAAGTGCCTAGAACTCACACGCCGAAAGTACGCATCGTGGCGAAATAACAATCTACAGCTGGCCTTAGCCAGTATCTTAAAGTACGACACCTTTGCATGTTCGAAAGTGGTTGATTTTGAGGAAGGAGATGACGTACTTAAAATCTTTTAACGTGTACTGAAACGACAAAGTCATGTGGCTAGAAACAGATACCTTCACGTGGTATAAGATGGTCTCAGCCGAGAGCGACGGGACTCAAAAACACTGGCCACCCTTTTCCAGTTTTCCACAGATATTGGATAGAGAACCAACTTGTACATGAGACACTCCACCTGAGAGTGGCACACAAGACATAATTCAGTTGCACAATAGTTGCGCGCTCCATCACCAAAAGGATATTATGCACGATGCGCCATTTGAAAGCCCGAAGATACCTATCAATATGACGCATGGCGACCCGGCTCCAAGTAATGTCCCACGTAAGAGCAGGGTGGTGTTGCTTAATCCTGTGGGAAGATTGAGGGACCAGTAGGCGGTAGAGGGAACGGTAATCCGTCGGAACGTCGCATAACACGGCACAACATCGCCGGATTACCGCAGCAGCGTCTACATACCAAGAACAAGGGTCAAAAGACATCAGTGTTTCCAGGTTCAAAGAAACATCAAAGAGCCTGCGCCCTGTGCCAACCAACAATCTAATGACGTAGCAATCAGGATGATACTTAAAGGATAGACAGCAAGACGTAGTAGACATCAAAGACACTGGGTTCTGACATAAGGTATGTTCAAACCTTTCCTGCGTGGCAGCAGAAAAAAAGAAAGCCGAGATATAGTATCAGGCTTACCACCTTATAAGTAAGGGAAGAAATGGAGTGCAATGCAGTCATCCAGTAGAAGAGCAGCCCCAAGGTACCACCCAAAGGGGAGTATCCTCCTCCTTAACTCCCCTGCCTTGCCAAACAAGTTTGCAAGGTAGTAGCGGTAGTTGTGAACTGCTGAACCAACACGCTGCTTCACCTCCTCCCCACGCAACCACGGGGCACGCGAGAAAGCACTACAAACCAAGTAACTTATTAGGAGGCCCAGTTTAGTCTGCAGTTGAGGCCCGTTTTCCCAAACACCGAGGACCAGACTTGGCATAGTTGAGCTGGGTAGCACTGGTCTAAAGGTAACGGTGAACAATGGCCAACGCCGAACCTAACGATGTTATGTTTGCAAGGAACAAGTTCACATCATCTGCAATGAGACACGTATTTGACACTCTTACCTCCTGGCAACTGGAGGCCATGCACCGAGACCAAGTGGTGCAGTTAAGAGAACAGTCACTCGATAACCAACTCATAAGGTGAGGGAGAGAACAAACAACCCTAACGAGCTCCCTGTAAGATGGGAAAGAAAGACATCACGTATCTGTTAATCAAGAGCCTGCTGGAAGCGGTCGTGTACAAGGCATGCACGAACTGAACAAACACAGGAGGAAGGTTACACCTCTTCAGAACGAACCACAAAAATCCGTGGTGAACTCGACCAAAAGCTTTGTTCTGTTTGAAGGACACAAAGATTTCATGGATATCCCTGTCCCTTAGGTAATGGAACAGATCCCTGAGAAACACCAGATTTTGTTATTTGCTTCTTCTCTGCACACCACAAGAGAGAGTGCAGTAGACCAAGGAAGACATAACCTTACTCAAATATGCACACAAAACTTTAGAAATAACCTCAGCAGCCATGTTCAAGAAAGATATCGGACTCCTCGAGAAACGATCTAAAGATTACGTGGGATCCTTAGAGATTGGAGAATTGAGCCCATCTAGCGTTCCCGGTAGCATAAGTCCCGTGATCAGACAGTTGTTAAAATGTCTGACGAAATAGGGTCCGATTTTATAGTAATTGAATATCAACAAATTCAGTACACAAGTTCTGGGTATAATGAAGAGAATTATATCTGGGTTATAAAAGCTCAAACGTCAAGACTTTCTTACAGATATATTATATAGAGTATTGGCTGCTTCTACTGGAGTAAAGTTTGAACATTACAGTTAAATAAATGTTTTGAACACACAATGTCATCTCAGCAAGTTCTGACAGCTAAAGACAGTGTTGAACATGACTTTATTTGATTATTAAAAACACATTGTTATTAATATTTTATAATGATGTCTACATGTCACTTTTCTAGCTGAAAGGCTTAGCCAATAAGAGTCACGTTTAATAAACTGTTAATAATATATCAGTACCAAGTTTAAATATGTTACACACTGTGTATAAAAGTGATATATTATGGTATTCGTTATATAATCATTCAGTATTCTTTTACGTCAAACCTTTAATTGAATACTGTTCTTTATATGCAAAAACGGCTCGTTTGGGTTGAGAAAATATTTTACATAGAAAAGCGAACAACATTTCGACTTTCTTCGGTCATCGTCAGGTTCACAAAGAAAGAGGTAATTGACCGGAAGCTGACCACATGTTTGAAAGGGGTTGTGTTCCTGAGTGTCGGAATGTAGAGGGCGGTGTTAGATGTTTGAATATATAATTTTATTATATGAATATAGGTATGAAGGCTTTCCTTTACATTGGTTTATTTTGGGTTTAAGTTTTTGTATAAGTAAGGCTTCTTTAATTTTGCGTTTGTTTATGTTTGTTTCTTTATTTAGTATTTAAGTGTTTTCTGTGGTTATGTTGTGTTCATTTGACTTGCAGTGTTCGAAAACGTGTTAAGGTGACTTTTTATGTTCTTTGAATCTGTTTTCCATTTTTTAATCGTTTCTCCAATATAGAAGTCGTGGTAGTTATCACACTGTATTTTATAAATAATGTTGGTATGGTGTTTGTCAGTGAAGTTCTTACATAGTATAGACCTCAGTTTTGTGCCTGGTTTTTGAATAAATTTAATATTAATTGGAATGTCATGTTTTGTTACTAGTTTTTGCCAAATGTTGGTTATTTGTTTGCTGATGTCAGGAATATATGGTATACAGAAGTATATGGTTTCGTAATTTTTTGATTCGTGAGATATATTTACTTTTGTTGGTTGATTTTGCTTTCTGTCTTAGTGTGTGCGTAAAATGTTTTCTACGGTTTGTGAAGGAGACTTATTGATGTTGATGAAGTATTGTTTTATTTTGTCTAATTCGCCCTTAATTTTATCTGGTGAGCATAGTTTTATGGCTGTGTTTATCTGGTTTCTTAGTATGTTGAGTTTTTGTTTTGTTTCATGTGCTGAGTCCCAAGGAATGTATAGTCCAGTATGTGTGATTTTTTGGTGGATTTCTGTTTTGAATTGTGTGTCGGTTCATGTAATTTTGAGGTTAAGAAATGATATTTGATTTCTTTCTTCCTGTTCACATGTGAAGTTAATGTGTTAAGTTAAAAAAAATAAGTTTGTGTTCTGTAGATTTGAATCCCGCAACCGTGTCATCTACATATCTGTACCAGTATAGTGATGGATGTAATGCTGTGTTATTTGCTTGTGTTTCAATTTGTGTCATAAAAATATTGGCTGGAACTGGTGATACTTGGTTGCTCATGCTTTGGTCATTTGTTTGTATATAGTTTTGGTTGTTGAACATGAAGTTTGTTTTTATCATGGTGAATTCTATGTTATAACATCGTATCAGACACGAACAAATTTAAACCAATACACACAAATCCAACAAAAACACACGAGACGCAACTGAACAAATTACTACTGTAAATGAAAAAAGCCAACACAATTTCACAAATACTTTATTCCTTCCTACGTTAAACCGACTCACGCACACCGCAGATATACGCCATCCCCAAACCTCATAAACCAGATTGTCCATTATGACCAATAATGTCCACATATGAATTGTTTAATTTCAATCTTGGTAAATACATAAGATGGGCATTCTCCAAATATGTAACATCAGCCAGCTCATTCATCAAAGACTCTTTTAATTTCAAGTCTAATCTAAATCAACTTAATCATAAAGCCTTAATAGCCAGTTGTGATGTTATATCTCTCTTTACAGAAGTTCCAACCACTAAAACCTGCAAGATAACCTTAGTACTCTATATCCGAGACCCTAACCCAACTATAGACATTCCCAGTAACCAGTTAGCAACCCTTGTAGAATTCACCACGATAAATTACTACTGAGACCTCTTATTGTTCATTTTCTAACCTGTTTCGGACTTCTCTTTGGTATGGTTTTTAAACTTTTCACCAGCGAGAATTTAGGCTAATTTCATAGTATTCACATTTTCCCTGTAAAATGTTTTAAAAAGTTTTTATTTTCCTTTTATTATTTTCATCTTTCGAAGCTCTACTCAAATAAGTTGTTGAATCTGACAACGCAAAATGCATATTTTTTCTTTATGTTCATTGTTCTTGAGATTTTGGCCAGCAGTGTTTTTATTATTAAAGACCGGAAAGCTGGATAAGAAAAAATATGTTCGGTACCAACTTCAGGTATCATAGAAGAATAAAGCCAAGATTTATTTGAAGTAATTATATGTGAAAAACAAGATGTACATGTATATCACAACATGTTATACATTTGAAGAAAGTAATAATTACACCTCTACATACCTCAGTATTTTGTGTTGATAGAACGATAATTTTCATAACTTTCTGCTATTTCTTACATAAGCACAAAACTACAGTTTGGGATAAAGACAGATTTATCCCAGTTCCTGAACTGTATTGAAAGTTGCCATCCTGTTACGAACTGTTATAAAAATGTAGAGCAAAGTAGTTCCTGAGATATCATGTGATATTTCATGAACTAACGAGATATCTAATCAAATTTGCTTGTTTCTTGCAGAATTTCGTGTCTCCTGTTAGTGAATTATTAATAGAGAAAAATGTAAAACTGGAATGTAAGTATAAAGATAGTCGAAATATATAAAGTACAGAAGGTACTACAAATAATGAGTGTAATACTTGCACACTCCCAAGAAGTATAATACATCATAACAGCCAACTACTGAAACCATGTGTAGAGATTATTCATTATGGTTTTGTTTGAATGAAATTAAACAAAAAGCTGCAGAATTGGCCATCTGTACTTTGTCCTCCAAAGTTATCGAAACACAGTCCGCAAACATACTGTAATGTCGCTAGGGGATACCTTTTTGAGTATTCAAAACTTTATTTGTTCACAGTGCCTTTAGTGTCTCAGCAATTTCTACATGGCGCTCCTTGTCACAAAGGAAAACCTAACAGTTCCGTTTAATAAGTCATTATGTTTGAACAACTTAACATTTAATAAGTATTTCTATGCTATCAACTTAATGGCTATTTGAAAAAAATAATACATCTAAATTGAAAGTAAAAGCAATATTTCAGTTAAATTTTTAAATAACCATGAATACTCATGGCATAAGTGCGTCTGCTGGGCACTTTACAGCTTCTCAATCCTATGAATCAGATTTGACATTACCACCCTATTTCCTGTTTTTCATTTATTTTCGCCCATTAAGTACTTTTTATCACATCAATCTTTGATTATCTAGCTTTAAAAAGATGTATCGTTGCAGAGGAAATTTGGATTCTCTGAGCTTCACCACTTAGCAGCAGATATTCATTTTTTTACTGACATCCATCTCTCAGTTTGTTCCATGATGACACAAGTTGTTTTTCAAATCTTATCAGAAGACAGTTAAAAAAAATTTCATCTTCTGGAGAGGTAAATTCAGATGGGATATTAACCTTGAATGGACCTTGTATTCTTGGAAACTTTTCCATATTTCCTGAAATATAATTTCAAATCAGTCACTGAGCTGCATTAAGTGCTCCTCAGTTCAGTTAGTGGATCAAAGCGACTTCTTTGAATGTCACAAACCGCTGCAACAAGGGGTAAACAGTCTTTTCCAACATCTTTAGATTCCATATCCTCACAAAGTTTTATTTTAAAAACACATCGCCGTTCACAACTTTCAATACACTTTTCAGTTCTAGATTCAATGTGCAGTAAATCAAATGAACATCCTTGTTACTATCCGTCGCCTTATCCAGTTGCAATCAAAATTCATTCCCTTTCCTTTGGTCTTTACCCTTGTGACAGATTCTACGACTGATAATATTGTTAGATAAAATCACTTTTCAAAGGAGTCTTCCCGCAGATTCAACAACCATATTGTTCACTATATCTACTGAGCTGGCAAAATATAAGAATATAAGAAACGAGAATGTTGGAGAAATTCCTGGCGTTTCCAAAAGTACAAATAAACAAAATCATGTCTCAAACATTCGAGAACGTCATTGAAAGGAATGTAGTGCAGTAAAATGTTAAAACTGCGAACAACCTCGAGCAATCAGTTCGCGTCGTGTCAGAAAGTTGTCGATATTGCTATCATTCCATCGAAAATTCAAATATCCTTTGGTGTCCCTGTCAGTTTGCCACTGAGCACAGTTTAATAGGTAGAGGGTAGTGAACAAAACTGGTCAATGAACATAGCCGTTTGGTTAACATCATTCTACGCCTTTTTGAAAGATTCTTAGTTGACAAGAAAGGGGAGATTTGACTGTCACTTTTTCCTGACCACCCAAATCGAGATTCTAATGAAGTTAATTTTGCGTTAATACGACGATAAGAATGAAAAATAAAAGTCATAGTCTGGGCATGTGAATCAGCTGGCCAAGTTTAGCACTTTTAAATTGATTTAATAACTATTTTACAAATGTTATAGACAATTACAAAATGGAATGTTCTATTAAAATTATGATATCATTTACAAAGAAATGGATTTTTAATTCTATATACTCTGTTTTTACTATAGACGAGACAGTTTTATACAATTTTTACTGAAAGGTGGCATTGTTTTACATTATCTTTGTGAGCAAATAAAAGATTCCTATTTAATTGTTTTTGACTGTTGAAAATGATTTAGAACGCTATCAAACACAAACTCTTCAGAAATATAATGTTCCACAGTGAGAACATCTACTTAATTTAACCGTATTCATAATTTTCTTAGAAAGCCAGTATCTTTCCAAGGTTTCCTCTCGCTCATTAACTGTGAACCTGGAGAGTTTTAAACACTAAATTACAGGGTTTGATTCCTATTGTGGCTGAATCTATCAATTTACCGATAATATATCCTGTGAATATTCCTGTTCACTATTTTATTTACTGTAGGTCTTAACTATCAGATATACGTTATAATACTTATTACCTGAATGATGACAAACATTAAATTTTAATATTTACCAAATATAAAACTATCATAACATCTTTTTCATTTCCAATAATGGTTAAGGTTTATGAAATGATAAAATTCTGACTTAATCAATTGTTAGTTACGTTCCTTCATGTATAGAATACAACAATTTAAATTATATATCACGTATCTTTTGTTATTTCTGTTTGCCTTCAATGATACACTATTCGGTGGATAATATTTTACTTGAAATTGCTTTTGAAATGTTTGGTAATAATAAATTAAGCTATTAACATCTCGATCTATCATTTTGGAAGTTGAAACGTTAAAAATTATAATGGTTACATCAAAAACTGGTTTTAATAGATAGAGAGCAGCAAATGAAAGAAACTTCATTTGATTGTTCAAGTAGCTTAAAAATATCTAGAATGCTAAATTTCTAATTATTGTTTTAGTTTCGATATTTATACCAACTGTAAGAATTAGCAACTAGTTGATAAGTTGATTTTTTTTTTCTTTTTTGGAACTACTTGCTAAGCTAGCCATTACTAATTTTGAAATGTTAGACTGAAGAGAAGGCAACTAATAAAAACCATCTAAGTTTTCATCATTTACAGTAAAAAAACAGATAACGTCTAATAAATGTGTGACCACTATTGTTTCTCTTTACAGTCAAAGTTTTCATCATTTGACAGTTAAAAACATACATTAATTGCTATTTCTACCTTTATGTCACGATATAACCGACAGATTAACAGTAATCTTTTTCTATTATCTTGAAGCAGCCACACCCTATATGACAATCAGTTCTCAGAAGTATGGTGTTTACGAACAGAATATTAGTGCCAGCCTCGACGTTCCCAATATGACTGTCTGTTCTTCATTTGTGACCTGCATCAACATTAAAAATCGTTTTTGATACACTATATAGTTAATTTTGTTATTCTAATGCAGGTTGACATGAACTTTAACATTAGTGACAAGATACTCCTGTATATCACGTGCTAGATGCTGCTGGTAAAACTTTTGAATTCTTAAACATTCAGCTATGACCTTCAGTATCAGTTTGTAAACACGGTTCTTGTGTCGCGTTTGTAGAGTTAACTCCATGTAAGTAATTTTGTTTACAGTTATAAAGATGTTTCAATGGTTCTCTGTGTTTAGGTTATTTGTCCTTCTAGTTTTTAACTTCATACATACCTTTCAAAGGTCAGAGAATAATTTTCTTTTATAAATGCTTTTCTAATAGTGGGCTAGATCTTCCCTTTGGTAAAAGAGAAATATTGAAAACCAACCTTTCCTGGAAGGTTCAGTTTTAGGGGCATTACCAAGTGAAAACCAAGGATTACTTCCACAAACAACGTGGTTGATTAAACAAGATGTTACCGTAGATACTAAACATCTTCACAATTTCACAATAAACATTCATTATATCAGTAGAAGAGAAATCGTTAACTTACTGTAAAAAGCAAATTTGCATTTAATACTCAGAAAACAGCCGTTCTTTGAAAATGCGTAACTAGTAAAGTTGCAATAAACAACCATTCTACTAAGTCAAATTTGAAGATTTTACTTCAGAGGGAATCATATTGGAATAAATTTATGTCGACAGAAATTTTGTGTAAATATTAATTATCAGCTACTTCAATTTTAATCGCATATCCAACGAATTACAAAATGAAAATGTACTTCATAAATAAACTTAATTATTCATATATTGTTTAAATTTATGCAAATGTTGCACTCTGCACGACTGAAATGTTTACTTAGTTATTTAACAGATTAGAAAAATATTGATACAAACAGCTCGTAAGGTTCTGTTCAAACATACTTAAGTTGACGTGATACCTTAAATTTTGATTATTTGTATAATTGTTGATTTATTATCTTCAAACGTACGTGTAAGACAAGTAATGTAACCTAATACATAACCAAACTAAGAAACTAATTATCAATAAGCGTGAAAATGTGTTATTTTACCACTCTTAATTTGTGATGTAATATTAAATCAGCAAATCTTTCGATATCTAGTTTATTACTGTACAGTCTTCGTCTAGAGAAATCTCTGTCTCCCTCTGTTTTTTTAACAAGAAAACTTTTCACTTTCGAAGCTTAAATTTCTTTCTTATCTTCAAAAATAATCGTAAATTTCAAGTTTCTTGTCTCTATTACAAAGAACAATATGAAAAAAAATGATCAGTCTATCAAGACAATAAATCAATGTATGTAACGTTCCAACTATTTCTACTTTATATTTAATGTCTTTTTTTTCGTTATTTGTAAATATAATTGTGTAACAGGAGAAAGTTAGACTTGTGATACAGAACAAATAATGTCAGATAAATAGAGACGGTGTGAAATTCATTTTATAGCATAACATATTATTTGTACTTTGAGCTATCAGTCCCACACAACAGTCACAGTTAATCACTTGGAGGGTTGTGAGTTGCAACTTAATCAATGGCTGTCTTCCTTGTAGTCAGGAACTAACCCCTAACGACTGTAGTAGATAGCTTTAGTAGTTGTTCAATAAATACAAAAAGTTATACTAAAATTCTTTTGTCTTTATCCAAACCGTTTTGATATTCAAGTCATTAAGTTTCCGTTACATTTGACAATTGTCGTTAAATGTTCAAGTATTTTAGAACACAAACATTTTACATTGACTATTTTTTGTAAATTGATAAAGCTAGATTTTATAAGAGCTGACACAATGTCTTCAAACATTCCTTAATTAGGACAGCAGTAAGTTTATGTACTCAAAACGCTCAAATTTAAAGTAGATTATTTTGCACAATGATTAAAAATAAACAAAACAAGTCAATGTACTTTGCTAGAGCTCGCAGTCACTTCATCACAACACTTTTCAGTTATTTATATTACTGATAGACCCGAAGAGTCAACAGGTATTTATATACAAAATATAAGAAACGAGAAAGTTCGTAAAGTGCCTAGCGTATCCGAAAGTATAAATAAACAAAAACATATCTCAAACACTCGAGAACGTTATTGAAAGAAATGTAGTGTTGCTTGATTTTGAAACTGTGAATTACTTCCAGCTAGTAGCTCGCTCAAAGTCCGAAAGATTTCGATATTGCCGTGATTCCTTCAAAAATTTGAAATATCTTTCGGTTTCCATGTGAGTTTCTCGTGGTGCTCATTTTGGAAAACACTAACGTAATTAACAAAACAGGAGACTGAACAAAACAGTTTCGATATCATTATCTTCCGCCTTTTTAAAATACTCTGGCGAAAAGGTGAGATTTGACATTCATTCTTCTAGAGAAGCAAAACCAAGAACTTGATAAGGTTAATTGTGCGTTAATACAACGCCATGAATGAAACACAGGATTTCTAGCTCAGGCTAGTTAACCAGCAATCCACGTTCAGCACTAACAAATTGAATTAATAGGTTTTTATAAATGGTCACAGAAAATATTACAGAAGAATGTGGTATTAAAATTAAGAAATTATTTGCATTATGAATGGATTTTTAATGCTATGTTCTGTGTATCTACTAGAGACGAGTTAGCTTTATACAATTATTACTAAAAGATGGCACTGCTGAGCATTAACTTTTTGAGCAAATCATCATCATCTACCACTCAATTCCTTAAGGAACAAAAAGCCACGATCACTGCGGTTTCCGTAACAGATTTTTAAGTGAGTATGTTGTTACCCAATGCACCGAGCCGTCCCTAATTTAGCAGTGTAAGACTAGAGGGAAAGCAAGTAGTTATCACCACCCACTGCCAACTCATGGGCTACTCTTTTACCAACAAAAAGTGGGATTGAACGTCATACTATAACTCCCAATGACTGGGAGTGCGAACATGTTTAGCGCCACGCGGATGAGGACTCGCGAACCTCAGATTACCAGCGCCTGCCTTAATGCGCTCGGCCATCCCGGGCCTCGTGAGCAAATAACAGATTTCTCTTCAATTACTTTTGACTATTTAAAATGTTTTACAACGCTATCAAACACAAATATGGCATTTCCAAACAACCGATCGACTGCTTTTAATGTAATTGTATGTCTTGATAGTGATCCTGTCCAACGGCGTAAAAAGCGTCTAAAAATGTGTGACAATTATTGCTTGTTTTATAGCCAAAGTTTCAACCATTTGACATTTAGAAACAGACACTAATTGCTATTTATACCTTCATGTCAACATATAACCGACATTTCACATTAACTGGCTTATTTCTCTTTGACATCTAATTCTCTTCAGGTTTTCTGGATACCGGGCCAATTTGGTATTCGCACGAACGAGCTCTCCGACATTACAGATAAAACTTTCTTCTCGACACTATCACTGCTGTGCCTGTTTGTACGTGGACTACGGTCATGCATCATGGTTCGGTTGCATGACAGCTGGCCGTCATATTGGAGTGAGCAACATGACAATAAGCTTTTCCAAATAATAACTTATATTGGACTTTGGTTGTTTTGCTTCTGTAAGGATTGGAAACAGGAAGTTATTCTAACTAGATTACGCATTGGTCACAGTTTTTTTAAATAATTGTTTTCTTTTATCTGGAACTGATGCACCAGTGTATTGTAGGTGCAAAAGTCTGGTCACAATAAACTACATTTTACTGTGTTGCCATCGTTATGACTCTCAACAACGGCATCATTTTAAACATGTTCCGTCACAAGGTTTGTATGTAACGTTAGACAGTGTTATTGTCAATGATGACACTGTCTACCTTAGAAATGTTTTTAGTTTAAAATGGCATTTAAGATTTTCAATTTATACATTAGACCTTTTTTTAATGTGATTCCCCATTTAAGAATCACAGTCCACCTAGTTCAATTTGAAATTAGAAAATGGCCGTAACATCAAAATACTTGAAATCAAAACTGGAAAGGTCAACTTCAGGTGACTGACGGTGGTTTTTGTACTTATTTGTTAGTCTTCCTATCAAATTGTGGTGATTAAAATTATGCTGCAGAAAGTCCTTTACAACTTGTATCACTGTAGTTTTTCTCTTAGTGCTGTAGACTAGATGTAAATGTTGGTTTTATGATATTTTTTTAAACTTTGTTTTACTTTAATTTCCTTTTATGAACTTTACTAAATTCACTTTAATATTAACATTTTACCTGATGTTTGGTGCAGATAGCCTAGCTGCTTTTTGCCATAAAACACAAAATCAACCAACCAATCAACCATAGCATGTGTCCATGCATTTGTCCGTCCCCTCTTTACAGTGGCCACTTGTTGTGCTACATTTGAAAAACTGCACGTGAGAGCAAATCTCACCATTCACTTTATAAATGATAATAGAATAGACATGAATAATGTTGATGTCATTCTTTTTCACAAGTGGGATATTCTACACTAAATTCGTAGGAATTAATCACACACTCATTCACATTTTAAAGTGACTTGATATGTTGTTGTTTAGCAGCCCTTATCTGAAATGCTCAACAATTACTTTTGAAAGTTGGTTGTATAACTAGCTTAGAGTAATTGTGGAAGTAATTAATAAACTAAACAGTTTGAACTTCCATTATTTGAAATTTTTGCTATGTTCATATGTTAGACTTAAGCCTATACTTCAGTTAATAAGAAAGATAATATAGTAAAATGGTAAGTGGATCTGTTGTTTTTCTGTGAATGTATTTGAGGAAAATTTCACATTTTTATACTTTTTGTTCTGTAGATGAAAGTATAAAGTATTTTTGAAGTTTTTACGCAAAACATATGACTGGAATGTAGAACCCCTGGGAGTTATGGAAGTCCTTAAACAATGAACTTTGTTAAAACATCATTGAAAATTTTCAAATGTCCATTTATCTCGTTATGAATTCATTTTTCATACTATAAGTACTAATTAAATAGAAAAATCTTTTTATTAAACAGAAAATGAAATGCTTTTTATTTTCTCAGGCAACAGTCGTTCATTAAAAATGCGTAACTTGTAAAGTTGCAATAAACAACCGTTCTACTAAGTCAGATTTGAAGATTTTACTTTCTACAAGGCAGATGGAATCATACTGGACAAAATAAATTTAGGTTAAGAGATATTTTGTGTAAATATTAATTATTAGCTACTTCAATTTTTATCAGATATCCAACGAATTACAAAATCAAAATGTACTTCATGAATAAACTTAATTATTCATACATTGGTTAACTTGATGCAAATGACATAGTCTGCACGTCTTAAATGGTTAGTTAATTATTTAAAAGCTTCGAAAAATATTCACACAAACAACTCCTTAAGCTGTGTTCAATCATCCTTGAGTTGATGTGATACATTAAATTTTGATTATTTCAATAATTTTTATTTATTATCTTCGAAAGTACGTGTAAGACAACCAATATAACCTGATACATAACCGAACTGAGAAACTCATTATCAATAAATGTGAAAAAATGTGTTATATCACCAGTTTTAATTTGTAATGTAATTTTAAATTAGCAAATTTTTCGATATTGAGTTTATTACACACTAGACTTCGTCTAGAGAAATCTCTCTCTCATTCTGTGTTTTTAAGAAAGAAACTTTTCACTTTCGAAGCTTAAATTTCTTTCTAATCTATAAAAATAATCGTAAATTTCTAGTTTTCGTCACTATAACAGAGAAGAAAAAAATAGAAAAATGGTCAGCCTATCACGACAATAAACTAATCTTTGTAACTCCCTTATCTTTACACTAATTATTCAATGTATTTGTTTCGTTATTTCTAAAGAAAAACGTGTAACAGGAGTGAGGTAGACTTGTCATACAGAACGAATAATGTCGATTTGTTTGTTTGCTTTTGAAATTTGCACAAAGCTATTCAAGGGATATCTGTCCCAGCCGTTCTTAATTTAGCAGTGTAAAACTAGAAGGAAGGCAGCTAGTCATCACCACTCACCGCCAACTCTTTTACCAACGAATAGTGGGATTGACCGTCACATTATAACGCCCAAACATCCGAAAGGTGGAGTATGTTTGGTGTGACAGGAATTTGAAACCACGACCTCAGATTACGAGTCGAACGCCTTAACTCATCTGGCCATGTCGGGCCAAACATTAATTTGTGAATAATGTCGAATAAATCGAGACGGGTTTCAATTCTTGTCATAACACAACACGTTAGTTGTATTTTGAGTTACCGGTGCCATACAATAGTGACTGTTAATCATTTAGTGGGTGATATGTTGCTTCTTAATTAATGGCTGTTTTCTTTGTTTACAGTAATTAAAAAATTAAGGACGGAGGAAGTTAGCTTTATTGTTTGTCCCATAAACACAAAACGATATGGTAAAATTATTTTGTCTTTATCACAACTTTTTTCATCTCCTAGTCATTACGTTTTCGTAATATTTTACTGTTCTAGATAAATCTTAAAGTAAGTTTGAACAGAAACGTTTTGCCTTTTGTATTTTTGTAAGTTGATTAAGGTAGATTTTGAAAGAGCTGACACAACGTCTTCAAAAACTTTCAAAAGGGAGAGCAGTAAGTTTAAGTTTTCAGAACGCTTAAATTTGAAGTTTTATGACCTAATGAACACTGCAAGTAGACCAATGTGGTTTTGTTCTTATAACAAATATTCAGATATTTATACTGTTCTAACATATAAGAGAAATAAAACATTCTGTCGTTCAACTTTATTGTTATGAAAAAGAAACTCTTCAGAACTCTTTAAAATCTAACCACGTGACTCTTATATCTTAGTTATAATGTCACAAACGTAGATAACATTGATTGTTTGTAATAAGTATGGTTATTGCTTGGTTTATTTTATTTTATTCTGTCATAAAGAAATGAGGTTAAATACATTTATTTCTAAAACAAATCGGTTCACGATTCCTATGTTTCACCGAAATATAATATCAAACTTAAATAGTTTTGATAAAATAGTGATCCATAATAAAACTATCTCAGTGTTATAAAATCCTGCATCATTTTTGAATGACAATTTTATTTCGATCTTATTATAATGAATTAAAGGTACAAATCTAACATGTTAAGTAATATTTTTTCCATTTTTAAACGATTATGAATTATTTATCATCAGTTATTAGCGTTCGGTTTTACAATTTAGTCATGAAATATTAAGGAAACAGGTAATTAAATTTTTATTTACATATTATGGTCCAGAAAATTTATTTCATGGTCGATGATGTTCATACTTAATACAAAATAATAATTAATAATTATCAAAAATGACTCCATCTGTTAGAGATTCCTTACATTTACTATTAAAATTTCAGATTTCATGAACTGTTAAAACTTTCTTGACGAACTCACACTGTACACTGATGTGATCATTTCCTAAATATTTTAAAGCTAACTATCTGGTTTATAAGAGGATTTAAATTCATTTACCTTTAGTTGAGAAACTGTTAACATCGATAGCTTATAATGCTAAAATTCGAGATTCGATCCCCCTTGTGGACATAACTAAAATAGATCCTCTTTAGCTTTCAACAACAAACAAACACAGATATTATTTGTGCTATTTATTATTTATCGTTCATAAAATTCCATGTACATATTGAAGTATCCGAAGTGTTAATCGTTTCTTCAAACTTTTTAAATATGCCGCCCAAAATTCGATATCCATTGTAACGCCATTAAAACAACAGCGGCTGGGAGGAACATCACAACAAACAAAAACCTCTTCCACATACTCTGTTACCTGGACAAGTCCTGACAGCTTTAGACAGCAAACAAAATTGCATTATTAGAAGACGTATCGCGCTTAGTAAGCTAGCACATTAAATATATTGTTATCACAGTTGTGGACTGTATGTTATAACTAACATGACCACAACACCAGGTGAATCATCTAACAGCTACCATTCTAATGTAATTTATTTTATACAATCGTTAATTAGCAACAAATACATTTGACAATGTTATATGTTATTTTATTGTTAATTCTATAGTGACAAATGAAATTCAAATTTAAATATTTACTTTAAGAGCCATAAGGACAGTTTTTAAAAAGCAATGTTAGACAAGTATGTTTGTTTAACCCTCTATTGCTGTTTTATACATGAAATTATGTTGAAATAATTTAAAGTATCATTTCAGGTGATGAAAACCATACAATCATCAACAAAACTACATTATTTTTCCATTAGATATCAAGAGAAATTTAGAAGTTTCAGCTACTTATTTTTATTATAAATTATCTAGTTTTTATTCAATATTATGTTACAAACTTTTACCAACAACAAACAAGAAATAAACATTGTTACAGGTTTCTAAACGGCAAAGAAGAACATAACTTATAACTGATAATTATTTCATAACATTTAAACTGTTTGTTTGAATTCAGTCCTAAATGATTTAGAATCTCACCTGGAGTTGCTCCCAACAGTGTTGTAAACATCAAAAGTATAATAATTATTGTAGTCTTCATTACTTTGATCTGTTAAAAACAATATTCATGTCGTTGGTAAAATTTAACCTAAAAACAAAGACGTAATTTAAAACAATGAATTATATCTGTTACTGACTACAGGATCGAAGTATAGAACATAGGTACTTTGAGGGAAAGTCACGGAAATACAAAGATACTTTTAAACACAGTCACGATTTAACTATGGAAATTGTTGTAACTTAGGGAAAAACTGGGAGTAAAATATTCATTCTCACAGAAAATCTTTCTCACAACTGAGAATAAAACACGACAGATCAATCAAAACACAGAGAAAGTACACATTAATAACGGAGAGATAAATGTTATCAATCATGTGATCAATTACTGATTTGTAAAATAAAATAAAAATACTAGTTTCTGACAATATGACAATCAGAAGTATATAAAGTATCAGTGATATATATATATGTAGATTATCAGTGACATATATATATATATATACATACAAAATATACGTAACATACATGTCAAGGACCAGTAGTATGTATATGTAAAACATTAGTAAAATATATATAAAGTATCAGTAACACATGTATAAAATACCAGTAGCATATGCAAAAATAAATTATTCGTAACATATGTATGTGAAGTATCATTAACACAGGTGTAAAATACCAGTAACACATATATATATATATATATATATATATATATACATACATAAAGTATTCAAAAAGTATCCGCAACATATACATGTACATCATTCCAATAACTACTTAAGATGTGTATTTAATATAATTTTTCTAAATACTCTCAAACAAGATATAAAATTATATTACGAAGAATTTTTTAATTTTTAGATATTTCAATTAAGTTTTACCTGAGTGCAAACAAACAATTAGTCTATGGTACTGATACTCAACTATTGTAGTTGTATTTTTAATGAGATGCTCAGTTCTAAGAACATTACAACTAATCAGAATGATTCCATTTACAGGTGACGTCAATAATCAGATTACAGTATTATACAAGCATGCTGGGAGAAACACACTCTGAGCAAATAGGAATCCGTGAGCAATTATTTGTTCTTTAGATGTAAAACATATCTGTTGACGTTGCTAATGTAGTGTTGGGAAAACATGAAAACTGTAAGTGGAAATGAAGTTGTGTGATGTGCCGTATTATAGCCACTACTTAGTTATTTTAACATTAAAAGACACAGGTATCTGTAAACACAATTCTTTCGTTTCACCAAAAGTTTCACAGGCTATATAGATGATTCTTCTACACTAAAGCAGATAGACATACTGTTTATTTATATGGTTGATTTTTAAATTTCGGACCCATCTGCACTGGGGTTATTTGTGTTAGCCGTTTCTAATTTTGCTGTGTAAGACAAGAGGAAATGCATCACCTATCTCAAACTCTTGGTTACTCATTTACTAACGAATAGTGGGGTTATCTATGACATTATAACGCATTTACGGTTGAAAGAGCGAGCAGGTTTGGTGTGACAGTATAATGTATGTGTAATGATCAAATTACTGTAAAATATAAATTAACTTGAAGTTGGAAACGGACATAAAACGTCCTATTTTAACAGTAACTATTATTACTGTACAAAACATAATTAACACTGGAGTAAATCTTCTAGACCATAATGTGTATTATACTGTATTTCATTTTTACATTTTTAATGATGTTTTTATAGTCAAACCTTCATCTAAATATTTACAACAAACTATAACGATTTCAACAAAATAAAGAACAGTCGTTTAGTTGTAACAAAATAATAATATTAATATTTAACATATTCTAACTTATACTTATTATCAGACTTATTTACCAATGAATACATTCAATATTATTTACCAGTAATTTAAATTCGACGTCCAGCTTTATTGATAGGTGAACTATATATGGGTTAAAATAACATCCTAATGGAATGGCGTAAGGTTGCATGATGAAGTAAAAATGTTTACTGTGGTTAATCAACAGACCATAACACTGCTATTCTTTTTTCCTTATTACATACACAAAATATAATGCTAAGCGACTTCCTATACATAACAATTTTGTTCATAGTTTCGACTTTTACACAGTTCAACTGTACAGAATTCTAAAAAGGAAAGTAGGTCTCTCTGCTACAAAGTAAAAATATATTTCGTATTTGATATCTGGTCCACAACAATGCTTCAGATACATCTATATTAGATATTTTTAATAGAATACCAAACGACTTCATGTTATTTACCACGTTTTAGTTTTAGTTCGGGCTTTAAGACATTCAAATGTGACTTTGTGCAAATCAAAGTAAGAAACAAATTATTCGATAAGAAATAACACAGAACTCAGGCTTCTAAGTGTAAGACACAACACTATATTTGGTTGAGGAAATGAAACCAAGAAACTAATTATTTGTTTATTGATAATACAGTACACAAGGTATCAACTATCAGATGCAACGCTATCTTTGGTTCAATAAATAAAAACTTACTAATCTTTTAAAATGTGCTATTTCAAACTTTTATGTATCAAATGTAATTTGAAATTAATATGTCCGTGTAAAGTTTAAAATGTCATTATAAGCAATTTCAAACGAAACAATAATTTCTTTATAATAATGGTCGTCACATGAAGTTTAAACACGTTTCTTTATATGTAAATCAGATAACAAATTGACTTTAAAACATTATTTTAATGACTCCTAATAATTTTAGAAATGTGTGAAATTTCTAGGTTCTTTTATTTATCACGTTTATGTTATTTGTATATAGTCTTTTCAGTTAAATAGTTTTTTCAGTTCTTGAATACCAACAAATTCAATACACAAATCATGTGTGCAATGAAAAGAATCACATCAGTATTATAAAAGCTGAAACAATTTCGATTAATATCCGGAGCAAATACAGAAGGCCAATTCTGCGACTTTGTGCTTTTTTTTAAACAAACAAAACCATAGTGAATAATTGATCCACCAGAGATTATGAACCATGTATTAAACACACTGTATCTCTACATATGGTTTCAACAGCTGTGTGTTAACTATGTTTTTTGTACTTCTGTACTTTATATTATACGGCTATCTTATTTGTATTTCAGTTTTATTTCTTTTTTCTTTAATAATTCGGAAATAAGACACTCTAAAAATTCTGCACTATGAACTGGCGAATTCATTTCAAATTTCACGTCAGTTTAAGGAATAACATGTAATATCTCATGTGGATGCTCAAGACAACTGGTATGGGTATTAGTACTTTAATTAAAATAAAGTTTAGAACAACGTTTCGACTTGAGGCTGACACCCGTAGAAATATGTTGACAATACAATTGTTGGATTCACATTCACAGAACATACTAAGTTTTTTCAACGACGTTTATTCCATATAGCCCAACATTAAGACCAACCAAATAACGTTTCTCAACTTCAAGCTCACAAGAATCGATACACAATACAAAACAGTAATTCCCAGAAATTTTACCCTAACTGGACTGTACATTCCCTGGGACACAGGACATCATACAAAACAAAAATTTAACATGTTAAAAAACCGAATGAACACAGTCATAAAACTATGTTCACCCGATAAAATTAACAATCAAATCAACAAAATAAAACAACATTTAATCAACATCAACAAATTTCCTCCAAAAACGGTTGAAACAATTATAAGCACACACCTATAACAACAACACATTCAAAAACAAACCAACGATAACATTATTTATCATAATTTTTTACTCTTTCTTGTTTCTGGGCATCAAGTATTATTTCCCAATAGCTCATGCCTTAAGTAAATAAAAAAACATATTTTTTTCTCTTCAAACTTTGCTTTTGTGGCCTGGGTTATGAAATTTTTAAATTTACCCATTTTCCAGAACATTCCAGGTCGCATCAGTGCTCAGTAGCTGATAGAGAATTTTCTCGAACTCAGAAGAATTTTAAAGAATGAAAGTCAAAGGAAGCGTCACCTACATTTGTGAAACTTCTTCACTCGTCAGGATGATCTTTGCCACTGCCACAATGTATTCGGTCTAGACGAGGCAATTGGAATCGCCTGTAACCCGAACGAGTGGATCCTCTTCATTAACAACTCATTCAGAAGCATAAAAGCTGTGCTGCTCCGTAACGGGAAAAAGTATCCGTCTCTTACCCTGACTCATTCGATGTACTTCAATAAGAAATATAACAGCGTCAAGACCTTGTTTGAAACTTTGATGTATGATGAATAATGCTGGGAGATTATTAGAGACTTGAACATGGTTGCATTCCTGAAGGATTTCCGAGGAGGCTTTACCAATTTTCCTGTTATTTTTGCTTTTGGTAGAGCATGAACATCGCAGCGCACCTCAACAAGAAGCACTGGCCACAACGGACCGAGTTCTCTGAGGGGATGCACAATGTCAAGTGTGAGCCAGTAGTGGACCCCAGAATGTGTTTCCCCCTTGCGCAAATCTCAAAAATCTACTCACTTCTAATCATTTTTGTTCATTTTTATATAATTTTTGTAAAAATACATGTAAATCTTAAATTCATATGTTGTTTTATTCAGACCTTATGTAAATGAAAATGTGCAAATTTGACCATTTTTACATAGAAAATAAGTTAATTTCTAAATTTCATTACGTAGGTCACAAACGCAAAGTTTTAAGAAAATAACGGCAATTTTCTGTATTTCCACAACATAAACAATTAAGAAATAACACATACTGTCCAGGAACAAAATTTCTGTTACATTGTGTAATAAATTCCAAGACACAACAAAGTACCAAACCTTACACTGTTGCAAACAACATGTTCCCAACAAAGACGAAAAAATAATCAACATTTCTAAAAAAAACTTATTACAAAACAAAAAATTCAAGTAAACACCAAACTTATTCTAAAACTAGGTACAAAACTAAACTCCATTCAATGTAAAACCAACACTGACAAACACAACATCAACATTATTTACAAAATACAAAGCAACAACTGCCACAACTTTAATATTGAAGAAACAAGAGACAAAAATGGAAACCAAATTCAAAGAAATCAAAACACTGTAATGTATCTGTATCTTCGTATCTGTAGTTTACAGGAGGAAGACCTGGAGGAAGCTAGGAGGGCAGTTTACACAAAAGACTTTGGAACGTTTCGTCAGACACTCACCGTTCTTTTCTCCAATAAAATCGATCACTTCTCTATATGATTTATACATAGAACAGTGTTGACGTGGTAGCTTTCATAACCTGAATATAATTATCTTTATTGTACACATGATTGGTGTTCTGAATTTGATGATATTCAATTACTTTAAAAACTATACAACTGAATAAATTGTACACAAATAACATAAACATGATAAACAGAAGAACATATAATTGTGTATCGAATAACGTTAACTCGTCTAATGTTTGATACTTTTCTAAATTTTTTAGTAGTCAATATGTTATATATTTATTCATATAAAAACATTTATTTAAACTTTGTGTCACGACTAATATGATATAAAAATATTGTTGGGTTTTATTTGGTTGTAATAACATTTTAAACTTTACACGGACATATTTCAAATTACATCAGATACAAAGAAGTTTGAAATAGCACGTTGTAAAAGACCAGTAAGTTTTCCCAGTTTTCATTTACTCAATCAAAGATAGTGTTATGTCTTATACTTAAAGCCTGAGTACAGTTTTATTACTCTACGAATAATTAGTTTCTCAGTTTGATTGTATACAAAGTCACATGTGAGTGTCTTAAAGCCCGAACTTCAGCTTAAACCAACGTAGTAAAGAACATGAAGTCGTTTGCTGTTTTACTAAACGTATCTTATACAGACGTAGTATTGAGACCTGTTTTTCCTATTTAGAATTCTATACAGCTGTTTAACTGTGTAAAAGTAGATACTATAAACAAAATTGCAATGTACAGGAAGTCGCTTAGTATTTTATTTTGTGTATCTAATAAAGAAGAATGAATAGCAGTGTTATGGTCTGTTGATTAACTGTAGTAAACCTTTTTACTTTATTTTGCAATCTTACACTTTTCCGTTGGGATGTTATTTTAACCAATATATAGTTCACCTATCAATAAAGTTGGACGTCGAATTTAAATTATTGGTAGATAATAGAAAGTTTTTTTCATTTTATTGAATGTATAAATTGTTTAATATCTCCGAGAATAAGTATAAGTTAGAATACGTTTAAGATTAGTGTTATTATTTTGTCATAACTAAACGACTGTTTCTTATTTAGCATGAATCGTTATAGTTTGTTGGTAATATTTAGATGTAGGTTTGACTTAAAAATAACTACAAAATGTAAAAAATGAAATAATATTTTAATACAAATTGTGTTCCAGAAGATTTACTTGATTGTTGATTATGTTTGGTTGTGAAGCACAATAAGTAATTCTCGAAGCTAATGCCCTCCTTTTAACAATTATGATAGTTAAAATAATACGCCTCCTGTCCGTTTCCAACTGGTACCCAATATTTATTATACACTAGTTTGATCATTATTCCACATGTTGAACAGTTTTGGCCCAGCAAGGTAAGGTGGTTAGAGCACTAGACTGGTAATCTGAGTTTCACGGGTTCAATTTCCCGTTGCACAAAACATGCTCTACGCTTCAGCCGTAAAGTCATTATAAAGTTATTGCTTATCGCACTGTTCGTTAGTAAAAAGTAGTGGTGGGTGGTGATGAATAGCTGCTTTCCCTCTGGTCTTATACAGCCCTGGAATAGATACTTGTGTCTTATAATGTTGAAATAACTAAGTGGTTATAAAACAGTGCAACGAATTTTCTTTATCGAAATGATACGAAAGCTACGTGTGTCCGATGCGATTTATTCATATATAAATATTCATGTACATCTATTTGATGAAGTGTATTTGAGGGGAGTTATATGGTTTTCATTTATTTTTATAGTGCTATATATTCTACCTTAATCGCACAACTTCATTTCCACTTACAGTTTTAAAATTATTCCCCCACAACATAACCCACATTAACAGAAATGTTTTACATGTAAATAACAAATAATCACTCACAATTTTTTATTGGCTCAATGTGTGCCTGTCTGCAGGCCTGTATAATACTGTAATTTGATTATTGACATCAACTGTTACTGAAATCATTCTGATTGGTTGTGATGTTCTTAGAACTGAGCATCTTATTAAAAATACAATTTTTGTTGTAGAGTATCACACCGTGTTTTAACTGTATGTTCACACTTGTATAAAACGTAACAAAAGTATGTAGAAATTAAACAGTCCTTTTTGATATAATTTTATATCTCGTTTGAGAGTATTTCTTTATGATATCACTTGTAATGAATATTATACTGAGAATAGTTTTAAAGTAATTATTGAAATAACTGTTGTTATCATGTTATCAGAAACTAATATTTTTGTTTGATTTCACAAATCAGTATTTTACCACATGTATTAAAACAACATCAACAGTCAAAAATGTGTTGGAAATTAAAGGAGCTTTCAACATAAAGAAAGGACACAAATTTTTATGAAGTTCTTGTACTGGTTTTCGTGTGTCTGTGCTACATCATGACTATGTTTTGAGAGTACATTTATATCTCTCCATCGAAGTACCTCTGTCCTATACCTTGATCCTGTAGCTGATAACAAATACAATTCATTGTTTTAGAATAGGTTTCGTTATAATGTTAAATTTCATTAACCACATAAATATTGATTTTTACAGATCATAGAAATGACGACTACAATAATTATTATATTTTTTATGTTTACAACATTGTTGGAAGCAACTCTGGGTGAGGCTCTACATTATTTAATACTGAATTTACACAAACATTTTAAGTGTTATCACAGAAATACCAATTACAAAAGATATGTTCTCATTTGTCGTTTAGGTGTTTTCCACTGATTTGTTGTTTGTGAAGTTTTATAACAGAATATTTAATAAAAACAAGATAATTTATAAAAAAATAGAAAGTTTAAAGTTAGAAACTTGTCTATATTTCTAATGAAGAAGTAACGTACTTTTGTTGATGATTTTACAGTTTACAGCAAATAAAATGAGTCTTTAAATTATTTAAACATAATTTCATGGATGAAACACCAGTGTAGAGTTAAAAGAATATACTTGTACAACCTTGAATTTTTTTTTGTAAGATCTGTTCTTATAGCTCTTAAAGTAAAAATTTAAATTTAAATTCCATTTGTTGCTTTAATTGAATATAAAACTGAAAGAAAGTAAAATAAACAATAAAATAATAGGTAACATTGTCAGATATTTTTCTTGCTGATTGACCAATGTATAAAATAATGATCACATTAACACAACTGTCAGATGATTCATGTGGTGTTGTGGTCACGATTGTTACAACATACAGTTCACAGCTGTACGAACAATATATTTACTTTGCTAGTTAACTAACAGAGATTACTTTAGCGTCTTTGTAAAAAAAAAAAAGTACTATTAAAATGCAATGGAATGGGAATTTTTATACTCACAGTTAATAGTGTGATATTTAAACGTGAAGAGCATTGTAGAAATATACGTGACTGAATGTTTAGGTAAGGTAATATCCAGAAAATAAGAAAGCAGATTACTTTAAAGCAGTTCCATCTACTGCAAAAGTAGCATCCTAACTGTGATAATTGAGAAAATATAATTCTATTCCAGTTTTGTTAAAAATTCTTATAATTTCTGCAAAATTTTACTAGCTATTTTTATCACGTGTTATATAGGAGTACGTCGTCACAAATATTGAAGTAAATGTCTTCCTGCATTAGGGCAACAAAATTAACTACATATTATGTAAAACCGATTTTTAATGTTGGTTCAGGTCACAGCTGTAAAACAGAAGGTCGTATTGTGTACGTCAAGCCTGGAACCAATATTCTGTTGGTAAACACCTTCTTTCTATGGAGTGATTGCCATGTATGGTGTGGCTGCGTCAAGATGAAATACAAAGTACAGAAATATATAAGTAAAAACGGCTCGTTTGGGTTGAGAAAATTTGTTCAACCTAAACGAGCCGTTTTTACACACACTATAGACAAAGGTTAATGTTAGTCTGTCGGTTATATCGTGACATAAAGGTAGAAATAGCAATTAATGTTTGTTTAGAAGTGAAAAAAAACCTTGGCTATAAAACAAACACTGGTTGTAAATCATTTATTAAACGTTGTCTGTTTTTTTATGTCAAATAATGAAAACTTCGTCCTAGGACAGGTTCACTATCAACACACATAATTCTATTAGAAGCAGTCAATCAGATGTTCTAAAACGCCATATTTTTAAGAAATATAAGGAATATATGTATTTTTAATCAAGTGAACAAAACAAATAATATATTATGTATTCCTTCTAATTTGAGGTGTAACGTTGTCATATGATTATTTATAGCTTTGTATTGAAAATTTTCTGATAAAACGTTACTTATATGAAAGTTTGTTAATAAATTATTAAACTAATTAAATCCCTGAGCATGTACACGGTTCAGTGATATTGTTGACTTAGAATAAAATATTTCTAAACACATATCTGAAACTGGGTATTATTTTGGTGTCTTATCATCAGCTTGGATTTATTCTAAGTTCAATAGTACTGACAGATATTAATATTAGATGTTGACGACGTCATGATCTGTAGATTGTTTTACTTTGTTGATGTTACTTATAAATGGATAAACTATTTATTTCCTTGAGTGTTTAGTTTTTAAATTCTTCAAAAAATAACATTATTAATTCCAACAGAATTAACTGCAGACTATATTTCAGACGATTTCCTGTAAGAGATTTTTAGTTGGAGCAAGTAACAGATTTAACTTAGTATAGAGGTAAATACCAAGATGAACCCTGTATATTAATACTCTGACACCATTATACTGTTGTTAAAGACCATTCTCTTGTGTAATGACAGGAAAATATAGTATAGCTTCATCAGTATAATTCAATTAGCCACAAAAGCCCATGTTAACATGCCGATTAAAATGTGAGATAAAGTTCAAATACGAGTTAATTTCTACCGTTCATAAGTGTGTAGAGATTTCGGAAGGGACAATTGAAATTTTATGTAACGTTCAAAATATTCCTTTAGTAGAAATTTTCTCACAGACCCATTACTTTGAATATTGTTAGTAGTGGCAGAAAAGTCTACCCACCTGTCCTTGTGTTATAACCACAGGTTACGAATGTCTCCCATTTGGACTATACCTAGTATGTTCTTTGGGTGAGGACTTATGGAATACAAACACATCGTCGAATATTCTCACCTTTCTTCCGCCTTGGAGACTGTTATTTACGATAGTGAACCCTAAATGTTAACGGAAAGTGGTTTTCATCAGCTGTCTTCTCTCCAGTCTAACACTTGAAAATTAGTGACGGCTAGCTTAGCACGAAAATCAATAAAACAGAAAAATCAGTTGTTGAACTAGTCGGTAAATCTTACAGTTGGTGTAAATATAAAAACAAAAACTGTAATTACAAATTAAGGGTTCAAAGTATATTAAAGCTACTTCAATAATCGAGTGAAGCTTTTCTTATTGTGCTGCCCTCCACCTTCTACAAACAATGGTCAATGTGATGATAATAATTTACAACACTTTAATTTTCCATGATGATAAATCTATAAATAACAAGAGAAACGTGATATGTACTGTCGCATTCTGTACCTTAAAGAACATAACTAACAGTTAAGTAAAACAGTTCAATCAGTTTATAAAACTAAAACATTAGGAAGAATAAAAAATATATTATGACAGTTTTATTTTTGGTAAATATTAAAATTAAATAATTGTCATGATTCAGATATTCAAGATCTACAGCAAATCATATAGTGAACAGAAGTATTCATAGAGGATTTATTATCAGTAACAAAAAATACAAATACATTTGGTTATTTGTTGATAAACACTTAGCTGCACGATACATACGTCAGATTGAGCCACAACAGGAATCGAACCCTGTAATTTAGTATCACAAGCTCTCGGGGTTTACTGTTACTCAACGAAAGGAAACCACAGAAAAACATTAGCTTTCTGTGTATTTGTGTTTCATAGCGTAGTTAAATATTTATATTCTCAAAAATAATTAAATAGGAATCTCTTATTTGCTCATAAAGATAATGCAAACATTGTCGTCTTTTGGAAAAAAAAATATAAAACTACCTCTTCAATATTGCATTGAATGACAAGTTCATTCCTTATGCAAATATTTTCCTAATTTCAATACCACATTCCCTTGTAATATTTTTTGTGAAATTTATAAAAGAGTTAACATGCCCAGACTATGAATCACCAACACCCTCATTCCATGTTCCACATTGATTTTCGCTTGGTGCTTGCTTCTAATTATCATAGCAACAGCTGAAAACCCAGCATGCCAAAAATATGCCGTCGCAAAATGAGTTACTTGCATGATGCTCTATTTTGTTTTCAAAGTCACAATAGAGTTCAAATAAATTATCTTCTTCTACAGAGGTAAATTCAGATAGGGTCTAAGCCTTGAATGGGTCTTGAATCAAAGCAAAATTTTCCCTATCTTCTGGAAAGTAATTTTCAAACCAGTAATTTGGTTGTATTAGGTGCTTCCCCAAAACACATTTTAGTTTGTATGTCAAATGAACTTCATCAGATGTAAGAAACTGCTGCAACAGGAGAAACAGTCTTTACCACCACTGGTATGTGGTTTGCCATCCTTTTCTTCACTCGTACTCTTCTTTTTAATATATATGTATAAATGGCTCGTTACAACTGAGCATCTCATCAACTTTTCGGCTTCTCTTTAGCAGCATATAGTCGAGCTTATCGTCACATTACAATTTTTTAAGGCGACAAAAAGATGAAAATATTCCACGATCTGTTTTTATCTACGTCTCCTAACCCAAGAACATACCAGGTCTCGTCCAACTGGGAGACATTCTTTACCTGTGGTATTAATACAAGGACACATGTGTAGACTCTTCTGCCACTACCAACAATATTCTATGTGATGGGTCTGTGAGAAAACTTTCACTAAAGGAATGTTTTGTACATTCCATTAAATCTCCATTCCAAACTTTCCACATCTATACACACTGATGAAACACCATTAATGCCCATGTGTATAGAGGGTTGTACAAGTATGAACGTTTAACCCTGTATTTCTGTTTCATACATGAAATCATGTTGAAATAATTTAATTTCTCATTTTAGTTGCTGTAAACTATCACATCATCAATAAAACCATATTATTTTTTCGTTGGAAACATAGACAAGTTTAAAACTTTTAGTTGTCTATTTTTATCATAAATTATCTAGGTTTTATTAAATATTCTGTTACAAACCTTCACCAACAACAAACAAGAAATAAATACTTTAACAGGTTCCTAAACGACAAAAAAAGAACATAACTTGTAATTTAAACTCTTTGGGTGAATTTAGTCTTAAAAAATTTAGAATCTCACCTGGAGTTGCTTCCAACAGCGTTGTAAACATCAAAAGTATAATAATTATTGTTGGCTACATTTCTCTGATCTATTAAAACCAATATTTATGACGTTAGAGAAATTTAACTTTATAACGGAGCATAACTTAAACAATAAATTATATCTGTTACTAACTACAGGATCTAGGTTTAGGACAGAGGTACTTTTGTGGAGAGTCACGGAAATATAAATATACTGTCGAAACACAGTCACGATGTACCACAGGGACACTGAAACCAGTACAACAACCGTACGAAAATTTATACATTCTTTTTCTATGTTGAAGAGTTTCTCTCATTTGATAAATAGAACTTAACAATAAATTTATTTCATTTTAAACATATTTTTTAACTGTGGATGTTGTTCTAACTAAATAAAACTAATAAGTAGACTTTTTATTCTGACCGAAAGATTACTTCAAAGAAACAACATTACACGACGGATAAAAAAAAACACACAGAATGTACACATTAACAACAGATAGAAAAACGTTAAAGTTACCATGCATGTGGTCATTTACAGAAAATATTCTGACAACATGATAATAAAAATTATTCCAAAAAGTACTTAAGATCTGTACTTAGTATAATATTCATAATAACTGATATTATAAAGAAATACTCTCAAACAAGACATAAATTTATATAAGAAAGGATTGTTGAATTTTGAGATACTTCTTCTACGCTACACGAGTGTAAATATACAATTTTACAACGTTGCTGGTTCTCAACTATTATATGAGTTTGAAATTTCGCACAAAGCTGCTCGAGGGCTATCTGTGCTAGCCGTCCCTAATTTAGCAGTGTAAGAGTAGAGGGAAGGCAGCTAGTCATCACCACCCACCGCCAACTCTTGGGCTACTCTTTTACCAACGAATAGTGGGATTGACCGTCACATTATACACCCCCACGGCTGGGAGGGCGAGCATGTTTAGCGCGACCCTCGGATTACCAGTCGCACGCCTTACGCGCTCGGCCATGCCAGGCCATATTATATGAGATGCTCAGTTCTAAGAACATCACAACGTTGACAGTGATTCTAGTAACAGATGACGTTAATAATCAAATTTCAGTATTATAGACACAAACTAAGCCAATAGAAAACTGTAAGTGATTATTTGGTATTTACATGTAAAACATTTCTTTGAGCTTGGCTGATGTAGTAATGGAATAGCTTTAAAACTGTAACTGGAAATGAAGTTGTGTGATAAGTGTTGAATATGTAGCGCTATGTATATGACTTCACTCACATACAATTTATATAATATATACACAAAAATACTTATATATCAATAAATCGCCTCGGACAAATATAGTTATTGTAACATTATGACAAACGAACTTCCATGTGCAGTATTAAAGCCACTACTTAGTTATTTTAACATTAAAAGACACAGAAATCTGTAAATACAATTCTTTTGTTTCAAACTATGCATTCAACTTAGATGATTCTTCTACCCTAAAACAGATAGACATAACATTTGTTTCTTTCCTTGTTTTGTTTTTTTATTTCGGCCTCAGGTGCACAAGAGCTATTTCAGTTAGCCGTCCCTAATTAGCTCTGTAAGACCAGAGGAAAGGCAACAAGTCATCACCAACTGCCGCCAGCTCTTGACTACTCTTAACTATAGAATGATGGGATTATTCGTGACTTTATAACGCTTTTACTGTTCTTAGGATACTTGTTATATCTAGATCTTTAACTTCATATATTACTTTCAATGTGAGAGTGCTGGCTGGTCCGAGAATATTTTGTTTCTTCTTATCAAATGTTTTTTTTAGAAATGCTTCTATAACAGTGAGTTAGATCTTCCCCTTTGAAACAGAAAAACATTGTAAACCAACCTTTCCTGAAAGGGACAGTTTCATGGAAATCTACACATTACTAAGTGAAAACCAAGGATATTATTATGATGGCCAGAATAAACGTAATTAATAGAACAAGATGTTACCATAGATACTAAATAAGTTCATACTAAACATTCATTATAATTATACAGGTGAAATTGTTAACGAACTGTAAGAAACAATTTCGTATTTAATACAAGATTTTTTAAACTATTTTACACAGAATTTTCCATAAAACAGAAAATACCATTTATAAGATGAGTTCACAGGTCAAACCGAAGATATCACATCCTATTAATTTTGCTCACTAGATGGTAATAATATAATGCTTCCTTCTGACAAAACACATTTCTTGAAAGTATGGATTTTGAGGAAAACAATTTAACTTCATTTAACATTATTAAACCTGTCGGAAAGCTAGAACATTCCAATGACAACATCTGGTTATGAATTTAATATTAATATCAGGTTTACTAAAGAAATAGAAAAAGCTTTTTCATTGTACAGTAAATTATTTTTGTCTCCTTTTAACAACAAACAAACACAAGAATTATTGGTATTATTTATTCTTTTTATTGATGATAAAATTCCACGTGAATTATTTAGTATTCCTCAGTGTGAATCGTTTCTTCTTACAATTAATATACTTGTTGCCTTGTACGTACACCTCTAATTCTTCTTCCAAGGTTATTAGAACAACAGTAGGTAGGAGAAACATCACAACAAACAAAACCTCTTCTGCATACTGTGTCATCTGGACAAGTCTTCACAGCTTCAGAGAGTAAACAAAACGACATTATTAGAAGAAGTATTGATTATATCAGTTTATATTGTTTTTTATTCGTCACCATTTATCTATTTGTAAATCCCAGCCGTTAAACATTGCGGTTACAAAACTGTTGACATAACGTCAGTAACAAATTCAATCAATGATGTTACAGAACACTTCAAACAATATAATTATATTCAAAACTTTCGTTACTTTGTCAATGAAATCTCCTGTTATTAATTTTTAAACCAATCTACTTTCTTGTTTTACGGATATTACCTTACGGAAAATTTCAGTCATATATATTTCTGGAATGCTCTTCACGTTTAAATATAACACAGTGAAAACATATATAAAAATGTACCTTTCATTCCTAATCTAATCGTACCAAAAAGTCCTCTTTACAAAGAGGCTAAAGAAGCCCTCTGTTAGTAAACTAGCACACTAGGTATACGAGAGCTGTTCAAAAATATGCGAACTAACGTCATAAAACAAAATGTAGTTTATTTAGAAGTTTAAAGTACTCTCCTCCACAACGTACACACTATCTCAACGGTGTTTCCACTTGTTGAAACAGTCCTGGTACGCTTCTTTTGAAATGTTCTCCAGCTCCTTCGTCGCATTTGCCTTAATATCGGGAATCGTCTCAAATCTTTCTTTCAAGAGTCTTTTGAGTTTGGGGAACAAGAAAAAATCGCAAGGAGCAAGGTCAGGTGAGTAGGGGGGTGGGGAAGAACAGTGATCGAGTGTTTGGCCAAAAACCCACGAGTTCTGAAGCACAAATTTCGCAGCAACGCGTGCAACTTAAAGTTTTTGGTCAAAATCTCGTAACAAGATCCAACTGATATCCCACACTCTTCAGCAAGCTTCCTTACAGTCAGACGTCGATTTGTCCGCACCGGGATGTTGATTTTGTCAACGTGTGGGTCATCAGTTGACGAGGAAGGACGTCCAGGACACTCATCATCTTTAATGGACTGTCGACCATCCTTAAAACGTTCATGATACTTGATGCATGCCGTACGCTTCATAGCAACATTTTAAGCCGTTTTAAGCTCAGCAAAAGTTTCAGTCGCAGATTTTCCAAGTTTAACACAAAATTTCACAGCAAGTCGTTGCTCCTTCAGGTCATTCATTCTGAAATCCGCCAAACGAAAAAATCGCACTTCACTTAAAACCGCGTAGCTAATACACAAATGAAGATATTTGCAATTGGAAAAGGCGTTGTAATCAGCTGATCTGTGCAAACCTAGCGACATCAAGCGGATTCCCCTGGAACCAACTGGAGCCGCGCAATTCAAACAGTCCGCATATTTTTAAACAGATCTCGGAGGAAGAGGTCAAATGTACCTGACCCTCCTGGGTATTTAACAACAATACTCAAATACCGACACATGGGAACGAAAGATCTCGTATCGTTCTCACAGCTGTGGTCAGTAGGATATAACAAACATGACCACAAACCACATGAATCATCTAACTGTTCTAACAGCTGTCGTATTAATGTAATCATTATTTTATACATTCGTTAATTAGCAACAAAAACATCTGACAATATTATCATATTATCTGTTATTTTATTATTAATATTACTTACTTTCAGTTTTATATTTAGTTATAGAAATAAATGGAATTTAAATATAAGCATTTACTTTTAGAGCTGTGAGAAAAAACCTTATAACAAAAAGCAAGGCTGTACAAACATGGTTGTTTAACTTTGTATTGCTCTTTCGTACATGAAATCATTTTGAAATAGTTTAAAATCTCATTTCAGTTGCTGTGAACTACAAAATCATCGAAAAAGTACATTATTTTTAACTTCAAATGTAGACAAGTTTCTAACTTTTAGCATTCTATTTTTTATAAGTTATCTTGTTTTATTAAATATTCTGTTATAAACCTTCACAAACAACAAATCAGAAGAGAACGCTGTAACAGGTTCTTAAACGACACAGAAAAACATAACTTATAATTGATATTTTTGTCATAACACTTAAAACGTTTGTGTGAATTCAGACTTAAATAATTTAAAATCTCACCTGGAGTTGCTTCCAACAGTGTTGTGAACATCAAAAGTATAATAACTATTGTAGTCTTCATTTCTCTGATCTATTAAAATAAATATTCATGTAATTAGTGAAATTTGACCTCACAACGAAGCTTAGTTTAAAACAATGAAATGTATCCGTTACCAGCTACAAGATCAGTGTACAGAACAGACGTACTTTCATGGAGAGTCACGGAAATCTAAAGATTCAGTCGAAACCCGATGTATCACAGGGACACTAAAACCAGCACAAGAACCTACAAAAATTTATGTGTTCTTTCTCTTTCTCGATGAATTTCTCTAATTTGATAAATACAACTTAACTATAAATTGATTTCATTTTCACCATCATTTTAACCGTGGCGTTGTTCTAACATAACAAATTAGAAAGTAGAACCTCAATCTTACAGAAATTTTACATCTAAGAACCACGAACCAGACACGACGGATCAACCAGACACACATAAAGTACGCATTAACAGCAGATTGGACATTAAAATTACCATCCATGTGGTCAATTATTGATTTGCAAAATGCAACAAAAATGTTAATTTTTGACAACATTATGACAAGAATTATTCCAAGAAGTACTTAAGATATTTTGTATGATATTCCTATTCTTGATATTATTTAAAAATAATCTTAAAGAAGATATAAAATTATATAACCAAGGATTGTAATTGTTGTTGAATTTCTGGATACGTGTATTACGTTTTACACGAGTGTAAACATGCAATAAGACTACGGTGTTGTTTTATAACTTTTATAGTTGTATTTTTAATTAGATGTTCTGTCCTAAGAATATCACAACCAATCAGAATGACTCTAGTAAGAGTTAACCTAAATAATCAAATTTCAGTATTATACAAGCATACAGAGAGACACACACTGAGCCAATAGGAAACTGTGTAGATTATTTGTAGTTGAAAACATTTGTGTTAACGTGGCTGATGTAGATGTGGAATAACTTTAAAACTGTAAGTGGAAATGAAATTTTGTGATTAAGGAGGAATGTGTAACGCAGATGTACATAAATGAAAACTGTATAACTTTCCTGAAATACAATTTATATAAAAGATGTACTAAAATGTTTATATATCAATAAATCGCAGATTATGACGAAAGAACTTCGATGTGAGGTATTAAACCCACTACTTAGTTATTAGAAGACACGGGTATCTGTAAACACAATTCTTTCGTCCCACGAAAAGTATACAGGCTGCTTAGATGATTATTTTACCCTAAAGCAGGAAGACATACATTTTGTTTCTTTGCTTGATTTTTAAATTTCGGTCTCAGCTGCACCAGGGCTATCTGCGCTAGCGTTCCCTATTTTAGCTGTACAAGAGGGAATGCAGCTAGTGATCACCACCTACCGCCAACTCCTGGCGACTCTTTTATTAACGAATAGTTGGATTAACTGTAACATTATAACGCTTTTACGGCTGAAAATTCGAGCATGTTTGTTGTGACGGGGATTCGAACTCGCGACTCTCAAATTTCTAGTCCATCGCCGTAACCACCAGCTCTTTCTGGATCAGAACTGTTGAAAATATAGTATAATGTCTGTGTAATGAACAAACTAGTGTATAATAATAATTGGCTAGCAGTTGAAAAAGGTCATGAAACGTACAAGTTTAACATTAACTATGATAACGATATAAAAGATGGTGCTAGCTTCGAGAATTACATATTGTGCTTTACAACCAAACAAACTCAACACTGGAGTAAATCTTCAGGACCACATTGTGTTTCGATTTTTTATTTTTTATATTTTTCAGTAACGTTTTTACAGTTAAACCTACATTAAAAAATAACGACAAACTCTAACGATTCAAGTTTAACAAGCAACAGTCGTTTTGTTGTTACAAAATAATATCAATGTTAAACATATTCTAACTTATACTTATTATCAGACTTCTTTACCTGATAATACATTCAATACAATCAAAAATACTTTTTGTTATCTATCAATAATTTAAATTCAAGGTGCAGCTTTATTAACTGGTGAACTATATACACTACTGGTCAAAATCTTAAGCCCAGTGAACATAAAGAAAAAATATGCATTTTGTGTTGTTAGACTCAACCACTTACCAAAAAAAGTCCTAAACAGGTTAGAAAATCCTCATTAAAATATGTCAGTAGTAAGTTGCACTGCTGTCATTGCGAATAACTGCAAACCTTTGCTATAATATGGTCGATATTAGTGTTTGCAGAAAGATCATGCACTGTTTGAAATTGACGTCAATTTCTGTAGACTTTCCTTGCCATGCACCCGTAAACATTTTCAATCGGGTTTAGTTCGGGTGTACACGCTGGATTGTCCAAAAGAGTTCCGTAATTCATCATGAAAAAGTCCTTTGTACTGCGGGCATTGTGGATTGCTGATAGATCAAGTCATTTCCACGAAACTAAGGGCCTTCACTCACTTAGGATGTTCTTTCCAACATTCCAATGTCGCCAGCTGTTGTTTAACGCCCCTGTATAACCTAAAGCTCCATTGTTCCATGGAAGGAGAAGGCACTTCAGATCATGATGAAACCTCCTTCACTCTGTCGTGTGGAAAATGTCTTTGGTGGGATATTCTTATCGTGCCAGTAACGTTAGAAGCCACCTGGACCATCTAGGTTAATTTTTTCATCAGAAAACGAAACACTCATCCACTTTTTTTGTTCCATGTTTGGTGCTTCTGAGTAAAGTTTAACCGAGCTGTTTCGTGGTGTGGAAGATGTGGCCTTTGAACACGTTAACGGTTTTTAAATCCTTTCTCTAGAAGAAGTCGTCTTATTGTTCTTGAGCTGTATTCTGCTGAAAGGGCCTTAATTTGGTACGACGATCGGCCGGTGTAACGATTTCAAATTACCCCCCGTTTTCAAGTTACACCCAGGTAATATAAAATCGATTTTAAATTACCCCCTTGATTTCAAATTATCTCATTTTCTGATGCCAAAATGACAATCAAAACATAATGATTGCTTTTAATATTTGCAGTGTGTGCCAAGAACGTATCTAAGTACATGATAATAGGTAAAAGGCAAAAAAACAGACGGGGTTTACATAAATTAAAGAGTTCATATGTGAAGTATTTTAAGTTCCTTTCAACATCGATATATATTCAATCAATCAGAAAACATCACCTGCGTTCACTCTCGGTCAAAAATAATTATAACTTCCACCAAATACTTTTTATTTTTTATTAAAATTGATGATTTATATTAGATAAAAGTTATTTTAAGGGCTCGTCCTTGCCAGATCACAAATTATACATGCTGTCTACATTTAATATGTTCTAATTTATACATATTAATTTTCTTATATTTCTTTATACGCACTGAAATAAAAGTAAGTTATTGATACCATGAGATATAGAACATGATTAATATTCGAATTTTTACATTGTTATTAATGTGTTAATTTCATATACACACTGAGTGTAATAAAAACGTCGAGCATCTAAACAACCCGTTAAAATGAGTCAATCGGGAAAGGAATAGTTTGAAATCAATGGGAGTAAAATAAAATCGATTTCAGACGTCTACCCCCGGGAGTAACCTGATATCGATTTTGTCCTACCACCCACTAATATGAAAACAAATTCAAATTACCGGGGGATAACATTTAGAGGGGGTTGTTTGAAATCGTTACACCGGGGTAAATTTTCTTGGGCCAACCACTTAAAATTCTCGTTCCGTATCCATCAGGGTCTTTAAAGAAATTTGCAACAGCAGATTTACTAAGCCCAATCTCACTGGCGATGGCACGTTGAGAGTGACTTGGCTGCTGCAGCTCGTCGATTCTGTAACGTTCAAACTCTGTCAACATTTTAGCCTTTGCTATGTCTTTATTCAATGCAACATAAGAGATGTCAATGGAAGATATTGAAAACGCTAATGATTGAATACATGTGACTAAATTTTGTTACGTGTTTACCGATTAACGCTTCGTTTCAGTATTGTATTAAACTTTTGACCAGCTTGCATTTAGGCTAATTTCATAGTGTTCACATTTCCCTATTAAATGTTTGAAACGTTTTTTGTATTTTTTTCCATTTTCTTACTTTCATCTATCGAAGCTCCAATTAAATAGGTGGTTGAGTCTAACTACGCAAATTGCATAGATTCTCTTTATCTTTATTGTCCTTAAGATTTTGGCCAGTAGTTATGTGTTAAAATAGCATCCTAACGGGAAGGTGAATGGTTATATGATAAAGTAAAAATATTTCATGACATACATTAACATGTATGTTAATTAACTACTCGAATATAGCACTGCTATTCATTCATCTTTATGAAATACATAAAACAAAACACAAAACGACTTTCTATGCAATGTTGTTTATAGTTCTGACTTTTACTCAGTTCAACTGCATGGAATTCTAAATAGGAAAAACACATCTGCATACTACAATGTAAAAATATATTTCGTATGTAATATCTGGTCCTGAACAATAATTTAGAAACATCTCTTTTAGATACGTTAAATAAAACACTTCACAACTTCATATTCTTTACTTCGTTGATTTTATTTGCAGTTCCAGCGTTAAGACAATAACATGTTACTTTGTATATAATCAAACTAAGGAACTAATTATTCGAATAGTAATAATACAGTATACTAACTATCACACATAACACTATCTTTGCTTTAGTAAAAAAAAATAACTAATCTATTCAAATTTGCAAATTCAAACTTTTTTGTATCCAATGTAATTTGAAATTAATATATCCGTGTGAAATTTAACATGTTATTAAAACAAACTAAAACGTAACAATAATTTATGTATAATATTACTCCACACATAAAGTTTAAATAATTTTTTGCACATATAAAATAGATAACAAACTGACCTTAAAACAATTTTAAAATTAACCTAATAATGTTACAATGTTATAAAATTTCAAACGAGCTGATGTTATTCAATATACAATTGTTATGTTCTTCTATTTATCTTGTTTATGTTACTTGTGTGCAGTCTATTCAGTAGTATAGTTGTTATAGTAATTGAATATCAATAAACTCAGTGTACAAATCCTGTGTACAAAGAAGAGTATTGTATCAGGGTCATAAAAGCACAAACGTCAACATTTTCTTACATATATATCAAATACAGAAGTAACCTCTTTGAATGGAGTAAAGGACAGTGAGTGTCTGACGAAAAATTCCAACGTCTAATATGTAAATTGCTCTCAGAGCCTTTTCCAGGTCCTCCAAATGTAAACTCTAGGTGGGAGGAACATCACAGTCAAAAAAGTGTTTTCAACATACAGTCATAACAGTTAGAGACAGTGAATAACATAACATCATTAGAAAACACTTTATTATCAATATTTTATAACGATATCTATTGGTCACTATTTATCCAGCTGAAAGTCTTGTTTGTTTTGAAATTTCGCACAAAGCTACTCGAGGGCTATCTGTGCTAGCCGTCCCTAATTTAGCAGTGTAAGACTAGAAGAAAGGCAGCTAGTCATCACCACCTCCGCCAACTCTTTGGCTACTCTTTTACCAACGAATAGTGGGTTTGATGGTCACATTATACGCCCTCACGGCTGGGAGGACGAACATGTTTAGCAGGACGCGGGCGCGAATCCGCGACCCTCGGATTACGAGTCACACACCTTACGCGCTTGGCTTTGCCAGGCCATGGCTGAAAGTCTTAGCCAGTAAACGTCACGTTTAGTAAACTGTTAACATTATATCAGAACCTAGCATAAACACTGTTATACACTGTGTATAAAAGTGATATTTTATGATATTCATTACATAATCATTCAGTATTAAATCTCTTACGTTGAACCGTCAATTGAATAATGTTCCATTTTTCATATTTTTCCTGCTTCATAATTATTTAAGTAGAGGTTGCCCGTCTCTGCGAAACATTTTCATGTGTTGATATGTTCACCCGTTTCCCCAGGAGTGAAAAAAAGTAACATATTTTGTTCCAAAATATTTGGCTCATAACAAAATATCAACAATTCCGAACCTCATATACAAGGGCTTGAAGTTAGTACACAAGCTTACAGATACATATCGATATCAACGACTCATTTTGTGAGAAACTTAACAGAAGAAACTGGAACCACAAGAGCCCTGTTTTTACTAAACACTTAACAACTTAACTTACGATGTTAGATATATCAAAATGTCAAGGTTATGGAAAATGTATTATGAAGACGTCTGGTATGGGTATTAAAACTTTAATTAAAATAAAGTACAAAACAACGTTTGGACCATCTTAGGTCATCTTTAGAATAACGAAGATATAGTTTGCAACTGACATTTGCTGGGCACATGTTTGAGGGACGAGAGTGTAAACGGGTACGGGATTGTAAGGGGCGATAGAGTTACACGTTACGAATATCATTATTTTGATTTAATTTTCGTTTTAGTTGTTTAAGTGAGGCTTCTATGATTTTGTGTTTGTTTATATGTATCTCCATACTTAGAGTCTGGGAGGTTTCTGTGGTTATTCTGTGTTTTTTTTATTTACAGTCCTCAAAGACATGTGAAGTTGTTTTTGTGTACTTTGAATCTGGTTTCCATTTTTCGCTTGTTTCTCCAATATAGAAGTCGTGGCAGTTGTTGCATTGTATTACCTAAATAATGTTGGTGTGAGGTTTGTCAGTCTTGTTTTTACATGTTATGGACTTTACTTTTGTTCCTGGATTTTCAACAAGTTTAGTGTCTTGTGTTGCTTTATGATTTGTATTTTTTTCCAAATGTTGGTTATTTTTTCGTTGATGTCGGTTACATAAGATATGCATCATTATGTAGTTTGTTGTATCTTGGGATTTATTATAGTTTTTTTGTTGTTGACTGTATTAAGTGTGTACGAATAATTTTTAAACGGTTTATGGAGGAAATTTGTTGATGTTGATAAAGTGTTATTTTATTTTGTTGATTTTATGGTTAATTTTATCAGGTTAACATAGTTTTGTGACTGTTTTTATTTGGTTTCTTAATATGTTAAGTTTTTGTTTCATGTGTTAGGTCACAGAGAATGAATAATCCAGTTTGGGTGATTGTTCTGAAGATTTATGTTTCGAATTGGTGCATGCATTCTTGAGGTTAAGAAATGTTATTTTCTTACTTTTTCTCATATTAACAAGTGAACTTTATGTTCCGGTTGAAGAAACTAAATGTGTTTTCTGTAGATGTCAATCTAGTAATTCTATCGTCAAAATATTTATACCAGTATTGTGGTGGGTGTCAGCCTTAAGTCGAAATGTTGTTTTGTACACGGTTGGTTGGTTGATTTAGTATTTTATGGCATAAAGCAGCTAGGCTATCTGCACCAAACGACCAGTAAAAAGGTAAATGTAAATTCATTAAAATTCAAAAGAGGAAATTAAGGTAAAACAAAACAAAGTTAAAAAATAAATAAATACCATAAAACCAATGTTTACATCTTGTCTACAACTTCAAGAGAAAAACTACAGTAATTCAAGTTGCAAAGATCTTTCTGTACGTGACTATAATAACCATAACTCGCCAGGAAGACTGATAGGTAAGTACAAAAACCACCGTCAGTCACCTAAAGTTGGCCTTTCCAGTCCTGGTTTTGAGTTACTTTATGTTACGGTCAGTTTCTAATTTCAAATTGAACTAGATGAACTAATTTTTTTAAAAGATAGCCACATTAAAAAGGTGTAAAGTATAAATTAAAAACTTAAATAGCATTAAAAAGATTAATGGCCTTTAAAAAACTAAAAACATTTCCAAGGCGGACAGTGTCATCATCACCAATAACACTGTCTTACGTTATGGACAAAACATGTCTTAAAATAGTACCGCCGTCGAGATGTTGAGAAAGTAAAATGTGGCTTATTGTAATCTGAGAGTTACACAAACTACACACTGGTGCATCAGTTCCAGATAAAAGAAAACGATGAGTTAAAGAAACTTTGACCAAGGAGTAGTCAATATAAAATAACTTCTTTTCGATCCTTATGGTAACAATACGGCCAAATACAGGGTTTTATTTGGAAAAGCTTGTTTTTGCGTTGCTCACTCCAAATGCAGTGCCAGCTGGCACGGAACCGAGTCTTAAATACAGGACCGTAGTTCATGTGTGGGACAGGTACAGCAGTCATAGTGTAGAGCAGATAGAGTTCATGCCCGCAAATACCAACGTGGCCCGATATTCAGAAAAAGTGGATAGAAGTAGATGTTAAAGAGAAATAAACTAGTTTTGAATATCGGCGAGATAAGGGTGTGAACCAACGTGAAGCGATTCCAGGGCCAGTATAGAACTATACGAGTCAGTATAAATCGTGCAGTTCGATTACTGCTTAGCTTCCCTGTGATCCAGGGCAAGAGAAATGGCATACAGTTCAGCAGTAAACATAGAACTGTAGAGGGTATTCTACGCACAACCAACAAATCGCAGCAAACCATGTAAGAGCCCACACCGTCACCTGATTTCGAACCATGTGTATAAATAGGAATTGAAAGATGGTTCGAAAGATTTTCAGCAAATAGCTGATAGCATTTCCAGTCAGGAGTATCTACTCTTCTCAGATGACTTAAAGATAGTTCACAACTGAGGTGTGTAAGATGTCATGGTGGAATGGATTGATGAGTAGATAGAACAATTTTATTCAAGGACAGACCCAATTCATCTAACTGCGCCTGGATACAAAGGCCAAAATGAACAATGGCAGATCATCTGTTCTGAAAAAGTATGGCCCATCAAGGAAGGAAAATACAACCCCAGGTGAGATACTTTGGTGAAGAACGATGTTTCGAAGTATATAATAAAGACAGTTGCAAACGGCTGAGGTGCAAAGAAGTTTTATGAGACTCTACGTATAAGCTTTGAACTGAGGAAGTGTGGAAAGCCCTAGTGAAGAGACGAAGTCCTTAATGATGAACAGGGTCTAGCATCTTTAAGACCAGTGAACCACTGTCGAGTTTCGAATAAATAAGAGCACAATGTATATCTAAAATAGATCGTCGATCCTCTCCTGAAGTTGTTGAAGAGAGAACACGAAAGAGTTAAGTGCTCTTGTACATCTCACCCGTAGCTGCTTGAATTGCAGTGTAAAGGTTAGCTTACGGTCAAATATAAGTCCTAAGAACTTAGTCTCAAAGACCACAGGCAGCTAAACGTCACCGACACGAAGTTCGGGATCAAGATGAATACTTTGTTAGCAGCAAAAGTGCATGCAAACTGTTTTAGGAAGACAGGAGGTAAAGCCATTTGCTGTGGACCACTTCAATAAACTATTGATGGCTACCGCTCAATATACCTGGTGTTCGACGACTGACCTGAGATGTGAAAGTTGTCGACATAGAGTCCATTTGCAACAGTGAAAGGGAATTGTTCGATGATGACATTAATTTTTATGATGAAAACTGTGACACTCAGAACACAGCCCTGAGGGACTTCAGGCTCCTGTAGAAAAGAACGGGAAAGTGTCGAACCCACAAGAACTCAGAAATCCTGTTCATTATAAAAATTTTAATAAAAATTGGCGCATGACCACATAACCCATATATATGGAGATTTCGCAATATGCCATACTTGTATCATAAACCTTATCGATGTTAAGAATATTGCTTCAAGATGTTGTCGTTTGAGAAAGGGTTCTCTGATTTACGTTTTGAGTCGAATGAGGTGGTCCATAGTAAAGCGCTTTCGTCGGAACCCCAATTGGGTGGGGAAGAGGAAGTTGTTTGATTCGTGGAAAGAAATAAGACAAGCATTAAACATCCTTTCTGAAGCCTTATAGAGACAGCTTGTCAAAGCAATTGGACGGTTTTTTGAAGGATTATTGGAATCTTTCCCAGGCCTGGAGAAAGGCAGAACAATAGCTTGATGCCAGGCATAATGAAAAACATTATCCTGCCAGACTGGTTAAAAACAACCAGAAGGATAACAAGAGAAGCAAGAGTTAAATGGCACAGCATCTCAGAGTGTATATCATCTATTCCAATCAATGTACTGCAAGACCCATGAAAGGCCAGTTTTAGTTTCACCAGTGTAAAGGGATGATTATAGTCAGAGAGACAATCAGTTCGACAGTGTGATATTATTCACTGAGCTTTCAGATCTTGTCCCAAATAACTTTAGAACTAGTGGTAGAGGATATACTGATTGTGAGCTTAATCCACTGTTCCTTCTGGCTTTGACATCTTCTCCATCGAGCATGTGAACGGGCCTTTTGTAAAGCGATGCCGTTCAAGGGTGTGAAATATCTGTGAAAAGTATCCCAGGCTCGATTTTGAGCCTTCCGAGCCATATGACTGGCAGGATTCCACCATGGACGAGAATATAGTTAAAAACGTGTCGAGGTTTTAAAAATATATTGATCAGCTACTTGTATAATACAGTCAGATACTGCTGCCACACAGTCATCTATTGATGACTTACAGACAATGGCAAGATCAGATTCTGCGAGAGCAGTAAAAGAGGTCCAAATATCCTAATCCAGCAACCACAGGGGAACGCGGGTCGGATGGCATCGACCACGGCCAGTCTTAAGATTATTGGGAAATTATTACTACCTCGTGAATTATTGTTAACCCTCCATGAAAAATGGGAAAATAATGAAGGGTAGAAAACTGAGAGATAAATAACAGTAAAGGACTGATAAGGCGCACAGAAATAAGTTAAAGAACCAGTATTGAAAAGAGAAAGGTTGTGATCAGAGAACATATGCTCTACAGAGAGACCCCCATCTCTCAATATCATCACTTCCTTAAATGGGATGATGTCTATTAAAGTCCCCCAGAATGAAAAAGGGAGACGGTAACTGTTCAATGAAAGCATCAAGGTCTTATTGATCATGTTTCTCTTTAAGTGAAAGACAGAGAGAACAAACAGTGATGGTGTGAATCAAGGAAACACGAGTGGCTACGGCCTCCACGGGTAGGGAGCAATCGATGTTTTGATGCTATCCAGATCAGAACTTATACCTCTACACTTTCACTGTATCAGGGTGCTATTTTTGTTTATGTGTAGGCGAACTGGGGGGAGAAACCATCTGTTTACGACTACATCTTTTCTCTTTTCTTTCCTCATTCGACGGAATTTCCTCGACCTCCATGGATCCTGCCCAAGGTTTATTGGGCAGATTTTTTCTTTTGGAAGGGGATTCCAGGGACTGAGGAGGTACACAAATAATTGTTTTGCATCTTGAGGTAAGAGAGAAAGATAAATCCAAGGAAATGCCTGTACCTGGATCCAAAGAATGTGGATCCTGAAGTTTAGAGGAATGTATACAAGGGTCAGAAATAGGTTTTGAAGTGGATTCATCAACTTTCTAACCATGGAGATCAAAAGACTTATTTTGGGGAACGATTCTTCAGGAAGCACAGAGAAAACTTTCTGCATTCCCATGGTAGCTAAGGAACAAAGGGCTACATCGTACATCCGAGATGAGGTGGTAGACAGCAATTTTCGAGCCTCAGGATAAGTAATGTAATGAATCGTTTTAAATGCTGTAACTCTTATTCTTCCAACCACTAAGAGCGAAAACGAAAGTGGGACGAGTGAGAGCCATTGCCATTCATACAGTAAGGGTCTTTTTCACTCTCATAGGCATCATGGTTATTGCCACTGCAGCGAGCACATGTTAAGAAACCACGACATGACGTCTTTGAGTGACCGAACTGTTGATACTGGAAACATCGGAGATATTAAGGAATGTATGGCCATAATATGCAATTAAGATAACATGGTTTGGTTGTGTATATTTCTGTTCACCATTTGATTTTCTGCAGATCTTGAATATCAGACATACATTATAATATTTGTTTCTACCAATATGTCACCTGATCGAAGTTTTTTTACTCTCTTTGGAGAGCCACCAAGTTCTGTTAGTCCCTTTTTTATTCCGAAAAAAAATGTTTAAAAGTTAGTGTAATATAAAAAATGAGGTACAAGTTACGGTACGAATGGTGAGGATAGCTGCTCAGAATCTTCAAGTCGTGATCGTTCACCTATAGACTGTTTATTCACTATTTTAATAAGATTTTTAATTGGAATACCCATAATTAAGAGAGGGAAATTTCGATTTCCACTGACTCCGCCCACCAGGGACCCCTACGAGATGATGCACTACATTGTCAAATAAGGACACTGCAGCAACGCCAGGATTTCGTGAGTACTATACCAAACACCAGCATCAGATACAATGTCCACAACACCTTCTGAGAACATCCAACACAGGAACTTGGTTGACCAGCCGATTTACCCAAGGAGGCCACCCGAATGCTGCCCGTCTTTAGCAAATAAGGCCAAAGTTGTGTGTTAGACTACTCAACCACCAGGATCCATTCCCACCCTTCAATGGTTGCCACGCATGGCAAACACGTGAGTAGATGTTTAGATCCCAGAGCAGGTGAACTGAGAGAACAGAACCTTCTCTGGGAGGTTCCCTCACCACGTACAGGAATCTACACCGAGGAGTGTTCTGTACAATATTTACATTAAAGTACTTATATTCATAAGCTTATAATTTTATCGAAGAATACGTGAAATAGTGAAAACAATTTAACCATTATCCATCAAAGTTATGAAACGTATGTGTTATTCACTATATAGGCCTGGCATGGCCGAGCGCGTTAAGGCATGCGCTAGTAATTTGAGGGTCGCGGGTTCGCATCCAAATTGGGCTAAACATGCTCGCCCTCCCAGCTGTGGGGGCGTTATAATGTGACGGTCAATCCCACTATTCGTTGGTAAAAGAGTAGCCCAAGAGTTGGCGGTGGGTGGTGATGACTACCTGCCTTTCCTCTAGTCTTAAACTGCTAAATTAGGGACGCCTAGCACAGATAGTCATCGAGTAGCTTTGTGCGAAATTCCAAACCAAACAATAATCATAATACATATTTATTATTATATACCGGTAAGCTAGACAAAAGGTAGAATGTTTGGTACCAACTTAACGAATTACAGAAAATTGAAGTTGAGACTTATTTGAAGAACATATATGTTAAAAACAAGGTATATATCACTATATGTTAAATACGTGAAGAAAATAATAATTACACCGTAACATACCTCAGTATTTTGTATTGAGAGAACGATAATTTTTAACAACTTTTTGTTCTGTTTTACAGAAACACCAGTCTACAGTTTGGTAAAAGGGCAAAAACGGTTTTCCCACGACAGACTTTTCCCAGTCTCGGATTGTTGTTTTGTTGTTTAAAATTAAGCACAAAGCTACACAATGGGCTATGTGTCCTCTGCCCACCACGGGTATCGAAACCCTTATTTTAGCGTCTAAGTCCACAGACATACCGCTGAGCCATTGGGGGACCCCAGTCTTGGAACTGTAATGAAAGTTGTCGTCTTGTCACGAACTGTTATAAAGATATAGGGCAATGTAGTTTTTGAGATATCATATGTTATTTCATAAGCTAAGTAGAAATGTTTACAAATTTACTTGTTTATTGTGCAGATTTTAAATAGTCTCCTGTTTCCGAATTATCAAAAGAAAAAATGTAAAATTGAAATAAAAATTTAAAGTTATTGTTCAATCAGTGATGTCGGGGAAACCCACTTGTTGAGAATTTTATATGCAAAAACGCCTCTTCTATTTAAAATATTTTCTAAACCCAAACGAGCCGTTTTTGCATATAAAGTTATTGTTGTTTTGAACTAAGCACAAAGCTACACAATGGGCTATCTGTGTTCTGCCCACCACGGGTATCGAAACCCGGATTTTAGCATGTAAGTTCGCAGACATACCGCTGAGCTACTGGGGGTCAAAAACTTAAAACTTATCGTAATACATAAAGTACAGAAGTTACTTGAAAAGATTAAAGCTGTACAAGCAGACTGCCAAAAATTACAAGAGACCACAGTTGACAGACAGGCGTTGAAACCATATGTAGAGATACACTGTGAACAATACCTGGTCTATAGACTCTGGTGAAAAAATTATTTACTGTGGTTTTGTTTGTTTGAAATTAGACACAAAACTGCGGAATAGGCGATCTGCACATTGCCCCAAAGGTATCAAAACTCGATTTCTGGCGGTGTAAGTCCGCAAACGTACCGCTATGCTACTGGGGAATACCACATTTGAGTATCTAAAACTTTCTCGGATTATAACGCCTTTAGGGTCTCAGCAAATTTCTCACGGCGCCCCTAGGCAAGAAAGAGTAACAGTTTCTTTACTAAGTACTTATGTCCAAAAACCTTAATAATTAACAGGTATTTCTATCCTAACAGCTTTGTAGCCAGTTGAAAGAATAATACACGTAAATTGAAAATAAAAACAATTTTATATAATATTTAAATCCCCACAATTATATATAAGATCTATGCGCCTGTCTGGCACTGCACAGCTTGTGAAACCTAGCAATCAGATTGGACACCGCCACCCTTATGTCTTGTTCCACATTGGTTTTCAATCGGGACCAGCTTTTTACACAGCAATCGCCGAAAAGATATGACGTCGAAAATTGAATTAGTTTTTGCTGAGATTCAGCAAGTAGCAGCGGATATTCTACTTTTACTGATATCCAAAACTCAGTTAGTTCCCTGCTGCCAAAATTGTTTTCAAGGTCTTGTCACAAGACAGTTCAATAAAATATTCCTCTTCTGCAGAAGTACATGCAGATTAGGTCTAAGTTTTAAATGTGTCTTGGACCCATGCAAAAATCTCCACATCAATGTGCGTGTTGTTTCACTGCAGAGAGAGGTTCAAGGTATTCATTTTTTCGAAGAAATCACACTGGTATGGTAATTTTCATAAATAAAATCAGTATCCAAAAATTTTTTAGCACATTCGTGTTCTTTTTCTTCGATATAAGTGAAGAATTAATGTTATAATTCGAACACACAGGACAGTACATTCCCATAGAATAGCCATGGCAAGCTAAAGGAGTGCAACAAAAATGTTTACTCAAATTCCATATCCTTACACGGTTTATTGAACCACATCTTCTTTACATAAACTTCACAACTTTTAACACACTTTCCAGGACTAAGATCAGCGTGTAGCAAATCGACTGAGCATCCTTATTACAATCAATCACCTCATCTTGTTGCAACTCGAAGTCCTTACATTTCATCCTTTCTAATTATCTAATCAATCATTGAGGTCTTCTCAGTTATGTTGGATTCTAAGACTGATAATACTACTGGATAAAGGCACCATAATATTTATCATATAACTGCAGTTGGTAAAATCAGTTGATGGTGTGGGGCTTTTTACATTTTGTGACTCGAAATGCCACCTTGTAAGATACTAACAAAGCATTGCTTGTTTCAAAAATGTATCTTTTTATTCTTTCAATTCTTTTAACTTTCTGGTAAAATGATCACGAGATTTACCACCAATGTTAGGATGATTGGTCTCTATGTGGTGTTTCAGTTTACTTGGAAACATGTTCTGTGGAGCCAAAACTTTTAGACATAATACTAACTGTTGACATTTTTCATCGCTTTTCAGCAGACCGGTGCACATGCTCATCGGGTAATAAGTTAAAGCCAGTAGAAACATTGGATTAAGTTCATGACCAGCAAATTCCCTACCATTAGTTCCAATAATGTTTGGTGCGAACGGAATTCGAACCCGTGTCTCTCATATTATGAGTCAATCGTCTCAACATACTTGGCCATCCCGAGCCGAGTGTCTTTGTGAGTGTAGTTTTCACATATTATAGACTTTAGTTTTACATCTGGTTTTTGAATAAGTTTGGTGTTTACTGGAATGTTATGTTTTCTTAAACAATTTATTTATCCAAATGTTACTTATTTTTTTCGACATCGGGAACATGTGGCATGCTGAAGTGTAAGGTTTTATAGTTCGTTTTTTATTTTGGGATTTATTATCGCGGGTTTGTTGTTGTTTATGTTATTGATCTAGATGTGTGCGTATAATGTTTTCAACGGTTTGTGGAGGAATTTATTGATGTTGATGAAGTATTGTTTTCTTTTGTTGATTTCAGCGCAAATTTTATCTGGAGATCACAGTTTTGTGCCTGTGTTTAGTGTGGGTGATTTTTCTGAGGGTTTCTGTTTTGTATTATGTATATTGGTTCTTGCAATCTTCAGGTTGATAAATTTCTTTGGTTAGTTGTTGTTTTTTTCCCATTAACAGGTGTACTTAATATTGGGATGTATACAGTGAACATGTTTGGTAAAAACCAAGTGTGTTTTCTGTAGATGTGAATCTAGCAATTGTATCGTCAACACATTTGTACCAGTATATTGGTGAGTGTTAGACTAAAGTTTAAACGTTGTTCTGTACCGTATTTTAATCAAAGTGCTAAAACCAATTCCAATTTTTTTGAGAATACATTTTTAGTTAAAGTGGGTTTCTCGCCATCACTAACGGTTACAAAAACTTGATAAACCTTCGTGACGAAAAGTTTGGTTATCATGATTCAGAAAGTTCAGGTGGCGCTTTTAGTTTTGAAAATATATCTTAACAGTTTTGTGTAATTATCAATTTATTTAGTGTTTCTTACGGTAATCAAACTGTAAACTTACAAAAACCGAATTTACTTTCCATTTTGAAATAAATCGAAATAAAGAGGTTAAATGATGTGAAAATTAGAAAAAAACGGATTCAGTTTAATAAACATGAACTGAAAATGTATAATATAATTTATTTAATACATATATAAATATATATATCAATGTAAAAACAGAACATGCTTTTGAGGTATTCATCAGCTCATAACTGTATCGTAGAATAAGTGAGATATTTAAAACAACTTAATCATTATCCATCAAACTAATAAAACGTGTGTGTTATTCATTATACATGTTTATTATTATAGACCGGTGAGATAGACTATTAGTAGAATGTTCGGAATCACACTTCAGGTGTTGAAGAAGACATATTTGAAGTGCATATATGTTAAGGACAAGGTATATATTACTATACGTTAAAACATGTGAAGAAAATAAGAATTATACCTCAAAATACCATAGTATCTTGTGTTGAAGAAAGACAATTTTTATAACTTTCTGTTCTGGTTTAACAAACACGAATCTACAGTTTGGGAAAAGGGCAAAAAACTGTTTATACCATGAGAGACTATTCAGTCCCAAAACTATGTTGAAAATTGTCATCCTGTCAGAAACTGTTATAAAGATGTTAGGCGAAGTAGTACACGAGATACCGAATGTTATTTTACGAACGAACGAAAAATGTAAACAAACTTGCTTGTTTATTATGCAGAATTTTAAGAGTCTTATATTTACATATTATTAAAAGAAAAAAATGTAAAACTGAAATATATATAAAGATAGTCGTAAGATATAAAGTACAAACGATGAAGATAAAAACTGGCAGACTGTCAAGAAGTACAAAAGACAATAGTTAACAGACAGGTGTTGAAACCATATGTTGAGATACACTATGAGATATATACATATGAGATATACCTGGTTTATAGTCTCTGGTGGAAAAATTATCACTATGGTTTTGCCTGTTTATAGTTAAGCACAAGGCCATTGAATGGGACATCTGTACTTTGTTCCCCAAAATTATCGAAATCCGGTTTCTGGCGATGTGAGTGCGCAAACATACTGCTATGCCACTAAGTGGAGGGGGTGTTCATTATGACATTTCATTTTTATGGTTGACTACGTGAAAAATAATGAGTTTTTTTAGTATCTCAATCTTTCCCGGTTCACAGCGCCTTTAGAATCTGAGCAATTGTTTTCACGTCGATCCTAGGCAGAAAGAAACCTAACAGTTCCGTGTATTAGGTTGTTACATCCAAACAACTTAATACTCAATAAATATTTAAATCTTAACAACATTGTAGCTGTTTCAAAGAATAATACAAGTAAATTGATACCCTGTGTAAAATACCTGGTTTATAGACACTGGTGGAAAAATTACTCACTATGGATTTGTTTGTTTGAAATAATGTACAAAACCACAGAATGGGCCACATGTACCTTTGTCCTCCAAAGGCATTGAAACCCGGTTTTTGCGGTATTAGTCAGCAAACATACTGCTATGCCACTAGAGAGGGGCGTTAGTTATGATATATTCAATTTTTATGGTTGTTGAAAAAACCTAATACTTCCATTTATAAAGAACATAGGTCCAAAAATTTAATCCTTAATAAATATTTCTATTCTAACAATTTAGTAGTCGTTTGAAAGAATAATAAACGTAAATTGAAAGTAAAAACATTTTATTTAATTTTTCAATAAACACAAGTATTTATATGATGTGTCGAACCTTGGAATCAGACTGGGCACCGCCACCATTACTTTCTGTTTCACATTGTTTTTAATGCAGTACTTGTTGTAATTATCACAGTAACCGCCAAAGATCCATCTTATCAAATATGTGACGTCACAAATGGAATTAGGATTTGCTGAACTTTATCACTTAGCACCGGATATTCCTTTTCTACTGATATCCATTATTCAGTTAGTTCTATGCTGCCAAAATTTGATTCCAATGTATTGTCATTAGACAGTTCAATAAAGTGTTTTTCTTCTGCAAAGGTAAATTCAAACTGAATCTTAGCCTTGAATGGGTCGTGGATCCATTTAAATGTCATCATTTCTTCTGGAAAATAATTGTCCAAATAGTAATAAAGCTATATTAGGTTCTTCTCAAAAACATATTTTAGATAGTGGGTTAAATCAACTTCACTGGATGTAACAAACTGCTGCAACAGGGCAAAACAATACTTTCCACCATCTTCATTCATTTTTCATCATTATAGTAGTAACTTTTTTCTGAAAGGTGAAACCTTGTCTGCAAGTTTCAGAGTGTGCGTGCTGCTTCACTGCAGAGTGGTAATAAAGGTATTCAGTTTTACAAGGAGATCGAACAGGTATTCTAATTTTGAGAAAATATTAGTATCCATGAAATTTTTTAACACACTCGTGTTTGTGTTCTTCGACATAAAATTAAAATCGCTGCTCTAATTCAAACACACGGGACACTACATTCCCATGGGATAGCCATGGCTCAGCTACAGTAATATAACAAATATATGTGCTCAGATTCCATATCCTCACACAGGTTTTTAAAACATCCCACCTTCTTTGGCTGAGTTTTTATAAAGTTCACTACTTTCAACAAACTTATCAAGGCTAGGTTCAGTGTTTAGTGAACCAAATGCACACCATTTTTACTATCCATCGCCTCATCTAGTTGTAACCCGAATTCCTTCCCTTTTATTTCGCCATCCTTTTTTTTCTCCAACACTTCTTATAAATGTTCAAAAATCTTTCCATTTTGAAAAACAAGGATTAAAAATCAACAAAATAATTCCTTAAACTTTGCTAGAGCTCGCAGTCACTTCATCACAATACTCTGCAGTTATTACGATTAATGATGGACCCGGAGAGTCCAGAAGTATTTATATAGAAAATATAAGAAACGAGAATGTTCGAAAAGCTCCTGGCATATCCGAAGGTACAAATAAAAAAAAAACATATCTCAAACACTCGAGAACATCTTTGAAAATAATGTGGTGCGGTCGAATGTTAAAACTGTAAACTACCTCGAGCTAGTACTTCGCACCGTGTCCGTGAGGTGTCGATATTGCTGTGATTCCATCGAAAATTTGAAATATCCTTCGGCGTCCCCTGTGAATGTGCTGTGGCGTACAGTTTGTGAACCACTGATATACTCAACAAAACATGATAGCCAACATATACGTTTCGTTAACATCATCTTAACGGACAGATTAACACTATCCTTTGTGTATTATCTTGATGCAGCCACACCATATATGGCAATCAGTCCATAGAATGATGGTGTTTACCAACAGAATATTGGTGCCAGACTCAACTTATGCAGTATGACTCTCTTTTTTTTCAGCTGTGACATGAACCAACCTAAAAAATCGTTTTTTCACACACTACGTTGTTAATGTTGTTGCCCTAATACAGATAGACATGTATTTTAATGAATATCTACGTTGGTTATTTGTCATATCTAGTTTTTTAACTTCATACATTACTTTCAATGTGAGAGTGCTGGCTGGTCATGGAATATTTTGGTTCTTCTTGCCGAATGTTTTCTTCTAGAAATTCATTTTATAGCACAACATATTATTTGTACTTTGAGCTGTCAGTGCCACACAACAGTGACAGTTAATCACTTCGTGGGCGGTATGGTGCTACTTAATCAATGGGTGTCTTCCATGTAGTCAGTAATTAACAACTAACGACTGTAGGACGTAGCTTTCGTGTTTGTTTCATAAATAGAAAACGTTATATTAAAATTATTTTGTCTATATCCAAAACTTGTTCATATCCAAGTCATTAAGTTTCCGTTAAATTTTACTATTATCGTTAAATGTTCAAGTATGTTAGAACACAATCGTTTTACATTTACTATTTTTGTAAATTGAAGAAGCTAGATTCTGTAATAGCTAACACAATGTCCACAAAAATTTCTGAATAGGACAGCAGTAAGTTTATTGACTTAAAACACTTAAATTTGAAGTTTTATTGCCCAATGAACTCAGCAAGTAGACCAATGTGGTTTTGTTCTCATAACAAAATCTTCAGATATTTGTACTGTTCTAACATATGAGAGAAATAAAAATTCTGTCGTTCAACTTTATTTTTATGAAAGAAGAAACTCTTCAAAACATAACCACGTGACTTATATATCTTAGTTATAATGTCACAAATGTAGATAACCTTGATTGTGTGTAATAAGTATGGTTACAGCATTGAGAAATAAGTTTAAATACCTTTATTTGTGAGGCAAATCGGTTCATGATTTTTACGTTTCACCGTAATATAATATCAAACTTAAATAGTTTTGATAATATAGTGATTCATAATGATAGTATCTCAGTGTTATGAAAACCTTCATCATTTTTTGAATGACATTTTATTTCGATCTTATTATTATGAAATAAAGAAACAAATGTAACATGTTAAGTAATATTTTTATTCGTATATAAACGATTATGAATTATTTATCTTCATTTATTATCGTTCGGTTTTACTATTTAGAGGTTGGTTTAATTATTTATAGGTTCTCCGCTAGTAAAGCGGTATGTCTCCAGATTTACAACGCTAAAATCAAGGGTTCGATTTCCTTCGGTATGCTGAGCAGATAGCCCTTTGTGACTTTACAATACGAAAAACACACATACATAATTATAACCTATTAACGAAACAGGTAATTAAATTTTTCTTTTCATATTATGGACCAGAAAATTTATTTCATTTTCGATGATGTTCATACCTAATACACAATAATAATAAATAATTATCTAAAGTGACTTCATCTGTGAAAGATCTATTATATTTACTATTAAAATTTCAGGTTTCATGTACTGTTTAAATTTCTTGATGAACTCTCAGTATAAACTTAAAGAGATAATTTGAAAATATTTTCTAAATATTTTTATTGTCATTAAATGGTTTATAAGAGGCTTTAAATTAATTTACTTCAAGTTGAGAAACTGTTGACATCGATAACTTGAAATACTAATATTTGGGATTCGATCTCTCGTGTGCACACAACTAAAATAGATTTTGTCAGCTTTTAACAACAAACAAACAAACAAGTATAGAAATTATTTGTGTCATTTATTTTTTATTCATCAAAAAATTCCATGTTAATACTGAAGTATTTGACGTGTTAATCGTTTCTTCTTATATTTTAAATGTGCCTTCCCATTTCCATATCTACCTAAACTTCTCTTTTAACGCCATAAGAACAACAGCCGGTGGGAGGAACACCACATTAAAAGAAACCTCTTCTACACTCCATGTTATCTGGACAAGTCCTCACAGCTTCAGACAGTAAACAAAATGACATTATTAGAAGACGTATCGCTCATTGTAAGCTAGCACATTAAATATATTGTTATCACAGTTGTGGACTGTATGTTATAACTAACATGACCACAACACCAGGTGAATCATCTAACAGTTATCATACTGATGTAATTTCTTTTTATAAGTTGTTAATTAGCAACAAGTACATTTGACAATGTTATCTGTTATTTTATTGTTAATATTATATGCTTTCAGTTCTATATCGAATTGTAGTAAAAACCGGAATTTGAATTTAAAGTTTTACTTTAAGAGCCATAAGGACAGATCTTATAAAAAAACAGTGTTAGACGAGCATGTTTGTTTAACCTCCTATTGCCGTTTCATATATGAAATCATGTTGAAATAATTTAAAGTATCATTTAAGTTGCTGTAAACTATAAAATTATCAACAAAACTACTTTATTTTTCCATAAGAAATGTAGAGAAATTTTGAAGTTTTAGCTACCTATTTTTATTATGCATCATCTACTTTTTATTCAATATTCTGTTTCAAACTTTTACCAACAACAAACAAGAAGTGAACATTGTAACAGGTTTCCAAACGGCAAAGAAGAACATAACTTATAATTGATATTTCTTTCATAACATTTGAGATGTCTGTTTGAATTCAGTCTTAAATAAGTTAGAATCTCACCTGGAGTTGTTACCAACAGTGTTGTAAACATCACAAGTAAAATTATAATTTTATCTGTTTAAATCAATATTCATGTTGTTGGTGAAATTTAACTTCATAACGAAGCCGTAATTTAAAACAATGAATTATATCTGTTACTATCTGCAGGATCGAAGTACAGGACAGAAGTCACAAATCGAACACAGTCACGATTTAACAATGGATATTGTTCTGACTTCATAAAACTTGAAAGTAGAACGTTCATTCTTTCAGAAAAATTATATCTAACAACCAAGAATAAGGCACGATGGATCAAGCAAAACACAGAGAAAGTACACAGAGAGATAAATGTCAAAGTTATTATGCATGTGGTCAATTACCGATTTGCAAAATAAACAAATATATTTGTTTCTGACAACATGATAATCAGAAGTATATAAAGTATCAGTGATATATATATGTAGAGTATTAGTGACATATACATATATATATATAATATCCGTAACATATATGTCAAGGTAACATATGTATGTGAAGCGTAGTAACATATGTATAAAGTATCAGTAATACATGTATAAAATACCAGTAACATATACATATATGAATTATCCGTAACATATGTATGTAAAGTATAATTAATACATGTGTAAAGTACCAGTAACATACATATATAAATAAAGTATTTGTAACGTGTATGTGAAGTACCAGTAACTTTTACATATATAAATTATCCATAACATATATATGTAAAGTATCATTAATACGTGTGTAAAGTACCAGTAACATATACATGTACATTATTTTCATAAATACTTATGATTGATAATATGTATAAATATTCTCAAACGAGATATAAAAATATATTACGAAGGATTCTAAAAATTATTAGACACTTTGATAACGTTCATACGAGTGTAAACAAACAATTAGTCTACGGTACTGATACTTAACTATTATAGTTGTGTTTTTAATAAGATTCCAGTTCTAAGAACATCACACCTAATCAGAATTATTCCAGTAGCAGGTGACGTCAATAATCAGATTACAGTATTGTACAAGCATAGTGGGAGACACACACACAAAGTCAATAGGAAACTGTGAGCGATCATTTGTCCTTTAAATGTAAAACATATCTCTTAACGTGGCTGGTGGAATAACATGGAAACTGTAAGTGGAAATGAAGTTGTATGATGTGCGGAATAAAAGCCATTACTTAGTTATTTTAACATTAAAAGACACATGTATCTCCAAATACAATTCTTTCGTTTCAAAGTATTTATAAAAAATAGATGATTCTTCTACCTTAAAGCAGGTAGGCATACCGTTTCTTTCTTTGCTTGATTTTTAAATTTCGGCCTCAGCTGCACAAGGGCTATTTGAGTTAGCCGTCCCTAACTTAGCTGTGTAAGACCAGAGGGAAAGCAGCTAATCATCACCACCCATCGCCACCACTGGCTACTCTTTTACTATAGAATGACTGGATTATACCTGACTTTATAACGCTTTTACTGTTCGTAGGTTACTTCATACATTACTTTCAATGCGAGAGTGCTGGCTGCTCCGAGAATATTTTGTTTCTTTTTACCAAATGTGTTTTTTTAGAAATGCTTCCATAAGAGTGAGCTAGATCTTCCCTTTTGTAACAGAAAAACATTGTAAACCAACCTTTCCTGAAAGGGACAGTTTCATGGAAATCTACACATTACTAAGTGAAAACTAAGGACATTATTATGATGGCCAGGATAAACGTAATTAATTGAACAAGATGTTACCATAGATACTAAATAAGTTCATACTAAACATTCATTATAATTATACAAGAGAAATCGTTAGCTTACTGTAAGAAACAGATTTGTATTTATTACGAAATTTATTAATCTATTTTACACAATTCTTTTCATAAAATAGACAATGCAATTTATTAGATGAGTTTACAGGTCAAACCGAAGATATCTGTTTATTTTGCACACCAGATGAATTAAGATAGTGCTTTCTACTTACGAAATATATTTCTTGAATGTATAGATTTTGAAAACAATTAACAACATTCAATATTGTTAAACCTATCGCAAAGTTAAAACTTTCCCAAGACAACATATTGTTATGAGTTCAATATTGATATTTTTTGAACACAATAAATAGAAAAGCTTTTTTCATCTTACAGAAACTTATTTTTTTCTCACAACAGATGTTCTGCGAAAATATGTAATTTATAGGTTCACAATGAACAGCCGTTTTTCTAGATTAGTTTTGAATATTTTACTTTCAACACGCCAGATGGAAGTATATTTTGTGTAAATATCAAGTGTTACCTACTTCATTAATTGTGTGATTATTGATTTATTATCTTCGAATGTACGTGTGAGACACCTAATGTTAACTAATATATAATTGGACTCAGAAAATGATTATCAGTAACTGTGACAAAATATGTTGTTTCACTACTCTTAATTTGTGATTCATTTTATATTAGCAAATCCATCGCAATCGAGTCCATTAATAATTATACTTTGTCTGGAGAAATCTTTCACTCGTTTATTTTTTTAACAGTTTCGAACACTAAATTTCATTCTAATCCACAAAAATAATCGTAAGTTTCAAGTTTCTCGTCTCTACAACACAGAACACAAAGAAAGAAAAATGATCAGCCTTTCACGAAGTAAACAAACTTATGTAACATTAATATAGTTTTTACTCTTAACATTTAATGTCTTTAATTCGATATTTATAAATATAAAAGTAAAATAGGAGAGAGTTAAACTTGAAATTCAGAACAAATAACGTCGAAGTAACTGAATCATTGTTGAATTCATCTTGTAACACGACATATTATTTGTATTTTGAGCAATCAGTGCCATACAAGAGAGACATTTCATGAGTGGTATGGTATACTTAATTAATAGCTGTTTTCCCCATGGTCAAAAATTAAAAATTGCAATTAAAGACAGTGGGAGACAACTTTAGTATTTGTTACATAAATACAAAACGTTATTTCAAAATTATTTTGTTTTATCCTCAGAACGCTTAAATCTGAGATTTGTTTGCCCACAGTAAACACAACAAATGGACCAGAGTGGTTTTGTTCTTAAAACAAAATTTTGAAATATTTGTACTGTTCTACCATGTCAGAGAAATAAAACATTCTGTTGATCAACTTTATTCTTACGAAAGAAGAAACTCTTTAAAAAATAACCACGTGATTCAGACATCTTAGGTATAATGCTAGAAACCTGGATAACCTAGATTGTATGTGATATGTATGATTTTAGCTTGTTTTTATTTATGTCACTCAGTTATAAAAAATAAAGTTAAATACCTTTTTTTATAAATTGGTTCAGGATTCTTACGTTTCAACTTTAACTTAAACTTTGATATAAGTCAAAACTAATTTTATGACAATGAATAACAATTGCATTGGAAGATATTTTGTTAACGGGATCCAAACCATATGACCGTATAATGCTAAAATTTTGGTTTCAAACCCTTGTGTGGTCACAAATAAAATAGATCTTTGTCAGCTTTTAACAGCAAACAAACACAGGAATTATTGGTGCTATTTATTTTTTATTAATGATAAAATTCCCTGTGAATAATGAAGTGTTCTCAGTGCTAATCGTTTCATCTTACACAATGAATATTTTTATTTCTTTGAAAGTGGAGGTCTAACTCTCCTTCTAACGCTATTAGAACAACAGTAGGTTGGAGGAACATCATAACAAACAAAACCTCTTTCGCATACTATCTCTGTCATCTGGACAAGACGTGACAGCTTCAGACAGTAAACGAAACGACATTATCAGAAAACGTATCAATTATAACATTTTGTATTACTTTTTATTCATCACTATTTATCTATTTATAAATATCATTGGATTATAAAAGTGATGACATTACGTCATTATAAAATTCAACCAATGATGTTGCAGAACGCTTTCCAAAATATAATTATGTTCAAAACTTTTGTTACTTTGTCAATAAAATATCCTATCATTAATTTATAAACCAATTTCTTTCTTGTTTTCATGATATTACCTTACATAAAATTTCAGTCACATATATTTCTACAATGCTCATCCCGTTTAAAAATAACACTGTAAATACGTGTATAAAAAGGTACCTTCCATAGCATCTCTGATAGTACATAAGAGTCCTCTTTACAAAAACGTTAAAGTAGCCCTCTATCAGTAAACTAACAAATGTATTGTTCTCACAGCGGTGTACTGTGTGTTATAAAAAACATGATCACAACACCAAATGAATCACCTAACAGACGTCGTATTAATATAATCATTATTTTATATACTCGTTAATCAGCAACAAAAACATCTGGCAATAATATCTGGTTGTTTAACATTGTATTGCTCTTTAATACACGAAATATTGTTCAAATAATTTAAAGTATTATTTTATCTTCTGTAAACTATAAGTTCATCGAAAAAAGTACATAATTTTTAATTACAAATATATTCAACTTTCAAACTTTTAGCTGTCTATTTTTGTTATAAATAATCTTGTTTTTATTAAATAATTAATTAAAAACCTTCACCAACAATAAACCAGAGGTGAACAATGTAACACGTTCCTAAACGACAAAGACGAAAATAATTTACAATTGATATTTCAATAATAACATTTAAACTGTGTATGAGAATTCAAACTTAAATAATTATAATCTCAGCTGGAGCTGCTTCCAACAGTGTTGTAAACATCAAAAGTATAATAATTATTGTTGTCTTCATGTTTCTCGTCCTTAAAAATTAAAACTCGTGTAGTTAGTAAAATTCAACTTTATAACCAAGCTTAATTTGAAACAATAAATTCTATCTGTTACCAGCTTACCAGCTAAAAGATCAAGGTATAGGACAGAAAAACTTTGATGGAGAGTCACGGAAATATAAAGAAACTGTCCAAACAGAGTCACATTGTATCACAGGGGCACAAAGATCAGTACAAGAACAGTACAAAAAATTATGTATTCTTTCTCTATGTTGAAGAGTTTTTCTCATTTAATAAATATAACTTAACAATAAATTCATTTCAATTTCAACATCTTTTTAACTGTGGATGTTGTTTTAACTTAATAAAAGTAGAAAGTTAAACCTTCATTTTTACAGAAAGTTTACATCTAAGAACCAAGAACAAGACACGACGGATCAACCAAAGCACACAGAAAGTACATATCAACAACAAATGGAAAAACGTTACCGCGCACGTCGTTAATTACAGATTTGAAAAATGTAACAAAAATATTAAATTCTGACAACATGATAATAAGAATTATTCCAGTCAGTTCTTAAGATCTGTACTTAATATACTGTTCATAAAAATTGATATTATAGAGAAATACTCTATAAAAAGACATACAATTATTTTACCAAGGATTGTTGAATTTCTTGATACTTCTATTACGTTTTACACGTGTGTAAACATACAATTAGAACGATGCTGTCTTCCAACTATTATCGTTATATTTTTAATTAGATGTTATGTTCTAAGAACATCACAACCAGTCAGAATGATTCTAGTAACAGTTGACAAAAATAATCAAATTATGGTATTATACAGACATGTAGAGAGACACAAACTGAGCCAATAGGGAAACAGTGATGATTATTTGTTATCTATATCTGTTAACCTGGCAAATGTAGTGGTGGACAACTTTGAAACTGTTACTGTGGGTGTGTGTGCGTTTTCTTATTGCAGAGATACATAGGGCTATCTGCTGAGCTTACAGAGGGGATTCGAACGTCAGATTTTAGCTTTGTAATTCCGGTGACATACCGCTAAAACAAAGGGGAGCAAATCTGGTCCTGGAAATGAAGTTGTGTGATTAGGATGGAATGTGTAGCACTATGTATATAAATGTAAACTCTATGACTTACCTGACATACAATTTATATAATATATGTTCATAAATATTTATATATCAATAAATCGCTTCGGAAAAAATATCTGATCTGACATTGTGACAAAAAAACTTCGATGTGGTGTATCATAACTACTTCTTAGTTATTTTAACATTAGAAGACACAAGTATCTGCAAACAAATCTTTTTCGTTTCACCAAATGTAGACATGCGGCTAAGATGATTCTTTCCGCCTAAAGCAGATAGACAAACTGTTTGTTTCTTTACTTGATTTTTAAATTTCAGCCTGAGCTGCACAAGGGCTATTTGTGTTATCCATCTCTATGTTAGCTTTGTAAGAAAAAAGGGAAGGCAGCTAGTCATCATCACCTTCAGCCAACAATTGTCTACTCATTCTTTAACGAATATTGGGACTATCGGTGACATTATAACACCATTTCGACTGAAAAGGCAAGCAGGTTTGGTGTGACAGAGATTCGAACTCACGACTCTCAGCTAACTAATCTAGCGCCGTAACCACCTACCCATTCTTGACCAGAACAATGTTTGCGTAATGAACAAACTAGTGTATAATAATAGTTGGATAGCAGTTGGAAAAGGACATGAAGCGTGGTAGTTCAACAGTAACTGTTATAACTGTACAAAACAGGACGTTAGCTTCGAGAATTAAATATTGTGCTTCACATCAAAACATAATCAACACTGGAGTAAATTTTCTGGAACACAATGTGTGTTGAATTTTTTACATTTTTCAACGATGTTTTTACAGTCAAACCTACATCTAAATATTAACAACAAACTATAAAGTTTCAAACGAAATAAGTAACAGTCGTTTAATTGTGACAATATAATGGCATTTATTTTAAACGTATTTTATCTTGTTATTATACTTCTTTAACAGGTAATACATTCAATAGTATCAAAAACACTTTCTATATTTTACCAATAATTTAAATTCGATGTTGAGCTTTATTGATGTGTGAAATATATGTTTTAAAATAGCCTCCTAACGGAAAAATGTATAGTTAGTTAATAAAATAAAAATGTTTTCAATGGTTAATTAATAGACCGTAACATTGCCATTCATTCTTCTTTATTGGATAAATAAAATAAATTACAAAATAACTTCCTATACGTTTCAATTTTGTTTATAGTTCCGAATTTTTTTCATTTCAGCTGTATAAAATTCTAAATATTAGAGTCACGTCTTTTTACTACAATATAAGAATGTATTTCCAAGGTAATATGTGGTCCATAACAATACTTTATATACAAGATGTATTAGATACGTTTAACCAAACACCAGACGACTACCTGTTCTTTACAACGTTAGTTTTAGTTTTAGCTCTGGCGTTAAGACAATCACTTGTTACTTTGAATATAATCAAACTGTGAAACTAATTATTCTCATAGTAATGATACAGTACACAGGTTATTAACTATCCAGCATAACACTATATTCGGTTCAGAAATTGAAACTTTATAATCTTTCAAAATGTGCTATTTCAAATTTATTTATATTTCATGTAATTCCAAATTAATTTGTCGGTTAAAAGATTAAAACGTTATTATAACCAACTGAAAGGTAACAATAATTTCTATATCATATTAGTCAAGGCGTGAAATTTAAATTCATTTTTCGTACATTTCAATAGAAAAGAGACTGACGTTACAAGAATATTAAGATGACTTCTAATAATTTTACAAAGGTATTAAATTTCAGAATATTTAAAGTTACTCATTATATATTTGAATGTTTTTTTATTTATTATGTTTATGTTACTTGTGTACAAACTGTTCAGTTGTGTAGATGTTATAGTAATTGAATATCAACAAATTGTGTGTCGGTTCTTGTAATCTTTAGGTTGTAAAATGTTTTTGGTTAGTTTTTTTCCTTTTAACAGATGGACTTTATATTGGAATGGATACAGTTAACGTGTTCGAAAAAAACTGAGTGTGTATTCTGAAGATGTAAATCTAGCAGTTGTATCGCCAACATATTTGTACCGGAATATTGGAACGTTTTAGCCTCAACTCAAAGAGCTGTTCTGGACTTAATAATTTTAATTAAAGTGTTAATTCCCATATCAATATTCTCGAAAATATTTTTTTTCCTTCAAGCGGGTTTCTGGTCATCACTAAGGGTTACGAAAACATGGCTACCTATAATGGCGAAAAGTTTTATCATCATGATTGAGAAATTTCAGTTGGCGCTGTTAGTTTTGAAAATATTTCTCAACAGTTTTGTAAAATTATCACTTTATTTAGTGTTCGTTACTTGCATCAAACTATAAACTTATCGAGCGCCTAATTTATCTCCCAGTCATAAGTAAATAAAAATAACAGGGCAAATTATGTGGTTATTATAAAATTATGGACTCAGTTTAATAAACATGAAGTGAAATTGTACAATATAATTTATTAAATACACATATGTATATATAAATTTTTAAAACAGAACATGCTTTAAAAGTGTTCATAAGCGAAAAATGTTATCGCAGAATACACAATAGAATGAAAACAACATCACCATTATCTATGAAACTCTGTCTTATTCTCCAGACATATTTGTTATTAAAGACCGATAACCCAGACGATAAGAAGAATGTTCAGTATTACACTTCAGGTATTTAAGAATATTGAAACCAAGACTTATTTGAAGTACATAAATGTGAAAGACAAGGTATATATCACTACGTGTTAAACACATGAAGAAAATGAGAATTACGCAAAAACATACCTCAGTATCTATGTTGAAAGATCGATATTTTTTCATAACTTTCTGTTCTGATATTTAGAAACACGAAACGACAGTTTGAAAAAAGGACAAAAACTGTTGAATTTACGACATGTTTTTACCAATGTTAAAACTGTATTGGAAAGTGCCAACTCGTCACGATTTGTTACAAGATAAAGGGCAAAATTGTTCATAAGATATCATGTGCTATTTCATGAGCTAACGAAAAATGTAAATAAATTTGCTTGTTTATTGTGCAGAATTTGACGAGTCTTATATTTGCGAATTGTTAGAAGAGGAAAATGATAATGAAATATAAGTATAAAGATAGTTTTAATATACAAAGTACAGAATGTACATAAAACAATGAAGGTAATATTGGCAGACTGCCAAGAACTACAAAACACAAAAGTTAACCAGCTGTTGAAACCATATGTAGTGATACACTGTGTAAGATGCATGGTTTTTAGACTCTGGTGGACAAATATTCACTATGGTTTTATATGTGCAAAAACAGCTCGTTTGGGTTGAGAAAATATTTTACATAGAAGAGCGAACAACGTTTCGACCTTCTTCGGTCATCGTCAGGTTCACAAAGAAGGAGGTAACTGACCGAAAGCTGACCACAAGTTTGAAAAAGGTTGTGTAACTGAGTGTCAGAATATAGAGGGCGGTGTTAGATTTTTAAACACATAATTTTACTTATTTTATATATTAATATAGGTATAAAGGCGTTCCTTCATATTGGTTTATTTTGGGTTTAAGTTATTGTATCAGTAAAGCCTCTTTAATTTTGCGTTTGTTTCTTTATTTAGCATTTGAGTGTTTTCTGTGGTTATGTTGTGTTTGTTTGTACCGGTGTTGAGAACATATGCCAGACCATTAAGTAGTTAGAAAATATAAATCCGGTGTATTATTCTCAAGTGAACAAAGGAGACAAACAAATGTGACTTTCTTCTTATAACAAACAAATGTGACTTTCTTCTTATAACAAACAAATAAAATCTTCAGATATTTATACCGTTCTGTCATCTCGGAGAAATGAAAAATTCTGTCGTTCAACTTTATTCTTATAAAACAAGAAACTCTTCACAATTGGTAAATATTAGAAATATAACGACATTATTTAGACATCTTACTTATAATGTTAGAAACCTAGATACCTAATTTGTGTGGATCGAATGTGGTTATACTTTGGTTTTATTTATTTTATTCTGTCTTTATAAAATAGTGTGAAACAGGATATTTAGAAAACATATCAAAATTTGTACGTTTCAAACTTGGTTTATTCAAATAAAATATTTCAGTTAATAAAAACAACCTAAATAACTATTTAATATATGGGAAAAAAACTATTAAAAAGTACAGAATCAGCAAAAATAGAGAAATACTTGATAACAAAAAATAATTATGTTCTATTTACTGGATTATTACACTAGGTAACTCTGTTTTAATTTTTTAACTCATAATGACATTTATTTCATTAAACATTAAATACATCTCTAAAATTGGGTTTCAAGTAATTATGGTAACCCGATTTGATACAAACGTAATGTTGGGCCCCAGGAAACGAGAATAACAGATTGTTCATGATTACTATAGAAGAAGACACCATTGTACACGTTAAAGTCAGGTTCCAAAGGACAGCAAAGAAAATGTATATGACACTCACGAAAGTATGTTCTATACTAGGATTGTTGTCGTTTTGAATTAAGCACAAAGATACACAATGGGCTATCTGTGCTCTGCCCACCACGGGTATCGAATCCCGGATATTAACGTGTAAGTCCGCAGACATACCACTGAACCACTGGGGGGGCTCTATACTAGGAACTGTCAGAATTAAAACGTAAATACTGTTATGGCATATTCCATGGAAAATGTCACCAGTTACTGAATAAATTATTAACATTAGCTGGAAAATAACTTATGTTACAGACAGACGTGAATGTGAAAAAATGTCCTAGCTTATATCTCTTATCAGACAATAAATTAATACAAGGAGAAAACAAAAATTACAACTCAACATACCTTAGTATTTTTTGTTGAAAGTTCTGTAATTCGTACATCTTCTTGTTCTGTTGTTCATAAAAAGGAAAGTAGAATTGAGGGAAAAGCGAAAACTGTACAGATGAAGACCGTCTTTTTACTGTACTGCAAAATGTCTTCTTGCCGCGAACTGCTACTGAGACTGGGGCGAAGTAGTACTAACAGGAACTGACGAAAAATATTAAAGAAGTTCCCATTTTTAGATGTGAAAATTAGAAAAAAACGGATTCAGTTTAATAAACATGAACTGAAAATGTATAATATAATTTATTTAATACATATATAAATATATATCAATGTAAAAACAGAACATGCTTTTGAGGTATTCATCAGCTCATAACTGTATCGTAGAATAATTGAGATATTCAAAATAATTTAACCATTATCCATCAAATTAATAAAACGTGTGTGTTATTCATTATACATGTTTATTATTATAGACCGGTGAGATAGACTATTAGTAGAATGTTCGGAATCACACTTCAGGTGTGAAGAAGACATATTTGAAGTACATATAGGTCAAAGATAAGGTATATATCACTATATGTTAAACACGTGAAGAAAATAAGAATTATACCCCAACATACTTCAGTATCTTGTGTTGAGAGAACAATATTTTTTACAACTTTCTGTTCTGGTTTAACAAACACGAATCTACAGTTTGGGAAAAGGGCAAAAAACTGTTTATACCATGAGAGACTATTCAGTCCCAAAACTATGTTGAAAATTGTCATCCTGTCAGAAACTGTTATAAAGATGTTAGGCGAAGTAGTACACGAGATACCGAATGTTATTTTACGAACGAACGAAAAATGTAAACAAACTTGCTTGTTTATTATGCAGAATTTTAAGAGTCTTATATTTACATATTATTAAAAGAAAAAAATGTAAAACTGAAATATATATAAAGATAGTCGTAAGATATAAAGTACAAACGATGAAGATAAAACTGGCAGACTGTCAAGAAGTACAAAAGACAATAGTTAACAGACAGGTGTTGAAACCATATGTTGAGATACACTATGAGATATATACATATGAGATATACCTAGTTTATAGTCTCTGGTGGAAAAATTATCACTATGGTTTTGCCTGTTTATAGTTAAGCACAAGGCCATTGAATGGGACATCTGTACTTTGTTCCCCAAAATTATCGAAATCCGGTTTCTGGCGATGTGAGTGCGCAAACATACTGCTATGCCACTAAGTGGAGGGGGTGTTCATTATGACATTTCATTTTTATGGTTGACTACGTGAAGAATAATGAGTTTTTTTAGTATCTCAATCTTTCCCGGTTCACAGCGCCTTTAGAATCTGAGCAATTGTTTTCACGTCGATCCTAGGCAGAAAGAAACCTAACAGTTTCGTGTATTAGGTTGTTACATCCAAACAACTTAATACTCAATAAATATTTAAATCTTAACAACATTGTAGCTGTTTCAAAGAATAATACAAGTAAATTGATACCCTGTGTAAAATACCTGGTTTATAGACACTGGTGGAAAAATTACTCACTATGGATTTGTTTGTTTGAAATAATGTACAAAACCACAGAATGGGCCACATGTACCTTTGTCCTCCAAAGGCATTGAAACCCGGTTTTTGCGGTATTAGTCAGCAAACATACTGCTATGCCACTAGAGAGGGGCGTTAGTTATGATATATTCATTTTTATGGTTGTTGAAAAAACCTAATACTTCCATTTATAAAGAACATAGGTCCAAAAATTTAATCCTTAATAAATATTTCTATTCTAACAATTTAGTAGTCGTTTGAAAGAATAATAAACGTAAATTGAAAGTAAAAACATTTTATTTAATTTTTCAATAAACACAAGTATTTATATGATGTGTCGAACCTTGGAATCAGACTGGGCACCGCCACCATTACTTTCTGTTTCACATTGTTTTTAATGCAGTACTTGTTGTAATTATCACAGTAACCGCCAAAGATCCATCTTATCAAATATGTGACGTCGCAAATGGAATTAGGATTTGCTGAACTTTATCACTTAGCACCGGATATTCCTTTTCTACTGATATCCATTATTCAGTTAGTTCTATGCTGCCAAAATTTGATTCCAATGTATTGTCATTAGACAGTTCAATAAAGTGTTTTTCTTCTGCAAAGGTAAATTCAAACGGAATCTTAGCCTTGAATGGGTCGTGGATCCATTCAAATGTCATCATTTCTTCTGGAAAATAATTGTCCAAATAGTTATAAAGCTATGTTAGGTTCTTCTCAAAAACATATTTTAGATAGTGGGTTAAATCAACTTCACTGGATGTAACAAACTGCTGCAACAGGGCAAAACAATACTTTCCACCATCTTCATTCATTTTTCATCATTATAGTAGTAACTTTTTTCTGAAAGCTGAAACCTTGTCTGCAAGTTTCAGAGTGTGCGTGCTGCTTCACTGCAGAGTGGTAATAAAGGTATTCAGTTTTACAAGGAGATCGAACAGGTATTCTAATTTTGAGAAAATATTAGTATCCATGAAATTTTTTAACACACTCGTGTTCGTGTTCTTCGACATAAAATTAAAATCACTGCTCCAATTCAAACACACGGGACACTACATTCCCATGGGATAGCCATGGCTCAGCTACAGTAATATAACAAATATATGTGCTCAGATTCCATATCCTCACACAGGTTTTTAAAACATCCCACCTTCTTTGGCTGAGTTTTTATAAAGTTCACTACTTTCAACAAACTTATCAAGGCTAGGTTCAGTGTTTAGTGAATCAAATGCACACCATTTTTACCATCCATCGCCTCATCTAGTTGTAACCCGAATTCCTTCCCTTTTATTTCGCCATCCTTTTTTTTCTCCAACATTTCTTATAAATGTTCAAAAATCTTTCCATTTTGAAAAACAAGGATTAAAAATCAACAAAATAATTCCATAAACTTTGCTAGAGCTCGCAGTCACTTCATCACAACACTCTGCAGTTATTACGATTAATGATGGACCCGGAGAGTCCAGAAGTATTTATATAGAAAATATAAGAAACGAGAATGTTCGAAAAGCTCCTGGCATATCCGAAGGTACAAATAAAAAAAAGCATATCTCAAACACTCGAGAACATCTTTGAAAATAATGTGGTGCGGTCGAATGTTAAAACTGTAAACTACCTCGAGCTAGTACTTCGCGCCGTGTCCGTGAGGTGTCGAGATTGCTGTGATTCCATCGAAAATTTGAAATATCCTTCGGCGTCCCCTGTGAATGTGCTGCGGCGTACAGTTTGTGAACCACTGATATACTCAACAAAACATGATAGCCAACATATACGTTTCGTTAACATCAGATTAACACTATCCTTTGTGTATTATCTTGATGCAGCCACACCATATATGGCAATCAGTCCATAGAATGATGGTGTTTACCAACAGAATATTGGTGCCAGACTCAACTTATGCAGTATGACTCTCTTTTTTTCAGCTGTGACCTGAACCAACCTAAAAAATCGTTTTTCACACACTACGTTGTTAATGTTGTTGCCCTAATACAGATAGACATGTATTTTAATGAATATCTGCGTTGGTTATTTGTCATATCTAGTTTTTTAACTTCATACATTACTTTCAATGTGAGAGTGCTGGCTGGTCATGGAATATTTTGGTTCTTCTTGCCGAATGTTTTCTTCTAGAAATTCATTTTATAGCACAACATATTATTTGTACTTTGAGCTGTCAGTGCCACACAACAGTGACAGTTAATCACTTCGTGGGCGGTATGGTGCTACTTAATCAATGGGTGTCTTCCATGTAGTCAGTAATTAACAACTAACGACTGTAGGACGTAGCTTTCGTGTTTGTTTCATAAATAGAAAACGTTATATTAAAATTATTTTGTCTATATCCAAAACTTGTTCATATCCAAGTCATTAAGTTTCCGTTAAATTTTACTATTATCGTTAAATGTTCAAGTATGTTAGAACACAATCGTTTTACATTTACTATTTTTAAATTGAAGAAGCTAGATTCTGTAATAGCTAACACAATGTCCACAAAAATTTCTGAATAGGACAGCAGTAAGTTTATTGACTTAAAACACTTAAATTTGAAGTTTTATTGCCCAATGAACTCAGCAAGTAGACCAATGTGGTTTTGTTCTCATAACAAAATCTTCAGATATTTGTACTGTTCTAACATATGAGAGAAATAAAAATTCTGTCGTTCAACTTTATTTTTATGAAAGAAGAAACTCTTCAAACATAACCACGTGACTTATATATCTTAGTTATAATGTCACAAATGTAGATAACCTTGATTGTGTGTAATAAGTATGGTTACAGCATTGAGAAATAAGTTTAAATACCTTTATTTGTGAGGCAAATCGGTTCATGATTTTTACGTTTCACCGTAATATAATATCAAACTTAAATAGTTTTGATAATATAGTGATTCATAATGATAGTATCTCAGTGTTATGAAAACCTTCATCATTTTTTGAATGACATTTTATTTCGATCTTATTATTATGAAATAAAGAAACAAATGTAACATGTTAAGTAATATTTTTATTCGTATATAAACGATTATGAATTATTTATCTTCATTTATTATCGTTCGGTTTTACTATTTAGAGGTTGGTTTAATTATTTATAGGTTCTCCGCTAGTAAAGCGGTATGTCTCCGAGATTACAAACGCTAAAATCACGGTTCGAATCTTCCTTCGGTATGCTGAGCAGATAGCCCTATTGTGATCTTTACAATAACGAAAACCACACACATACATAATTATAACCTATTAACGAAACAGGTAATTAAATTTTTCTTTTCATATTATGGACCAGAAAATTTATTTCATTTTCGATGATGTTCATACCTAATACACAATAATAATAAATAATTATCTAAAGTGACTTCATCTGTGAAAGATCTATTATATTTACTATTAAAATTTCAGGTTTCATGTACTGTTTAAATTTCTTGATGAACTCTCAGTATAAACTTAAAGAGATAATTTGAAAATATTTTCTAAATATTTTTATTGTCATTAAATGGTTTATAAGAGGCTTTAAATTAATTTACTTCAAGTTGAGAAACTGTTGACATCGATAACTTGAAATACTAATATTTGGGATTCGATCTCTCGTGTGCACACAACTAAAATAGATTTTGTCAGCTTTTAACAACAAACAAACAAACAAGTATAGAAATTATTTGTGTCATTTATTTTTTATTCATCAAAAAATTCCATGTTAATACTGAAGTATTTGACGTGTTAATCGTTTCTTCTTATATTTTAAATGTGCCTTCCCATTTCCATATCTACCTAAACTTCTCTTTTAACGCCATAAGAACAACAGCCGGTGGGAGGAACACCACATTAAAAGAAACCTCTTCTACACTCCATGTTATCTGGACAAGTCCTCACAGCTTCAGACAGTAAACAAAATGACATTATTAGAAGACGTATCGCTCATTGTAAGCTAGCACATTAAATATATTGTTATCACAGTTGTGGACTGTATGTTATAACTAACATGACCACAACACCAGGTGAATCATCTAACAGTTATCATACTGATGTAATTTCTTTTTATAAGTTGTTAATTAGCAACAAGTACATTTGACAATGTTATCTGTTATTTTATTGTTAATATTATATGCTTTCAGTTCTATATCGAATTGTAGTAAAAACCGGAATTTGAATTTAAAGTTTTACTTTAAGAGCCATAAGGACAGATCTTATAAAAAAACAGTGTTAGACGAGCATGTTTGTTTAACCTCCTATTGCCGTTTCATATATGAAATCATGTTGAAATAATTTAAAGTATCATTTAAGTTGCTGTAAACTATAAAATTATCAACAAAACTACTTTATTTTTCCATAAGAAATGTAGAGAAATTTTGAAGTTTTAGCTACCTATTTTTATTATGCATCATCTACTTTTTATTCAATATTCTGTTTCAAACTTTTACCAACAACAAACAAGAAGTGAACATTGTAACAGGTTTCCAAACGGCAAAGAAGAACATAACTTATAATTGATATTTCTTTCATAACATTTGAGATGTCTGTTTGAATTCAGTCTTAAATAAGTTAGAATCTCACCTGGAGTTGTTACCAACAGTGTTGTAAACATCACAAGTAAAATTATAATTTTATCTGTTTAAATCAATATTCATGTTGTTGGTGAAATTTAACTTCATAACGAAGCCGTAATTTAAAACAATGAATTATATCTGTTACTATCTGCAGGATCGAAGTACAGGACAGAAGTCACAAATCGAACACAGTCACGATTTAACAATGGATATTGTTCTGACTTCATAAAACTTGAAAGTAGAACGTTCATTCTTTCAGAAAATTATATCTAACAACCAAGAATAAGGCACGATGGATCAAGCAAAACACAGAGAAAGTACACAGAGAGATAAATGTCAAAGTTATTATGCATGTGGTCAATTACCGATTTGCAAAATAAACAAATATATTTGTTTCTGACAACATGATAATCAGAAGTATATAAAGTATCAGTGATATATATATGTAGAGTATTAGTGACATATACATATATATATAATATCCGTAACATATATGTCAAGGTAACATATGTATGTGAAGCGTAGTAACATATGTATAAAGTATCAGTAATACATGTATAAAATACCAGTAACATATACATATATGAATTATCCGTAACATATGTATGTAAAGTATAATTAATACATGTGTAAAGTACCAGTAACATACATATATAAATAAAGTATTTGTAACGTGTATGTGAAGTACCAGTAACTTTTACATATATAAATTATCCATAACATATATATGTAAAGTATCATTAATACGTGTGTAAAGTACCAGTAACATATACATGTACATTATTTTCATAAATACTTATGATTGATAATATGTATAAATATTCTCAAACGAGATATAAAAATATATTACGAAGGATTCTAAAAATTATTAGACACTTTGATAACGTTCATACGAGTGTAAACAAACAATTAGTCTACGGTACTGATACTTAACTATTATAGTTGTGTTTTTAATAAGATTCCAGTTCTAAGAACATCACACCTAATCAGAATTATTCCAGTAGCAGGTGACGTCAATAATCAGATTACAGTATTGTACAAGCATAGTGGGAGACACACACACAAAGTCAATAGGAAACTGTGAGCGATCATTTGTCCTTTAAATGTAAAACATATCTCTTAACGTGGCTGGTGGAATAACATGGAAACTGTAAGTGGAAATGAAGTTGTATGATGTGCGGAATAAAAGCCATTACTTAGTTATTTTAACATTAAAAGACACATGTATCTCCAAATACAATTCTTTCGTTTCAAAGTATTTATAAAAAATAGATGATTCTTCTACCTTAAAGCAGGTAGGCATACCGTTTCTTTCTTTGCTTGATTTTTAAATTTCGGCCTCAGCTGCACAAGGGCTATTTGAGTTAGCCGTCCCTAACTTAGCTGTGTAAGACCAGAGGGAAAGCAGCTAATCATCACCACCCATCGCCACCACTGGCTACTCTTTTACTATAGAATGACTGGATTATACCTGACTTTATAACGCTTTTACTGTTCGTAGGTTACTTCATACATTACTTTCAATGCGAGAGTGCTGGCTGCTCCGAGAATATTTTGTTTCTTTTTACCAAATGTGTTTTTTTAGAAATGCTTCCATAAGAGTGAGCTAGATCTTCCCTTTTGTAACAGAAAAACATTGTAAACCAACCTTTCCTGAAAGGGACAGTTTCATGGAAATCTACACATTACTAAGTGAAAACTAAGGACATTATTATGATGGCCAGGATAAACGTAATTAATTGAACAAGATGTTACCATAGATACTAAATAAGTTCATACTAAACATTCATTATAATTATACAAGAGAAATCGTTAGCTTACTGTAAGAAACAGATTTGTATTTTTACGAAATTTATTAATCTATTTTACACAATTCTTTTCATAAAATAGACAATGCAATTTATTAGATGAGTTTACAGGTCAAACCGAAGATATCTGTTTATTTTGCACACCAGATGAATTAAGATAGTGCTTTCTACTTACGAAATATATTTCTTGAATGTATAGATTTTGAAAACAATTAACAACATTCAATATTGTTAAACCTATCGCAAAGTTAAAACTTTCCCAAGACAACATATTGTTATGAGTTCAATATTGATATTTTTTGAACACAATAAATAGAAAAGCTTTTTTCATCTTACAGAAACTTATTTTTTTCTCACAACAGATGTTCTGCGAAAATATGTAATTTATAGGTTCACAATGAACAGCCGTTTTTCTAGATTAGTTTTGAATATTTTACTTTCAACACGCCAGATGGAAGTATATTTTGTGTAAATATCAAGTGTTACCTACTTCATTAATTGTGTGATTATTGATTTATTATCTTCGAATGTACGTGTGAGACACCTAATGTTAACTAATATATAATTGGACTCAGAAAATGATTATCAGTAACTGTGACAAAATATGTTGTTTCACTACTCTTAATTTGTGATTCATTTTATATTAGCAAATCCATCGCAATCGAGTCCATTAATAATTATACTTTGTCTGGAGAAATCTTTCACTCGTTTATTTTTTTAACAGTTTCGAACACTAAATTTCATTCTAATCCACAAAAATAATCGTAAGTTTCAAGTTTCTCGTCTCTACAACACAGAACACAAAGAAAGAAAAATGATCAGCCTTTCACGAAGTAAACAAACTTATGTAACATTAATATAGTTTTTACTCTTAACATTTAATGTCTTTAATTCGATATTTATAAATATAAAAGTAAAATAGGAGAGAGTTAAACTTGAAATTCAGAACAAATAACGTCGAAGTAACTGAATCATTGTTGAATTCATCTTGTAACACGACATATTATTTGTATTTTGAGCAATCAGTGCCATACAAGAGAGACATTTCATGAGTGGTATGGTATACTTAATTAATAGCTGTTTTCCCCATGGTCAAAAATTAAAAATTGCAATTAAAGACAGTGGGAGACAACTTTAGTATTTGTTACATAAATACAAAACGTTATTTCAAAATTATTTTGTTTTATCCTCAGAACGCTTAAATCTGAGATTTGTTTGCCCACAGTAAACACAACAAATGGACCAGAGTGGTTTTGTTCTTAAAAAAAATTTTGAAATATTTGTACTGTTCTACCATGTCAGAGAAATAAAACATTCTGTTGATCAACTTTATTCTTACGAAAGAAGAAACTCTTTAAAAAATAACCACGTGATTCAGACATCTTAGGTATAATGCTAGAAACCTGGATAACCTAGATTGTATGTGATATGTATGATTTTAGCTTGTTTTTATTTATGTCACTCAGTTATAAAAAATAAAGTTAAATACCTTTTTTTATAAATTGGTTCAGGATTCTTACGTTTCAACTTTAACTTAAACTTTGATATAAGTCAAAACTAATTTTATGACAATGAATAACAATTGCATTGGAAGATATTTTGTTAACGGGATCCAAACCATATGACCGTATAATGCTAAAATTTTGGTTTCAAACCCTTGTGTGGTCACAAATAAAATAGATCTTTGTCAGCTTTTAACAGCAAACAAACACAGGAATTATTGGTGCTATTTTTTTTTATTAATGATAAAATTCCCTGTGAATAATGAAGTGTTCTCAGTGCTAATCGTTTCATCTTACACAATGAATATTTTTATTTCTTTGAAAGTGGAGGTCTAACTCTCCTTCTAACGCTATTAGAACAACAGTAGGTTGGAGGAACATCATAACAAACAAAACCTCTTTCGCATACTATCTCTGTCATCTGGACAAGACGTGACAGCTTCAGACAGTAAACGAAACGACATTATCAGAAAACGTATCAATTATAACATTTTGTATTACTTTTTATTCATCACTATTTATCTATTTATAAATATCATTGGATTATAAAAGTGATGACATTACGTCATTATAAAATTCAACCAATGATGTTGCAGAACGCTTTCCAAAATATATTATGTTCAAAACTTTTGTTACTTTGTCAATAAATATCCTATCATTAATTTATAAACCAATTTCTTTCTTGTTTTCATGATATTACCTTACATAAAATTTCAGTCACATATATTTCTACAATGCTCATCCCGTTTAAAAATAACACTGTAAATACGTGTATAAAAAGGTACCTTCCATAGCATCTCTGATAGTACATAAGAGTCCTCTTTACAAAAACGTTAAAGTAGCCCTCTATCAGTAAACTAACAAATGTATTGTTCTCACAGCGGTGTACTGTGTGTTATAAAAAACATGATCACAACACCAAATGAATCACCTAACAGACGTCGTATTAATATAATCATTATTTTATATACTCGTTAATCAGCAACAAAAACATCTGGCAATAATATCTGGTTGTTTAACATTGTATTGCTCTTTAATACACGAAATATTGTTCAAATAATTTAAAGTATTATTTTATCTTCTGTAAACTATAAGTTCATCGAAAAAAGTACATAATTTTTAATTACAAATATATTCAACTTTCAAACTTTTAGCTGTCTATTTTTTTATAAATAATCTTGTTTTTATTAAATAATTAATTAAAAACCTTCACCAACAATACCAGAGGTGAACAATGTAACACGTTCCTAAACGACAAAGACGAAAATAATTTACAATTGATATTTCAATAATAACATTTAAACTGTGTATGAGAATTCAAACTTAAATAATTATAATCTCAGCTGGAGCTGCTTCCAACAGTGTTGTAAACATCAAAAGTATAATAATTATTGTTGTCTTCATGTTTCTCGTCCTTAAAAAAAACTCGTGTAGTTAGTAAAATTCAACTTTATAACCAAGCTTAATTTGAAACAATAAATTCTATCTGTTACCAGCTTACCAGCTAAAAGATCAAGGTATAGGACAGAAAAACTTTGATGGAGAGTCACGGAAATATAAAGAAACTGTCCAAACAGAGTCACATTGTATCACAGGGGCACAAAGATCAGTACAAGAACAGTACAAAAATTATGTATTCTTTCTCTATGTTGAAGAGTTTTTCTCATTTGATAAATATCATTTAAAAATAAATTCATTTCACTTTCAACATCTTTTTAACTGTGGATGTTGTTTTAATTTAATAAAATTAGAAAGTAGAACCTTCATTCTTTCAGAAAGTTTACATCTAAAAACCAAGAACAAGACACATGGGAACAACAAAAACACAGAGAAAGTACGTATTAACAACATATGGAAAAACGTTACCGCGCACGTCGTTAATTACAGATTTGAAAAATGTAACAAAATATTAAATTCTGACAACATGATAATAAGAATTATTCAGTCAGTTCTTAAGATCTGTACTTAATATACTGTTCATAAAAATTGATATTATAGAGAAATACTCTATAAAAAGACATACAATTATATTACCAAGGATTGTTGTATTTTTATATTCTTTTATTGCGTTTTACACGAGTGTTAACATACAATTAGACTACGGTGCTGTCTTCCAACTATAACAGTTATATTTTTAATTAGATACTGTGTTCTAAGAACATCACAACCAACCGGAATGATTTTGTTACGGTTGACGTTAATAATCAAATTACGGTATTATGCAGGCATGCAGAGAGACAAACACTGAGCCAACAGGAAAGTGTGAGTGATTATGTGTTACCTATATCTGTTAACCTGGCAAATGTAGTAGTGGAATAACTTTGAAACTGTTACTGTGTGTGTGTGTGCGTTTTCTTATTGCAGAGATACATAGGGCTATCTGCTGAGCTTACAGAGGGGATTCGAACGATTTTAGCTTTGTAATTCCGGTGACATACCGCTAAAACAAAGGGAGCAAAACTGGTTCTGGAAATGAAGTTGTGTGATTAGGGTGAAATGGGTAGTACTATGTATATAAATGCAAACTATATGACTTACCTGACAAACAACTTATATCAGATTTACATAAATATTTGTGTTTCAATAACTCGCTTTGGAAACACATATCTGTTCAAACTTTATGACGAAAGAACTTCGATGTGGGGTATTATAACTACTTCTTAGTTATTTTAGCATTGGAAGACACAGGTATCTGCAAACAAATCTTTTTCGTTTCACCAAATGTAGACATGCGGCTAAGATGATTCTTCCGCCTAAAGCAGATAGACAAACTGTTTGTTTCTTTACTTGATTTTTAAATTTCAGCCTGAGCTGCACAAGGGCTATTTGTGTTATCCATCTCTATGTTAGCTTTGTAAGAAAAAGGGAAGGCAGCTAGTCATCATCACCTTCAGCCAAAATTGTCTACTCATTCTTTAACGAATATTGGGACTATCGGTGACATTATAACACCATTTCGACTGAAAAGGCAAGCACATTTGGTATGACAGAAATTCGAACTCACCACTCTCAGCTAACTAATCTAGCGCCGTAACCACCTACCCATTCTTGACCAGAACAATGTTTGCGTAATGAACAAACTAGTGAATAATAATAGTTGGATAGCAGTTGGAAAAGGACATGAAGCGTGGTAGTTCAACAGTAGCTGTTATAACTGTACAAAACAGGACGTTAGCTTCGAGAATTAATATTGTGCTTCACATCAAACATAATCAACACTGGAGTAAATTTTCTGGAACACAATGTGTGTTGAATTTTTTACATTTTTCAACGATGTTTTTACAGTCAAACCTACATCTAAATATTAACAACAAACTATAAAGTTTCAAACGAAATAAGTAACAGTCGTTTTTGTGACAAATAATGGCATTTATTTTAAACGTATTTTATCTTGTTATTATACTTCTTTACAGGTAATACATTCAATAGTATCAAAAACACTTTCTACGTTTTACCAATAATTTAAATTCGATGTTGAGCTTTATTGATGAGTGAAATATATGTGTTAAAATAGCTTCCTAACGGAAAAATGTATATTTAGTTAATAAAAATGTTTCCAGTGATCAATCAATAGACCGTAACTCAGCTATTCTTTCTTCTTTATTAGATAAATAAAATACATTACAAAATAACTTCCTTTTCGTTTCAATTTTGTTTATAGTTTCGAATTTTTCTCATTTCAGCTGTATAGAACTCTAAATATGAGAGTCACATCTTTATACTACAATATATTTCATACATAATATGTGGTCCATAACAATACTTTTGATACATCTGTATCAGATACGTTTAACCAAACACCAGACGACTACTTCTTTTTTCAACGTTATTTTTAGTTTTAGTTCCGGCGTTAAGACAATCGCTTGTTACTTTGAATACAATCAAACAAAGAAATTAATTATTTTGATAGTAATATTACAGTACACAGGTTATTAACTGTTCCTCATAACACTGTATTCAGCATAGTAAATGAAAATTTATATATCTTTCATTATGTGCTATTTCAAATATATTTATGTCTCATGTAATTTCAAATTAATTTGTCCGTTTAACTAAAATATTATTATGACCAACTCAAAGGTAACAATAATATCTATATCGTATTAGTCAACGGTTAAATTTAAATAAATGTTTTGTACATATAAATAAAAAAGAGACTGTCATTACAACAATATTAAGATGACTTTTAATAATTTTACAAATGTATTAAATTTCAGACGAGTTAAAGTTACTTATTATATAATTGTATGTTTATGTTACTTGTGTACAAACTGTTCAGTTGTATAGATGTTATGCTAATTGAATATCAATAAATTGTGTGTCGGTTCTTGTGATCTTGAGGTTGAAAAATGTTTTTGGTTAGTTTTTCCTGTTAACAGATGCACTTTATATTAGGATGTATATAGTAAACGTGTTTTAAAAAAAACTAAGTGTGTATTCTGTTGAAGTAAATCGAGCAATTGTATCGCTAACATATTTGTACCGGTATATTGGAACGTTTTAGCCTTAACTCGAAAACTTATTCTGGACATTATTTTAATTAAAGTGTTAATTCCCATACCAATATTCTCGAAAATACTTTTTTATTCAAGTGGGTTTCTAGTCATTACTAAGGTTTACGAAAACATGGCTACCTATTATGACGAAAAGTTTTTTCATCATGATTGAGAAATTTCAGTTGGCGCTGTTAGTCTTGAAAATATTTTTCAACGGTTTTGTGAAATTATCAGTTTATTTGGTGTTCGTTACTTGCATCAAACTATAAACTTATCGAGCGCCTAATTTATCTCCCAGTCATAAGTAAATAAAAATAACAGGGCAAATTATGCGGTTATTATGAGATTATGGATTTGATAAACAAGAAGTGAAAATGTAAATATAATTTATTAAATACATATATGAACATATAAATTTAAAAACAGAACATGCTTTTAAAGTGTTCATAAGCGAAATGTTTTCTTAAACAAATTTTTTTATTCAAATGTTGATTATTTTTTCGACATCGGAAACATGTAGCATGCTGAAGTGTAAGGTTTTGTGGCTTGTTTTATTTTGATATTTATTATCGCGGGTTTGTTGTTTGTGTTATTGATCTAGATGTGAGCGTATAATTTTTTTAATTGTTTATGGAGGAAATTTATTGATGTTGAAAAAGTGTTGTTTTTTTTGTTCATTTCATCGATAATTTTATCTTGAGAGCACAGTTTTAAGGCTGTGTTTATTTGGTTTCTTAATATTTTAGATTTTTGTTTTGTATCATGAGCTGAGTCCCAGAGAATGTATAGTTCATTGTGGGTGATTTTTTCTGAGGATCTCTGTTTTCTTTGTGTATATGTTCTTGCAATCTTCAGGTTGATAAATGTTATTTGGTACGTTTTTCTTCCTATTGACAAGTGTACTTAATATTGGGATGAATACAGTTAACATGTTTCAAAAAAATTAAATGTGTGTTCTGTTGATGTGAATCTGGATATTATATCATCAACTTGCCTGTAAAAGTATTGTGATGGGTGTCAGCCTTAAGTCTAAACGTTGTTGTGTACTTTATTTTCATTAAATTGCTAACACCCAAACCGATTGTCTTAAGATTACATTTTTACTTCAAATGGGTTTCTTGTCATAACGATGGGTTACAAAAACTTGGCTACCTGTACTGACGAAAAGTGTTATCATTATGATTGAGAACTTTAAGGTGGCGCTGTTAGTTTTGAAAATATATTTCAACAGTTTCGTAAAATTATCAGTTTATTTTGTGTTCATTATGGGAATTAAACTATAAACTTATAAAAAACTAATTAACCTTCCAGTTAGAAATAAATCGAAATAAAAGGTTAAATTATGTGGTTATTATAAGTATAATATAAATAAGTCGTAATATATGTAGTACAGAAAGTGTATGAAACGATGAAGACAATACTGGAAGAGTGCCAATAAATACAATAGTTAACAGCCAGCTGTTGAAACCACATGTATTGATACACTGTGTAAAATGCCTTGTTTATAGACCCTGGTGGAAAAATTATTCACTATGGATTTGTTTGTTTGAAGTTAAGCACAAAGCTGTAGAATGGGCCGTCTGTACTTTGTCCCCAAAGGTATAGAAATCCGATTTCTTGCAATGAGAGATGTTGAATATACCGCTATACCACTGGGAGTGGGACTTTCACTATGATATTTAATTTTTATGGTTAACTGCGTAAAAAATAATACGTTTTTTGAGTATCCCGAACTTTTTCGGTTCACAGCGCCTTTAATGTCTCAGCAAATATTTTCACGGCGCCCCTAAGCACAAAAAAAAACCCTAACAGTTCCGTTTATTAAGTAATTATGTCCAAAAAACTTAATATTTAATAAGAATTTCTATCCAAACAACTTAGTAGTCGTTTGAAAGAATACTATAGGTAAATTGAAAGTAAAAACAATATTTTTATTTGATTTTTAAATAACCACAATTACTAATGGGATGTATGTGACTGTTGGGCACTTCACAGTTTCTCAAAACTAGGAATCAGATTGGACATCACCATCATTTTCTGTTCCACATTGATTTTCGCGCGTAATATTTTTATTGCAGCAGTCACCAAAAGCACAGCCTGGCAAAAAATGACGATTTGCAGATGGAATTAGGATTTGGTAGCTTTAACATTATCAGCGGATATTCATTTTCCACTGATTATATTCAGTTATTCCATGCTGCTAAATTGATTTTAATGTACTGTTATCAAACCGTTCCAATAAAATGTCTTCGCCCCCCAGTGGCTCAACACTGTGTCTGAGGACTTACACGCTAAAAATCCGGGTTTCGATACCCGTATGGGCAGAGCACAGATAGCCATTGTGTAGCTTTGTGCTTACTTCAAAACAACAACAACAACAACAAAATGTTCTTCTTTCTGCAAACGAAAATTCAAACGGATCTAGTCTTGAATGGGTCGTGAATTCATTTCAAATTTCTTCATTTCTTCTGGGAAAATAATTTTCAAACCAGTCACAGAGCTATGTTATGTGCTTCTCAAAAACATATTTTAGTTAGTGGGTCAATCAACTTCATTGTATGCAACAAACTGCTGCAACAGGGGGGACAGTGCTTTCCACCATCTTCATTCATTTTTCATCACTAATAGTAGTAACTTTTTTTGAAAGCTGAAACCTTGTCTGTAAGTCTCAGAATGTGCGTGCTGCTTCACTGCACAAAGATATTAAATTATTCAATTTTTCAAGGAGATCAAACTGGTATTCTAATTTTGAGAAAAAAAATGAGTATCCATGAAGTTTTTAGCACACTCCTGCTCGTCTTCTTCGACATAAGAGTAGAATACTGTTCCAATTCAAACACACGGGACACTACATTCCCAATGCGACAGCCGTGGCTCAGCTACAGTAATATAACAAATATATGTGATCATATTCCATATCCTCACACAGGTTTTTTAAAAACAACTCGCTTATTTGGCCGAGATTTTTATAAAGTTCACTACTTTCACAAACTTATCAAGGCTAGGTTCAGTGTTTAGTGAACCAAATGCACAACCATTTTACTATCCGTCGCCTCATCTAGTTGTAACACGAATTTCTTCCCTTCATTTCGCCATCCTTTCTTTCACTCCAACACTTCTTATTAACGTTCACAATGTTTTCCATTTTGAAACACAAGGATTAAAAATCACAAAAAATTCCATAACCTTTGCTAGAGTTCGCAACCACTTCATCACAAACTCTTATGTTATTTTGATTACTGATGGACCCGAGAGTCAACAGGTATTATATAGAAAATATAAGAAACTAGAATGTTCGAGAAGCTCCTAGCATATCAGAAGGTACAAATCAACAAAAACATATCTTAAAAATTCGAGAATATCTTTGAAAAGAATGTAGTGCGGTCGAATGTTAAAACTGTAAACTACCTCGAGCTAGTAGGTCGCCCCGTGTCCGTCGAGATTGCTGTGATTCCATCGAAATTTGAAATATCCTCCGGCGCCTCCTGTGAATGTGCCGCGGCGCACAGTTATGATCCACTGATATACTCAACAAAACATGATAGCCAACATAGCAGTTTCGTTAACATCATGTTAACCGACAGGTTAACACTATCCTTTGTGTATTATCTTAATGCAGCCACACCATATATGGCAATCAGTCCATAGAAGGATGGTGTTACCACAGAATATTGGTTCAAGTTTCAACTTACGTAATATGACCCTCTATTTCTCAACAGTGACCTGCACCAACCTAAAAAAATCGTTTTTGATACACTATGTAGTTAATTTTGTTGCCCTAATACAGGTAGACAAATATTTTAATGAATATCTACGTAGGTTATTTGTCATATCTAGTTTTTTACTACTACTTGGATTTTAATCAAAGATCAAAGTACCAAATGAAAATGTACTTCATAATCTTAATTATTAATAATTAGTTAACTTCATACAAATGTTATACTCTGCACGTCTGAAATGATTACATAATTATTTAAGAGCTTGGAACAATTTTCACACAAACAACTCGTAAGGATCAGTTCCAACATCCTTAAGTTGATGTGATGTATTAAATTTTGATTATATGTGTAATTATTAATTTGTTAACATCTAACGTACGTGTAACACGCCTAATGTAACATGCTACATGAATGAACTGAGAAACAAATTGTCAATAAGTGTGAAAAAATGTATTATTTCAACATTCTTAATTTATAATGTAATTATAAATTAGCAAATCCATCGATATCGAGTTTATTACTAATGAGACTTCGTCTTTAGAAATCTCTCTCGCTATTTTTTAATAATGAAACTTTTCAATTTCGAACTTTCCTTCTTTTCTACAAAACAATAATAAACTTCCAGACTCGTCTTTATAAAACAGAACCAAAAGATAGGAAGATTATCAGTCTATCAAGACAATAAACTAATTTGTGTGGCATTCCTGCTGTTTACACTGAATATTTAACGTCTTTGTTTTGTTATTAGTAAATATAAATGTGTAACAGGAGAGAGTTAGACTTGTGATACAGAACAAACAATGTCAGATAAATAGAGACGGTGTTAAATTCATTTTATAGCATAACATATTATTTGTACTTTGAGCTATTAGTGCCACACAACAGTGGCAGTTAATCACTTATTGTAATCACTTGTTGGGCGGTATGGTGCTACTTAATCAATCGCTGTCTTCCTTGTGATCAGTAATTAACAACTAACGACTGTAGAACGTAGCTTTAGTATTTGTTCCATAAATACAAAACGTTATACCAAAATTATTATGTCTTTATCCAAACCTTTTTCATACCCAAGTCATTTAGTTTCCGTTAAATTTTACTATTATCGTTAAATGTTGAAGTATGTCAGAACACTAACGTTTCACATTTACTATTTTTGTAAACTGATGAAGCTAGATTTTGTAAGAGCTGACACAATGTCTTCAAATAGTCCTCAATGGAACAGCAGTGAGTTTACGCACTCAGAACGATTAAATATGGGATTTTATTGCAAATAGTAAACACAGCAAATCGACCAATGTGGTTTATTCTTGTAACAAAAACTTCAGATATTTATATTGTTCTGACATGTGAGAGAAATGAAACATTGTTGTTCAACTTTATTGTTATGAAACAAGAAACTCTTTAAAACATTACACTTTCAAATATTTTAGTTATAATGTTAGAAACGCAGATAACCTTGATTGTATGTACTATGTATGGTTATAGTTCGGTTTCTTTTATTTTACTTTGTTATAAAGAAATAAGTTTAAACACCTTTATTTGTAAGGCAAATGGGTTCACGATTCTAACGTTTCAACTTCGAACTCAACCTTTGTTTAAATCGAATCAAAACATGCCAGTTAATAAAAATTGCATTGAGATGTTCTTCGTCAACGGGATCCGAACCACAAGATCTTGGATTTATAGTTCTAAGTAAGTTAGCGACAAGGCATGTAGGCCTAAATGTGAATTTGATAGGTATTTTATAATTGACTAATAAAATATTATAAAAAGAAAGAAATAGCGAAATTTGAAGAATTCTTAACATAACTGGAACTTGATTGTAGTTACTCTATCAATACAGTAAAGGGTACAGCTTTACAGTAGATGGCACTGCATAATATTATAGTTATGAGAAGGTTGTCATTCATTTTTCACTATTTTGACTATTATTATAATTATCTGTTCCAAAGTGCTGACTCCATATTATTATATAAAATGTATATAAATTTCATAATATAGTGATACTTAAAGACGATATCAGTATTATGAAATCCTGCGTTATTTTTCGAATGACATTTCATATTTCCAACGTATTACAACGAATTAAAAGTACAAATGTCACATGTCAGTAATAGTTTTTTTCATACATAAACGATCATTAACTACTTCAGTATTATATATCATTTTTACTATTTAGATGTAGGTTAAATTATAAAATATTAATGAAATACGTAATGAAATTTTTCATTTCATATTAAGGTCTAAAAAATATATTTGATTGTCGATGATGTTCATACTTAATACATAGAAATAATAAGTAATTATGGTGGATTTATCTGACAGAGACTTCTTATATTTACTATTAAAATTTAAAACTTTATGTACAGTTTTTTAACCTGCTTGACGATCTCTTATTGTACACTACAGTATAATTTCAAATATTTTCTAAATATATTTATAGACAACTATTTCGTTAAAAGAGGCTTTAACATAGATGATGGTAAAATTCAGTGTTCGATCCCTCTGTTAATTTTAACAACAAGGAAACGCAGGAATTATTTGTACTATTTATTTTTTATTGATGATAAAATTCCATGTAAATACTGAAGTATTCTCAGAGTTAATTCTCCAACTCTTCTTGTAACATTAGTAGAACAATAGTAGGTTCCAGGAACATCACAACATACAAAACCTCTTCTACATACTATGTTCTCATCGCTTCAAACAGTGAAGAAAATGACATTATTAGAAGACGTATCGATGATAACATATTATATTGATATTTTATCCGTCAGTATTTATCTATTTGTAAAGCTTAGCTGAAAAACATTACATCATAAACAAATTCAAACAATCATGTTTCAGAACACTTCACAAAATATAATCATATTCAACACTTTCGTTACTTTGTCAATAAAATCTCCTGTTATTAATTTCTAAACCAATCTACTTTTTTGTTTTACGGATATTACATTACGTAAAACTTCAGTCACATATTTCTACATTGCTCTTCACGTTTAATTATAACTCGATGATTACATGTCCAAATGTAACTTCCATTGCATCTCTTATAGTACTTAAAAGACATTAAAGTAACTACCAATTTGTAAACTAACAAATGAAATATATTGTTCTCACAGCTCTGGACTGCATGTTATAACAAACATGACCACAACAGTAGATGAATCATCTAAAATGTGTCGTATTAATGTAATCATTATTTTATATACTCGTTAATTAGCAATAAAAATATCTAGCAATGTTATCTGTAATTTTATTGTTAATATTACTTTCTTTTAGTTTTATGTTCAAATGTACAAACAAATAAAATGTAAATTTATTTTTTTTACTTTGAGAGCTATAAGGAAAGATCTCATAAAAAAGCAAGGTGGAGAAGCATGTTTAACTTTATGATGGTATTTCATACGTGAAATCATGTTGAAATAATTAAAAGGCTCATTTTAGTTGTTGTAAACTATATAATCATAAACAAAAGAACATTACTTTTTCATTAGAAACACGTTTCAAACTTTAAGCTACCTATTTTTATTATAAATTATCTAGTTTTTTATTAAATATTTTGTTACAAACTTTCATCAACAACAAACCAGATATAAACATTCTAACAGATTCCTAATTGATATTTGTATCATAACATTTAAACTGTTTGTTTGAATTCAGATTTAAATAATTTGGAATCTCACTTGGAATTGCTTCCAACAGTATAATAATTATTTTAGTATTCATTTTTCTGATCTGTTAAAACCAATGTTTATGTGGTAATTGAAATTTATTATAACAAAGTTTATTTGAAAACAATGAATTGTATCTACTATTAGCTACAGGATCAAGGTATAGGACAGAGGTACTTTGAAGGAGAGTCAAAAAAGTGACGATTTAACTGTGGATGTTGTTTTAACTTAATAAAACTAGAAAGTAGAACATTAATTCTTACAGAAAATTTACATCTAGCAACCAAGAACAAGACACGACGTATCAACCAAAACACACGGAAAGTACTCTTAACAACACAAAGTGGCTCGGCATGGCCAAGCGCGTTGAGGCGTGTGACTCGTAATCCAAGGGTCGCGGGTTCTCATCTCCGTCGATGGTGATGACTAGCTGCCTTCCCTCCTCGTCGCGCTAAACATGCTCGCCCTTACAGCCGTGAGGCGTTATAAAGTTACGGTCAATCTTATTATTCGATGGTAAAAGAGTAGCCCAAGAGTTGGCGGTGGGTGGTGATGACTAGTTGCCTTTCCTCTAATCTTACACTGCTAAATTAGGGACGGCTAGCACAGATAGCCCTCGAGCAGCTTTGTGCGAAATTCAAAATAAACAAACAAACAAACAAAAGAGAGAAAATCGTCAAAGTTACCATGCATGTAGTTAAATACTGATTTGTGAAATTAAACAAAAATATTAGTTTCTGACAACATAATAATCAGAATTATATAAAGTATCAGTGATATATATATGTGTAGAGTATCAGTAACAGATATAGATATAAATATGTTTAGATTAAGTATCCGTAACATATTTGTCAAGAACCAGTAAAGTATCAAATACCAGTAACATATACATACATAAATTATCCGGAACATATGTACGTAAAGTATCCGTAACATATATGTCAAATATCAGTAACATATATGTGAAGCACCAGTAACATATATATATATATATATATATAAGTATGCGTAAGATATATATGTAAAATATCCGTGGCATATATATGTACATTATTCCAATAAATACTGAAGATCTGTACTTAGTATAATATTCATAATAATTTATGATATATAGAAATACTCTCAAACAAAATAAAAAAATATATTATGAAGGATTCTTTAATTTTTAGATACTTGTATTATCTATAACGTTTTAAAAGAGTGTAAACATACAATCAGACTACGATACTGATTATCAACTGTTATAGTTGTATTTTTAATGAGATGCTCAATTCTAAGAACATCATAACCAATCAGAATGATTCCAGTAACAGGTGACGTCAATATATAGATTACAGTATTATACAGGCATATAGAGAGAGACACACCGAACCAATAGAAAACTGTGAGTGATTATTTGTTATTTAGATATAAAATGTATCTGTTAACGTAGTTAATGTAGTGGTGGGATAAAATGAAAGTTGTAAGTGGAAATGAAGGTGTGAGATGTGCCGTATTATGGTCACTACTTAGTTATTTTAACATTAAAAAACGCAGGTATCTGTAAACACAATTCTTTCGTTTCAATAAACGTATACAGTCTGCTTAGCTGATTTTTCTACCCTAAAGTAGATAAACATACTGTTTGTTTCTTTGCTTGATTTTTAAATTTCGGCCACATCTGCACTAAGGATATTTGCGTCAGCCGTTCGTAATTTAGCTGTGTAAGACAAGTGGGAAGGCAGCTACTCATCACCACCTATCGCCAACTCTTGGCTACTCATTTTATTCGTGGGGTTATCTGTGACATTATAACGCCTTCACAGCTGACATGGCGAGTAGGTTTGGTGTGACGGGGAATTAAACCCCGTGACCGTCATATTACGAGTATAGCACCCTATCCACGCGGCCATACTAGACCATAACTGTTGAATAACACAGTACTCAGGTTATTAAGTATCACACATAGCACTATCTTTAGTTGAGTAAATGAAAACTTACTAATCTTTTAAAAGTGCTTTTTCAAATTTCTTTGTATCGAATATAAGTTGAAATTAATAGGTCAGTGAAAAGTTTAAAATGTTATTATAACCAACTCAAACGTAACAATAATTTCTATATCATATTGGTCGTGACACGAAGTTTAAATAAGTGGTTTTTACATGTATAAATACATAAGAGATTGACTTTACAACAATATTATGATCACTACTAATAATTTTAAAAAAGGTATCAAATATCAGACGAGTTAAAGTTATTTGATATATAATTATATGTTTTTCAATTTATAATGTTTATGTGATTCATATACAGTCTATTCATTTGTATAATTTTTATGGTAATTAAATATCATCAAATTCAGTGCACAAATCATGTGTACAATGATGATAATGATATCAAGGTTATAAAAGCTCAAATATCAACACAATTCTACATATGAATCGTATAGAGAAGTGGTCGATATTATTGGAGAAAAGGACGGTGAGTGTCTGACAAAACGTTCCAATGTCTAATATGTAAACAGCCCTCCGAGCTTCCTCCAGGTAATCCCACTGTAAACTCTAGGTGGGAGAAACATCACAGTGTTTTTGTGTTCTATGAACCTGGTATCCAATTTTGTGCTTGTTTCTTCAATATTGAAGTCGTGGCAGTTGTTGCTTTGTATTTTGTAAATAATATTGGTGTTGGATTTCTCATTGTAGGTTTTACATTGTATGGTGTTTGATTTTCTACCTGGTTTTAAAAATACGTTTGATGTTTAGTGAAATGCTGTATTTTGTTATAAGTTTTATTTATCCGAATATTGGTGGCCAAGTGGGTTAAGGCGTTCGATTCGTAATCTGGGAATCCCGGGTTCCAATCCTGGTTGCACCAAATATGCTCGCCCTTTCAGTCGTTATAATCTACGCTCAATCCCACTATTCGTTGGTAAAAGAGTAGCCCAAGAGTTGGTGGTGGTGGGTGGTGATGACTAGCTGCCTTCCCTCCTCGTCGCGCTAAACATACTCGCCCCTTTTAGCCGTTGGGGCATTATAATGTGACGGTCAATCCCACTATTCGTTGGTAAAAGAGTAGCCCAAGAGTTGGCGGTGGGTGGTGATGACTAGGTGCCTTCCCTCTAGTCTTACACTGCTAAATTAGGGACGGCTAGCACAGATAGCCCTCGAGTAGCTTTGTGCGAAATTCCCAAAACAACAACAACAAACAACAGCCTTTCCTCTAGTCTTACACTACTAAATTAGGGACGGCTAGCGGGCTAGCGCATTAGCCCTCAAGTGGCTTTGTGCGAAATTCATACAAAAAAAAACAATCCAAATGTTGGTTATTTTTTCGCTCTTGTCGGGAACATATGGTATGCAGCAGTGTAAGGTTTTATACTTTGTTGTGTCTGGGATTAATTACACAATGCAACAGAAATTTGTTTCTGTATAGTCTGTGTTATTTTTAAATTCCTTATGTTGCAAAAGTACAGAAAATGGCCGTAATTCTCTACAAAGGTTGCCTTAGTTACCTGCATAATGAAATTTAGAAATTAACCTATTTTCTATGTAAAAACAGACAAATTTGCACAATTTTAGTTACATAAGGTCGCAATAAAACAACATTTGAATAAAAGATTTACATGTAATTTTACAAAAGTTATATAAAAAGTAACCAAAATGTTAAGAATTGAGTAGTTTCTAGTGATTTTTGTGTACTCCAGGATCTTTTTTATTTGAGGTCCAACGAAGACACCAAGTTCGACCTTTGTCTCAGACAGCTCAAGAAAGAATTCTCGAAGGTACTTGAAGGCTGCAGATTCCTTAACAAGAGTTGCGACAATTTTTTTCATAAGACCCAATTTTATGCGCAAGGGGGGGGGAACAACACCTTCTGAGGTGCACTAGTGGCTCACACTTGAAATCGTGCATCCCCTCAGAGAACTCCTTCCGTTGTGGCCAATGTTCTGTTGTAGTGCGCTGCGGTGTCCGTGCTGTAAAAAAGGTAAAAATAACAGAAAAACTTGTTAAAGCCTCCTCGGAAACCCATCAGGAATACCATCATGTTGAAGTCTCCGATAATCTTTCAGTGTTACTCATCATACATAAAGGTTTCTTACAAGAACTTGACGCTGTTGTATTCCTCTTTGAAATGCACCCAGTAAGCCAGGGTAAGAGACGAATACTTTTTCCGTTTTGGAGCAGCACAGCTTTTAGGCTTCTAGACGAGCTATGAATGAGGAGGCGCCACTCGTTCGGATTACAGGCAATTCCAATTGCCTCGCCCAGACCTTATACATTGTGGCAGAAGCAGAGCCTATCTTGACGAGTTTAGAAGCTTGAAAAATGTCGGTGACGCTTTTTCTGACATTTATTCTTAAAAATTCTTCTGAAAAATGTAAAAAAATAAAATTCAATATACCATGTGGTCCAAAAGATCTACTCCAATGTTGAGTTTGTTTGGTTGTAAAGCATAATTTGTTTCTGTCAAAGCTAGTGTCCTTTTAATACGTTTATAATAGTTACAGTTGAAACAGTACGCTTCATGTTCGTATCCAAGTGCTAGCCAATTTTTATTATACACTAGTTTAATTATTAAACAGATATTACACTATATGTTTGACAGGTCTGGCCCAAAGTGGTCAGGTGGTTAGGGGGCTATACTCGTAATCTGAGAGTCGCGGATTCGAATTTCGTTGGAAAAAAACCTGCTTACCCTTTCAAGCAATTTTGATTGTATGTAAGCAGTAAAGACATTATAATGTCACGGGTAATCCCATTATTCGTAAGTAAAAGAGTAGTCAAGAGTTGGCTGTGGATGGTGATGACTAACTGCATTCCCTCTGGTTTTACACAGCTGAATCCAGAACGGCTAATGCAAATAGCCGTGGAGCAGCTGTAACCGAAATTTTAAAATCAGGCAAAGAAATAAACAGTACGTGTACCAACTTTAGGGTAGAAAAATCATCTGAGTAGCCTGTATACTTTTAGTGAAACGAAAGAAATATATTTACAGATACCTGTGTCTTCAAATGTTAAAATAGTGTACTGTCTATAAAACCACACCTCGTAGTTCTTTTGTCATAATGTTACAATAGCTACGCGTATCCGAGGCTATTAATTGATATATAAATGTTTATGCACATCTGTTATATAAATTGTATGTGAGGAGATTCATATACTTTCATTCATATACATAGCGCTACATATTCAACACTAATCACAAAACTTCATTTCCACTTATAGTTTTAAAGTTATCCCACATCTACATCAGCCACAAATGTTTTACATGTAATTAATAAATAATCATTCACAGCTTTCTATTGGCTCTGTGTGTGTCTCTCTGCATGCCTGTATAATACAGTTATTTGATTATTAACGTTAACTGTTACTAGAATCATTCTGATTGGTTGTGATGTTAAATCTCACTTTGGGGTTAAACGAGAGTATTTCAAAAAGCGTAAGTTGATGTTAAAGAAACGGTTATGTTCACTATCCTGTTTTGCTGACTACGTTTGTTATTCCCAAATTATGCGTCGCGGAAAACTCACAGGAGCGACGCACAGATATTTCAAATTTTCGATGGAATCAAAACAATATAGGCATCTTTCGGACATGTTGCGATCTACTAACTCGAGGTAGTTCACAGTTTTTAAAATAGCCGGCACTATATTCCTTTCGATGACGTTCTCGAATGTTTGAGAGAGATATATTTTTCTTTATTTGTGCTTTCGGCTACGCCAGTAACTTCTCGATCTTTCTCGTTTTTAGATTCTGTATATAAATGTCTGTCAACTTTCAGGGCCTATGAGTAATCGAAATAACTGAAAATTGTTGTGATGAAGTGACTGCGCGCTCCAGCGAAGTTCAGTGAATTATTTTGTTGATTTTTAATCCTTGTGCATAAAAATGGAAATTTTTGAACATTAACTGTTTAATAATGTACTGAACTTTACTAGATCTCGTAGACACTTCATCACAACACAGTTAAGTTATTTTGATTACTTGAAGACCCGGAGTGTCGACAGGTCTTTATATTTAAAATGTAAGAAACGAGAAAGTTCGAGAAGTTCCTTTCGATGACGTTCTCAAGTGGAATGTATTGCGGTATTGTGGTAATCTAAAATTATATTACCAAGAACTTTTGAATTGTTAGATAATTTTGAATATATTTACAACAAAAAATTACTATTCAATGAATCCTGGCGAAAAGGAACATGGTGTATGAAATAAATGTTACACATATAAACAAGGCGAGGAAAAAATATTATTATTACATAAATATATATATATATATAATAAAAAATAATTAAATATATGAAACCAAAATTAATTAAATACATACAAAGCACAAAAAGTAAATTTATACAAAATATAAGAAAAACAATTAAAAAAAGGACATATGTACACAAGAAGCGAGAATGGAAATAGGAGGGATTAGAACCCAATCTTAACCCTTCCACCTACCAACGCATAGAGAGACCGCCACTGATATTAAGTGGTACAGTTAAGAGAGCAGTCACTCGATCACCAATACATAAAGTGAGGGAGAGTTGTTGTTGTTGTTTTGAATTAAGCACAAAGCTACACAATGGGCTATCTGTGCTCTGCCCACCACGGGTATCGAAACCCGGATTTTAGCGTGTAAGTCCGCAGACATACCGCTGAGCCACTGGGGGGGAGAGAACAGACAACTCTAACGAGCTCCGTGTAAGATGGGAAAGAAAGACATCACGTATCTGTTAATCAAGAGCCTGCTGGAAGCGGTCGCGTACAAGACTTGCATGAACTGAACAAACACAGGAGGAAGACCGGACCTTTCTAGAACGAACCACAAAATTCCATAGTGAACTCGACTAAAAGCTTTGCTCTGGTCGAAGGACACAAAGATCACAGGGATATCCATGTTCCTGATGTAATGGAAAAGGTTCCTGAGAAACACCAGATTTTGTTGTATGTTTCTGCCTCGCAAGCCAGAAGACTGAATGCAGTAGACCAAGGAAGACATAACCACACTCACATGAGCACACAAAACTTTAGAAATGACTTTACTTGCCACGTTCAAGAGAGATATCGCACGCTTCGAGGAATGTTCTTCATACTACATGGAATCCTTACAGGTTAGAGTAATGAGCCCATCCAGTGTTCCCGGTGGCATAAATCCCGTGATCAGACAGCTGTTAAAAATTCTGACGAAATAGGGTCCGACAATATGTTTTTATAGCAATTGAATATCAACAAATTCAGTACACAAGTCCTGGGTACAATGAAGAGAATTATATCTTGGTTATAAAAGCTCAAACGTCAAGACTTTCCTACATATATTATATAGAGTATTGGCTGCTTCTACTGTTCACATCATATCAGTACTTAGTTTAAACACTGTTATACACTATGTATAAAAGTGATATTTTATGATATCCGTTATCTTATCATTCAGTATTAAATCTTTTACGTCAAACCTTTAATTGAATACTGTTCTATTTATCATGTTTCTAGTACTTCTTAATTATCTAAGTAGAGGTTGTCCATCCTTGTAAGACATATTTAACATGCTCACCATGTCCCTAGGGGCGAAAAAGGTAACATGTTTTCTACCCAAATATTTGGTTCACAACAAAACTTTCAACGATTCCGAATCTAACAAAGATGGACTTACTCATACATATCGATATCAAAGGCTGATTTTATGATAAACTTAATTGAAGATAATGGAAACACAAAAACTGTGTTTTTTCCGAACACTTTCTTACTTAATTTACGCTGTTAGGTATATCAAAATGTCAGGATTACGAAAAATGTATTTTCAAGACGGCTGCTATGGGTATTAAAACTTTAAATAAAACAAAGTACAGAACAACGTTTCGACCTTCTTAGGTCATCTTCAGATTAACAAAGAGAGAGTTTGCAACTGACCTTTGCTAGGCACATGTTTCAGGGACGAGAATGTAATCGGATACGGGATTGTAGGGGGCAATAGAGTTAGATGTCAGAAACATCTTTAAATTGATTTAATTTTCATTTTAGCTGTTTAAGTAGGGCTTCTTTGATTTTGCGTTTGTTTATATGTATCTCCCTACTTAGTATCTGGGAGGTTTCTATGATTATGTTGTGTATATTTGATTTGCAGTGCTCAAAAACCTGTGAAGGTGTTTTTGTGTTCTTTGAAACTGGTTTCCATCTTTTGCTTGTTTCTTCAATAAAAAGTCGTGGTAGTTGTTACATTGTATTACTTAAATTATGTTGATGTTGTGTTTGTCAGTCTAGGTTTTACATATTATGGACTTTACTTTTGTGCCTGGTTTTTGAATAAGTTTGGTGTGTACTGGAATCTTGTGTTTCTTTATAAGTTTTATTTTTTTCAAAATGCTGGTTATTTTTTCGTTGATGTCTGGAACATAAGATATGCAGCTGTGCATCATTTCGTAGTTTGTTATATCTTGGGATTTATCATCGTTTGTTTGTTGTTGATTGTGTTATTGATCTTTGTGTGTGTGTATAATTTTTTTTAAACGGTTTATGGAAGAAATTTATTGATGTTGATGAAGTGTTGTATTATTTTTTAATTCCATCGTTAATTTTATTAGGTGAACACAGTTTTGTTACTTTGTTTATTTGGTTTCTTAACATGTTGAGTTTTTGTTTTGTTTCATTCGGTGGGACCCATCGGTGGGGTCCAGTGTGGGTGATTTTTCTGAGGATTTCTCTTTTGAATTATGCATCGGTTCTTGTGATCCTGAGGTAGAGAAATGTTATTTGGTTAGCGTTTTTCTTATTATCCCCCTCACTAGTACAGCGGTATATCTACGGATTTACAACTTTTAAATCAGGGGTTCGATTCTCCTCGGTTGGCTAAGCAGATAACCTATATGGCTTTGCTATAAAAAAAAACACACACACATTTTCCTATTAACAAGTGTACTTAATATTGGGATGTATACAATTAACATGTTTGAAAAAACCAAGTGTGCGTTCTGTAGATGTAAATCCAATAATTGTATCATCAACACATTGGTGTCAGTTTTGAGGTGGTTGTCAGCCTATAGTCAAAATGTTGTTCTGTACTTTTATATGCAAAAACGGCTCGTTTGGGTTGAGAAAATTTTACATAGAAAATATTTTCTCAACCCAAACGAGCCGTTTTTGCACATAAAATTCTCAACAAGTGGGTTTCTCGACTTCACTGATTATTCTGGACTTTATTTTCATTAAAGTGCTAATAACTGTATTGTCCTGAGAATACATTTTCACATCAAGCTGGTTTCTCGTCATTACTGAGGGCTCAGAAAACATGGCTAGCTATAGCAACAAAATGTTTTATCATCATGATTGGGAAATTGTAAGTGACGCTGTTAGTCTTGAAAATATTTCTTAACTGTTTTGTGAAATTACCTGTTTATATCGTGTTTGTTACAAGAATTACACTGCTGGCCAAAATCATAAGGCCAATGAGAATAAATAAAAAATATGCATTTTGAATTGTTAGACTCAACCACTTATTGAGCAGAGCTTTGAAACATGAAAATAAGATAAAGAAAAATAAAAAAAAAACTTTTTAGTGTTTAATAGGGAAAATGTGAACACTATGAAATTAGCCTAAATTCTAGCTGGTCAAAATTTTAAGACCATACAAAGAGTTCATCGGTAAACACGTAACAAAATTTAGTAATTTGTGTTCAAGCATAAGCGTTGTCAATATCTCCCACTGACATCTCCTATGTTATATTGGATAAAAACATGGCAAAGCCTAAAAAATTACAGTTTTAACGTGGTAGAATTGTCGAGCTGCAAAAGCAAGGTCTCTCTCAAAGTGCCATCGCTGGTGAGATTTGAGGTAGTAAAACTGCTGTTGCAAATTTCTTAAAAGACCCTGAGAGATACGGATCGAGAATTTCAAGTGGCCGGTTCAAAAATATTTCGCCGGTTTTAAGCAGGAGGATTCGACGGGTCGTCCAGCAAGACACCAGCCGATCGTCGAACCAGATTAAGGCCATTACGGACGCAGAATGCAGTTTAAGAACAATAAGACGCCATCTACGAGAAAAGGCTTTAAAAACCGTAAACGTCTTCTAAGGCCACGTCTCCTATCAAACCATAAAACAGCTCGGTTAAACTTTGCTGAGAAGTATGGATTTTGAAAACAACCATTTAAGTACATTAAAACTATCACAAAGCTAAAACTTTTCAATGTCAATATCTTGTTATAAATTCACTTTTGATACTATACGTACTAATTGAATAGAAAAAGCTCTTTTATAACACGGAAGATGAACTGTTGTTTTATTTTCTCAGAAAACAGTCGTTCTTTAAAAATGCATAGCTGGTAAAGTTGTAATAAACAGCCGTTTTACTAAGTCAGATTTGAAGATTTTACTTCCTACAGGCCAGATGGAATCATATTAGATATAATAAATTTATATCAACAGATATTGCCCCCCAGTGTCTCAGCGGTATGTCTGCGGACTTACACGCTAAAATCCGGGTTTCGATACCCGTGGTGGGCAGAGCACAGATAGCCCATTATGTAGCTTTGTGCTTAATTCAAAACAGCAACATCAACAGATATTTTGTGTAAATATTAATTATTAGCTACTTCAATTTTAATGAGATATTTAATGAATTACAAAATGAAAATGTACTTCATAAATAAACTTAATTATTCATACATTGGTTAATTTGATGCAAATGTTGTACTCTGCACGACTGAAATGTTTACTTAGTTATTGAACAGATTAGAAAAATATTGATACAAACAGCTCGTAAGGCTCTGTTCAAACATACTTAAGTTGACGTGATACCATAAATTTTGATTATTTGTATAATTATTAATTTATTATCTTTGAACGTGCGTGTAAGACAATTAATGTAACCTAACACACAACTGAACTCAGAAACTAATTACACTGGGGAACACTTTTTCAGTAACTTTGAGTTGCATTGAATATTTTAACTGATTCTGAAGGAGTTTTAGGCGCTGATTTCAATCTGAAATTAGTTTTTCTCTTCTTTAATTTGTATGCAATTTGAGGTTAATGAAATTGTACAAATGTGAACTTGCGTAAACCATGTATAAGCGTTTTCACGTCCATATATATAAATAGCTTCTAATATTTTGATCATTCTTCTTTTGTTTCAAATCAAACATGGCTTCCAACCCAAATTCCTACTTGAATAAAATACACAAACAAGTTGATAAGCTATTCCTATAATAACGAAAAATTAAAAAATAAATAAAAATGTCAAACTGTATAAAATCTGTAGCTTGCAGACAAAAACCGACTTCAGATTTGAAATCAACACACTCAAATTGACTATAGAAAGGTCTTTTTTTAAATGCAACAAAATGAGTGTTCCGTAGTGTTATTAATAAGTGTGAAATTGTGTTATTTCACCATTCTTAATTTGTAATGTAATTTTAAATTAGCAAATCCTTCGATATTGAGTTTATTACTTACTAGACTTCGTCAAGAGAAATCTCTATTTCGCTCTGTTTTCTAACAAGGAACGTTTTACTTTCGAAGCTTAAATTTCTTTCTGATCTACACAGTAACTGTATATTTATAGTTTCTTGGCTCTATAACACAGAACAAAAAGAAAGAAAAATGATCAGCTTATCACGACAATAAACTAACGTATGTAACGTTCCCACTGTTTCTACTTAATATTTAATGTCTTTGTTTCCTTATTTGTAAATGTAAATGTGTAACAGGAGAGAGTTAGACTTGTGATACAGAACAAATAATGTCAGATAAATTGAGCCGGTGTTAAGCTCATTTCACAACACAACATATTATTTGTACTTTGAGCCATCAGTGCCACACAACAGTAGCAGTTAATCACTTGGTGGGCGGTATGGTGCTATTTAATCAATGGCTGTCTTCCTTGTAGTCAGTAATTAACAACTAACGAGTGTAGTCGATAGCTTCAGTATTTGTTCCTTAAATAGAAAACGTTATACTAAAATTATTTTGTCTTTATCCAAACCTTTTTGATGTTCAAGTCATTAAGTTTCCGTTAAATTTTACTATTATCGTTAAATATTCAAGTTTGTTAGAACATAAACGTTTTACCTTTACTGTTTTTGTAAACTGATGAAACTAGATTCTGTTGGAGCTTACACAATGTATTCAAAAATTTCTCAATAGGACAGCAGTAAGTTTACGTACTCAAAACGCTTAAATTTGAAGTTTTATTGCCCAACGAACACAACAAGTACATCTATGAGGTTTTGTTCTTATAAAAAAATCTTCAAATATTTATACTGTTCAACATATTGGAGAAATAAAACATTCTATCGTTCAACTTTATTATTATGAAAGAAGAAACTCTTCAGAACATAACCACGTGACTTATATATCTTAGTTACAATGTCACAAACGTGTACTTGATTGTTTGAAATAAGTATGGTTATAGTTTTTTAGTTTACTCAATCATAAATGTTAAATACCTTTATTTGTAAGGCAAATCGGTTCACGATTCTTACGTTTCACCGTGATATCAAACTTAAATAGTTTTGATAATAAAATGATCCATAATGATGCTATATCAGTATCATGAAATCCTGTGTCATTTTTGAGACATTTTTATTTCAATCTTATTACAATGAAATAAAAGTACAAATGTAACATGTTAAGTAATATTTTTTTCATATATAAACAATTAGTAACTATTTATTTTCAGTTATTATCGTTTCTTTTTACTATTTAGATGTTGGTTTAATTATAAAATATTAACGAACCACGTAACTAAATTTTTCTTTTCATATTAAGGTCAAGAAAATTTATTTGACAGTCGATGATGTTCATACTTCAGATTAATAATTAATAATTATCAAAGGTGACTCCATCTGTTAGAGATTTCTTATATTTACTATTGAAATTTCAGGTTTCATGTTCTGTTTTAAGTTTCTTGATGAGCTCTCAATGTAAACTAAAGCTGATAATTTGAAAATATTTTCTAAATCAATAGTCACTAAATTGTTTATAAGAGGCTTTAAATTAATTTACCTTAAGTTGAGAAACTGTTAACTGCTAAAATTCGGGATTCGATCCCTCGTGTGCACACAACTTGTATTTGTTTGAAATTTCGCACAAAGCTACTCGAGGGCTATCTGTGCTAGCCGTTCCTAATTTAGCAGTGTAACTAGAGGGAAGGCAGCTAGTCATCACCACCCACCGCCAACTCTTGAGCTACTCTTTTACCAACGAATAGTGGGATTGACCGTCACATTATACACCCCCACGGCTGGGAGGGCGAGCATGTTTAGCGCGACGCGGGCGCGAACCCGCGACCCTCGGATTACGAGTGCACGCCTTAACGCGCTCGGCCATGCCAGGCCGTGCATACAACTAAAATAGAGTTTTGTCAGCTTTCAATGACAAACAAACACAGGAATAATTTGTGTTATTTATTTTTTATCGATGATAAAATTCCATGTTATTACTGCAGTATCCTATGTTTTAATCGTTTTCTCTTACACTTTCTATGTGGCTCCCAAAAATTCGATATCCATCTCGTAATTGCCTTTTAACGCCATGAGAACAACAGTAGGTAGGAGGAACACCACAACAAACGAAACCTCTTCCACACACTAGGTTATCTGGATAAGTCCTCACAGCTTCAGAGAGAAAAAAAGTAAGGTTGTACAAACATGGTTGTTTAACCCTGTATTCCTGTTTCATACATGAAATCTTGTTGAAATTATTTCATGTGTAATTTAGTTACTGTAAACTATAAAATCATCAACAAAAGTTCATTATTTTTTAATTAAAAATGTAGACAAATTTCAAACTTTTAGCTTGCTGTCTTTATAAATTATCTAGTTTTTATTAAATATTCTGTAATAAACCTTCACAAACAACAAACCAGAAGTGAACACTGTAACAGGTAACTAAACGGCACAGAAAAACATAACTTATAATTGATATTTCTATAATAACACTAAAAATGTGTGTGTGAATTCAGTCTTAAATAATTTAAAATCTCACCTGGAGTTGCTTCCAACAGTGTTGTAAACATCAAAAGTATAATAACTATTGTAGTCCTCATTTCTCTGATCTGTTGGAATCAATATTCATGTAGTTAGTGAAATTTAACATTATAACGAAGCCTAATTTTAATCAATGAATTCCATCTGTTACTAACTACAGGATCAAGGTATAGGACAGAGGAACTTTGATGGAGAGTCACGGAAACATAAATTTTCTGGTGAAACACAGTAACGATGTATTACAAGGGGCACAATAGTACAAGAACAGAACAAAATGTAGCATTTCTCCATGTTGAAGAATTTCTCTCATTTGATAATTACAACTTGGCAATAAATTCATTTCATTTTCGACATCTTTTTAACTGTGGATGTTGTTCTAATTAACAAAATAAGAAAGTAGAATCTTCATTCTTACAGAAACTTTACATCTAACAACCCAGAACATGACACGACGGATCAACCAAAACATACATAAAGCACGCTTTAGCAACAGATAGAAAAATGTTAAAGTTACCATGCATGTGGTCAATTACTGATTTGCAAAATGAAACAAAAATATTAATTTCTGACAACAAGATAATAAGAATTATTCCAATAAGTAATTCAGATCTGCACTTAGTGTAATATTCATATAATTGATATTATTTAGAAATACTCTCAATCAAGATATAAAACTATATTACCAAGGATTGTTGAATTTACGGATAGTTTTACTAAGTTTTACACGAGTGTAAACATAAAATTAGACTACGGTACTGATTCTCAACTATTATAGTTGCATTTGTTATTAGATACTATGTTCTAAGAACATCACAACCAATCAGAATGATTCTAGTAACAGTTGACGTTCATAATCAAATTACAGTATCATACAGGCATGGAGAGAGACACACACTGAGCCAATAGGAAACTGTGGGTGCTTATTTGTTATTTACATTTCTGTTACGTGGCCGATGTAGCAATGAAATAACTTTAAAACTGTAACTGGAAATGAAGTTGTGTGTTTAGTAATGAATGTGTAGCACCATGTATATGAATGAAACTATATGACTCCACTTACATACAGTTTATATAGTAGATGTACATAAATATTTATATATCAATAAATCTCCTCGGACATACGTAGCTGTTCTAACATTATGACAAACGAACTTCTGTATGCGGTATTTTAGCCACTATTAGTTATTTTAACTTCAGAAGACACAGGTATCTGTAAACACATTTCTTTCATTTCACTAAAATTATACAGACAACTGATATGATTCTTCTACCCTAAAGTTAGTACACGTACTGTTTGTTTCTTGTTTGATTTTTAAATTTCGGTCACAGTTGTTCCACGACTATTTGCGTAGTTGTTGATTGTGTTATTGATCTAGATGTGTGTGTATACTTTTTTCAACGGTTTATGGAAGAAATTTGTTGATGTTTATAAAGTGTTGTTTTATTTTGTCGATTTCGTCGTTAACTTTAACAGCTGAACTTAATGTTTACAATTAATGTTGTTGTTGTTGTTTTGAATTAAGCACAAAGTTACACAATGGGCTACCTGTGCTCTGCCCACCACGGGTATCGAAACCCGGATTTAGCGTGTAAGTCCGCAGACATACCGCTGAGCCACTGGGGGGCTAATGTTGTTGAAAAAAGTGCGTGTTCTGGAGATGAGAATCTAGCAATTATATGATGAAAATATCTGTACCAGTAGAATGGCGGGTGTCAGCCTGAAGCTGAAACGTTGTTCTGTTTTTTATTTTAATTGAGGTGTTCATACCCACAACTGTCTTGAGCATTCGTTTTTTATTTCAAGCGCGTTTTTCGTCATAACAAAGGGATAAGAAAACTTGGCTACCAAAACTGAAGAAAAACTTTATCTTTATGATTAAGAAATTTCAGGTGGCGCTGTCAGTTTTGAAATTATTTCTAAACGGATTTGTGAAACTATCAGTTTATTTCGTGTTCGTTATGGGCATCAAATTTAAACTTATGAAAAGCCTAATTTATCTCCAAGTTAGAAATAAATCGAAATAAAAGGTTAAATTTTGTTGTTATTTTAAAATAACCGAGACAATTTAATGAACATGAACAGAAAATGTAAAATATAATTTATTAAATATATATATAAATGTAAAAACAGAACAGGCTTAAAGAGAATTCATCAGCTCAAAATTGTGACGTAGAATATTGAAAACAATTTAAACATTATCCATCAAAGTAATAAAACTTATGTGTTATTCATCATACATATTTATTATTATAGATCAGTAGGATAGACTATAAGTAGAATGTTTGTTACCACACTTCAGGTATCGAAGAAGATTGAACCCAAGACTTATTTGAAGTACGTATATGTTAAAGACAAGGTATATATTACTACATCTTAAACACGTGAAGAAAATAAGAATTACATTATAACATACCACAGAATCTTGTGTTGAAAAAACGACAATTTTTATAACTTTTTGTCCTGTTGTACAGAAACACGAATCTACAGTTTGGGAAAAGGACAAAAATTATTGAAACCACGAGAGATATTTCCCAGTCTCTGAACTGTTATAAAGATGTAGGGCGAAGTTCTTCCGAAGATATCATATGTTATATCATGAACTAACGAGAAATGCAAACGTATTTGCTAGAATTGTAAAAATATCTGTTTGTTGAAAGTGCAGTATTTGAAAATTCTCATATTTGCGAATTATTAATAAAACAACTGAAATATATATATTTATAAAAATAAACGTAATATATAAAGTACAAACGATGGAGATAATACTGGCAGACTGCCAAGAAGTAAAAGAGACAATAGTTAACAGACAGGTGTTGAAACCATATGTAGAGATACACAATGTAAATTACCTGGTTTATAGACTCTGATGGAAAAAATTATCACTATGGTTTTTGCCTATTTGTAGTTAAGCACAAAGCCATTGAATGGGACATCTGTACTTTGTTCCCCAAAGGTATCGAAATATGGTTTCTGGCGATGTAAGTGCGCAGACATACTGCTGTGCCACTAAGTGGAGAGAGTGTTCATTATGATTTTTATGGTTGACAACGTAAAGATACTGCGTTTCTTTTTCAGTATCCCAATCTTTCTCGGTTTACAGCGCCTTTAGAATCTGAGCAATTTTTTTCACGGCGACACTAGGCGGAAAGAAGAACCTAACAGTTCCGTTTATTAGGTATTTAGATCCAAACAACTTAATACTCAATAACAACTTAGTAGTTGTTTCAAAGAATAATACAAGTAAATTGAAAGTAAAACAATATTTTCATCTAATATTAAAATAATCACAATTATTGAACGGATGTGATTGCCGGTTGGACACTTTACAGCTTCTCAAAATTTGGATTCAGAGTGAACACCACCAACCTGATTTTCTATTTCAACCGAAACGTAACAATAATTTCTTCATAATATTAGTCGTCACAGGAAGTTTAAATAAATGTCTTTTAATATATAAAGCAGATAAGAAATTGACTTTACAACAAATTTTAAATGACTCCTAATAATTTTAGAAAGTTTTCAAATTTCAGATGAGTTGAACTTATTCAAAATATAATTGTATGTTCTTCTATTTATCATGTTTATGTTACTTGTGTACAGTCTATTCTGAATTGTATAGCTTTTTATAATAATTGAATATCAACAAATTCAGTACAAAAATTCTGTGTACAATGAAGAGAATGAGATCAGCGTTATACAAGCTGTAAGTCAACACTTTCCCACATATATATCAAATAGACAAGTGACCGCTTTTACTGGAGAAAAGGATAGTGAGTGTCTGACGAAACGTTCGAACGTTTAATATATAATCCGCAGTCATAGGCTGCGACAGGTTATCCAGCTGTAAACTATAGGTAGAAAGAACTTCACAGTTAACAAAATGATTTGAACGTAGAATGTCATCTCGGCTGGTCCTAACAGCTATACACAGTGAACAACCTGACATTATTAGAAAACATATTGTTATTACTATTTTATAACGATATCTATTTGTCAATATTTATTTAGCTGAAAGTCTCATTCAATAAACGTCACGTTTAGAAAATTGTTAATATTACATCAGTACCTAGTTTAAACACTGTTATACAGTCTCTATAAAAGTTATATTTTGTAATATTTGTTATGTAATCATTCAGTATTAAATATCTTTCATCAAACCGTTTATTAAATAGTGTTACATTTATCATGTTTTTATTACTTCTTAATTATCTAAGTAGAGGTTGTCAGCCTTGTAAGACATATTTACATGTGTTGATATGTTCACCAGTTGCTTCAGGGACGAAAAAGGTAACATGTTTGGCGCCCAAATATTGGTTCATAACAAAATTTCAACGATTCCTAACCTAATTAACAAGGGCTTGAAGCTAATACACAAGCTTAAACATACATACCGAAATGAACTGCTTATTTTATGAGAAAGTTAACTAAAGATACTGGAACCACAAGAACCCTATTTTTACCAAACACTTCACTACTTAACTTACGGAGCCCAGCGTGGCCAAGCGCGTAAGACGTGCCACTCGTGATCTGAGGGTAGCGAATTCGCACCCTCGTCGCGCCAAACATGCTCGCCCTTTCAGCCGTGGGGGCGTTATAATGTGACGGCCAATCACACTTTTCGTTGGTAAAAGAATAGCTCAACAGTTGGCGGTGGGTGGTGATGACTAGCTGCCTTTCCTCTAGTCTTACACTGCTAAATTAGGGACGGCTAGCACAAATAGCCCTCGATTAGCTTTGTGCGAAATTCAAAAACAAACTTAACTTACGAGGTTGTATCAAAATGTCAAGATTATGAAAAATGTATTCTCAATGGTATGGGTATTAAAACTTTTATTAAAATAAAGTACAGAACAACGTTTTGACCTTCTTAGGTCATCCTCAGGTTAACAGAGAGAGAGTTTGAAAGTGACTTTCTCCGGAAACATGTCTCAGGGTCGAGAGTATAAACGGATATGATATTGTACGGGTCGATGCAGTTTTATGTTAGCGACATCTTTATATTGGTTTAATTTTGGATTTAGTTGCTGTATAAGTAGGACTTCTTTCATTTTGCGTTTGTTTATATTTGTTTCCCTACTTCGTATCTGAGATTTTACTCTGGTTATGCTGTGCTTATTTGATTTGAAGTGTTGAGAAAAGTGTCAATGTCTTTTTGTGATCTTTGAATCTGGTTTCCATTTTCCTGTTTGTTTCTCCAATATAGAACTCGTGGCAGTTGTTTCTTCGTATTTCGTAAATAATGTTGGTGATGTGACTGTCAATGTAGTTTTTAGATAGAATGCAATTTAGTTTTGTACCAAATTATAGAATAAGTTGGGTGTTTGCTGGAATTTTGTGTTGTTTTTTTTTATCCAAATGTTGATTATGTTTTCGCTGTTGTCGGGAACATGTGGTATTGTTATGTATAAAGCGTTTGAAATGCCATGTTGTTGTTTATATTATTGTTTTGAAAGTTAAACCAATAAAATATATTGTTATTCATGTAGAAATTTCTAGAATTAGGTAGATCGATCATTTGACTGTAAATAGAATGTATGTCGGCCTGGTATCTAGACGATGAGTCTCGTGCAAAAACAGACATGCGCAGATTACTCTGGAACTCTGTGGAAGTTACGCGATTGTTGGAGAACACAGTAGGCATACTAATATAAAAACAGACGGCGACTCGAGGAGAAAAGAAGAGTCAGTCATTCGTTTTTATTTGATTCAAGAAATAGTGTCTTCGTTTGAGAAAGTTTAAACGTTTGCTGTGTGTTTGTTCAACTTGAATTTGTGACTGGAGTTAGATCTACAAAAGCTGTGATTTTATTTCGTCAATTTTTACGATTCATTCGAATTACTGGTTATACTAAAAGTCAACACGTGTAGGACTGTTTAGGGGAGACCGGGAAAGTTGGAGTACGACAAGTTGAGACATTCATCAAAAATATCGTAAAAAAAACTTCGTCAAATTTATTGAACTGTGAATTGTTTCTGAACTTCTCCATTCAAACTTCGGAATTTCTTCGTGGGACCAAATTCACCCCCTAGACTAGAATTGTGGATTTCTGATCTGGACTTTTGAACTTTCATTCTGGATCATATTATTAGACACAGGCCAGTACCATTTTGTATTGTAATTAACTTTGAAGGTTGAAACTGAATATCTGTCATTGTTATTATATAATTTATTTTATATTTGTCACATATATAATAGTTTATTGTAATAAATTATATAAGCTGTTATCTGTGTATTTCTGTTGCGTTCAGTCTACATACATTAAAAAAAAAACGTAACAGATATACAGCTGTGTGAGGTTTTGTAGTTTGTTTGGATTTATTATCGTTAGTTTGTTCTTGATAGTAAAATTAATCTTTGTGTGTGTGTATAATTTTTTCAACGGCTTATGAAATAATTTTGTTGATGTTGATAAAGTGTTGTTTTATTTTGTTTATTTCATCGTTTATTTGTTTCTTAATATGTTGAGGTTTTCGTTGTGTTTCAGGTGCTGAGTCATAAGGAATGTGAAACCTAGTATGGGAGATTATTCTAAGGGTTTCTCTTTTAAACTGTGAATCGATTCTTGTGATCTTGAGATTGAGAAATGTCATTTGGTTAGTTCTTTGGTTTCTTAGGTTAGAACTGGTTAGCTAAAAATTGGGGTGCACAGACCTAACGTGGATGAAAAAACTTACTATGTGTTATGTAGATGTGAATCCAGCAACTGTATCATCAACATACCTGGACCACTAGTGGTGGGTGTCAGCGTCAAGTCGAAACGTTGTTCTGTACTTTATTTTCATTAAAGTGCTTATAATAAGGGTTGCGTAAGCTTGTTTAGCTATAGTGACAAAAGGCTTTATTATCCTGATTGAGAAATTTCAGGTGACTCTGTTAGTCGTGAAAATATTTCTTAACAGTTTTGTGAAAGTATCAGTTCATTTACTGTTCGTTACGAGAATCAAACTATAAACTTATAAAAAGCCTAATTTACCTCCCAGTTAAAAATAAATCGATATAGAAGGTTAAATTATATAGTTATTATAAATAATGGAATCAGTTTAATAAGCATGAACAGAAATATACAATATAATTTATTAAATACATATATATATTATATATATATATATAAATGTAAATACAGAAGAATTAATGTTGAAATTCGAACATATGAGACGATACATTTCCAAGAAACAGCCATGGTGAGCGACAACAGAGATGTGTGCTCAGATCACATAACCCCACACAAATTGTTAAATAAACCTCGCTTTCTGTAGCCGAATTTTTATAACGTTCACAACTTTCAATACACTTTTGAGGACTAAGCTCGGTGTGTATCAAATGAAATGAACATTCTAGTTACTATCCATCGCCTCATCCAATTGTTACCCGAATTTCTTGCGTTTCATTTGTTTCAATTATCTGATCATTGAGGTTTATTACGTTGTGTTGTATTCTACGACTCATGGTATTGTTGGATAAAGACACCGTTGAAATCTGTCTTCCCGCAGACTCACCAACCATAATGTCCACCATATCTACTGCAGCTGGTAAAATCACTTCTTCTGAGATGGTTTGAGGGTTTTTACATTTTGCAACTCTACAGCCTATGCCTCTTTGTAGGATGCTAACAAAGCATTGCTAGTTTCAATAATGTGCCTTTTTGTTCTTTCATTTCTTTTACTTACTGGTAAGATAATCACGGGATTTACCAGAATGACTGGTCAATAAGTGGAGTTTTAGTTTATCTGGAATTATGCATTCTGGAGCCAAAGCTTTTACACATAATAAACATTACGGAAACTTTTCATGATTGACATCTAGCGACGTAAAACCAAAGTCTTGAAAACTATACTCATTATTCTGTTTCTACTCAATTTTACCACTGGTATGTGCTTCGCCATCCCTTTATTCACTACCACACTTCTTATTAAAATTCAAAAATATTTATATTTTTATACACAAGGATTAAAAATCAGTCACTTCATCACAACACTCTTCTGTTATATTGATTACTGATGGACCCGGAGAGTCGACAGGTATTTATATACAGAATATAAGAAACGAGAATGTTTGAGAAGTTCTTGACGTCTCCGAAAGTGTAAATAGACAAAAACATTTCAAACACTCAAGAACGTTATTGACAGAAATGTAGTGTTATCTGATTTTGAAACTGTGAATTACTTCGAGCTAGTAGTTCTCTCAGTGTCAAAAAGATGTCGGTATTGCTGTGATTCCATCGAAAATTTGAAATATGATTCGGCTACCATGTGAGTTTCTCGTGGTGCTCATTTTGGAAAACACTAACGTAATAAATAAAACAGGAGAATGAATATAGCAGTTTCGTTATCACCATTTTCCGCCTTTTTAAAATACTCTGACGAAAAGGTATGATTTGACATTCATTCTACTAGAGAACCAAAACCCAGAATTTGCTGAGGTTAATTTTGCATTAAAACAACGCCATGAATGAAACACAGGATTTCCAGCTCAGGCGTGTAAACCAGCTGGCCACGTTTAGCACTAACAAATTGATTTAATAACTATTTTATAAAGGACGCAGAAAATATTACAAATGAATGTGGTATTAAAATTAAGAAATTATTTGCATTATGAAGGGCTTTTTAATACTATATACTGTGTATCTACCAGAGACGAGTTCGATTTATACAATTATTACTAAAAGATGGCACTGCTGAACATTATCTTTATGAGCAAATAATAGATTCCAATTTAATTACTTTAGACAATTTAAAATGTTTTACTACGCTATGAAACACAAATATGGCATTTTCAAACAAACCGATCGACTGCTTTTAATGTAAATATATCTGTTGATAGTGATCCTGTCCAACGGCGTAAAAAACGTCTAAAATGTGTGAAAATCATTCTTTGTCTTTATAGCCAAAGCTTTTTAAAAAAAAGCTGATTCATACATGAAATCATGTTGAAATAATTTAAAGTATTATTTCATTTGATGTAAACTATACAATAATCAACAAAACTACATTATTTTTTCATTAGAAATACAGAGAAATTAAAAAGTTTTAGCTACCTATTTTTATCATAAATTATCTAGTTTTTATTCAATATTCTGTTACAAACTTTCACCAAAAACAAACAAAAAGTAAACATTGTAACAGGTTCCCAAACGGCAAAGAAAAACATCACTTATAATTGATGTTTCTATCATAACCTTTAAACTCTTTGTTTGATTTCAGTCTTAAATAATTTAGAATTTTACCTGGAGTTGCTATGAACAGTGTTGTAAACATCAAAAATATAATAATTATAGTAGTCTTCATTTCTTTGATCTGTTAAAATCAATATTCATGTAGTTGGTGAAATTCAACTTTATAACGAAGCCGTAATTTAAAACAATGAATTGTATCTGTTACTAACTGCAGGATCAAGGTATAGGACAGAGGTTGTTGTTGTTGTTTTGAATTAAGCACAAAGCTGCACAATGGGCTATCTGTGCTCTGCCCACCACGGGTATCGAAACCCGGATTTTAGCGTGTAAGTCCGCAGACATACCGCTGAGCCACTGGGGGGCAGGAGAGAGGTACTTTGAGGGAAAGTCACGGAAATACAAAGATACTGTTGAGCACAGTCACGATTTAACTATGAATATTGTTGTAACTTAATAAAACGAGAAAACAGAACATTCTTTCTTACAGAAAGTTTATATCTAACAACCAAGAATAAGACACAAGGGATCAATCAAAACACAAAGAAAGTACACATTAACAACGGAATAATAAATGTCAAAGTTGTCAATCATGTGGTCAATTACTTATTTGTAAAATTTAACAAAAATATTAGTTTCTGACAACATGATAATCAGAAGTATATAAAGTATCAGTGATATATATTAAAGTAGATTATCAGTGACAAATATATATATGCATATATAAAATATTCGTAACATACATGTCAAGGACCAGTAACATATATATGTAAAACATTAGTATCATATATATAAAATACCAGTAACATATATATATATAAAGTATCTATAAAGTATCCGTAACATATACATGTACATCATTCCAATAAGTACTGAAGATAAATATTTAATATAATATATCTAAATCCTCTCAAACAAGATATAAAATTATATTACGAAGGATTTTTAAATTATTAAATACTTCGATTACGTTTTACACGAGTGTAAACAAATAATTAGTCTACGGTACTGATACTCAACTATTATAGTTGAATTTTTAATAGTGTGCTCAGTTCTAAGAACATCTCAACCAATCAGAATGATTACGTAACAGGTGACGTCAGTCCCAGGCATGCTGGGAGACACACACAATAAGCCAATAGGAAACCGTAAGCGATTATTTGTTCTTTAGATGTAAAACATATTTCTTAACGTGGCTAACGTAATGTAATGTAATAACATGAAAACTGCAAGTGGAAATGAAGTTGTGTGATGTGCCGTATTATAGCCACTACTTAGTTATTTTAACATTAACAGACACAGGTATCTGTAAACACAATTTTTTTCGTTTCACCAAAAGTTTTACAGGCTACATAAATGATTCTTCTACCCTAAAGTAGATAGACATACGGTTTGTTTCTTTAGTTGGTTTTTAAATTTCGGCTATATCTGCACTAGGGTTATTTCCGTTAGCCGTTCCTAATTTAGCTGTGTAAAACGAAAGGGAAGGCAGCTCGTCATCATCACCTATCTCCAGCGCTTGGCTACTTATTTACAAACGAAGACTGGGATTATCCGTGACATTATAACGCTTTTACGGTTGAAAAAGCGAGCAGGTTTGATATGACGGGGATTCGAAGTGGCGACTCTCAGATTAAGAGACTAGCGCCTCATCCACGTGGTAATACTGTACCTTGTTTTTTTTGTTTTTTTGTTTTTTTTGGAAATTCGCACAAAGCTACTCGAGGGCTATCTGTGCTAGCCGTCCCTAATTTTGCAGTGTAAGACTAGAGGGAAGGCAGCTAGTCATCACCACCCACCGCCAACTCTTGGGCTACTCTTTTATCAACGAATAGTGGGATTGACCGTCACATTATACACCCCCACGTCTGAGAGGGCGAGCATGTTTTGCGCGACGCGGGCGCGAACCCGCGACCCTCGGATTACGAGTGCACGCCTTAACGCGCTCGGCCATGCCAGGCCTTAATACTGTACCAGAACTGTTCAATATACAGTATAATGTATGTGTAATGATCAAATTAGTGTATAATAAAAATTATCCTGAAGTTGGAAACGGACATAAATCGTAATATTTTAACAGTAACTATTATCACTGTACAAAACATAATCAACACTGGAGTTAATCTTCTAGACCATAATGTGAATTAAATTTTATTTCGTTTTTACATTTTTCAGTGATGTTTTTACAGTCAAACCTACATCTAAATATTCACAACAAACGATAACGATTCCAGCTAAATAAACAACAGTCGTTTAGTTGTAACAAAATAATAATATTAATTTTAAATATATTTTAACTTATACTTATTATCAGACTTATTTACCAATTAATAAATTCAATAGAATAAATAAACCCTTTCTATTATTCACCAGTAATTTAAATTCGACTACCTATTGATAGGTAGATATATTTCGTAAGTAATATCTGGTTCACAACAATGCTTCAGACACATCTGTATTAGATGTTTTAATAGAACACCAACGACTTCATGTTCTTTACCACTTTGGTTTTTAGTTTTAGTTCGGTCTTTAAGACATCCACATGTGACTTTGTGTGCAAATTATACTAATAAAATAATTATTCGTAAAGTAATAACACAGTACTCAGGCTTCTAAGTATACGACATAACACTATATTTGGTTGAGGAAATGAAACCAATAATACAGTACACAGGTTATCAACTATCAGATGGAACACTATCTTTGGTTCAATAAACGAAATCTTATTAATCTTTTAAAATGTGCTATTTCAAACTTCTTTGTATCAAATGTAATTTGAAATTAATATGTCCGTGTAAAGTTTAAAATGTCATTATAACCAACATCAAACGCAACAATAATTTCTATATAATATTAGTTGTCACATGAAGTTTAAATAAATGTTTCTTTATATATTTATATATAAATTGACTTTACAACAATATTTTAATGACTCCTAATAATTTTAAAAATGTATGAATTTTCTCGATTCTTTTATTTATCATGTTTACGTTACTTGTGTACAGTCTATTCAGTTCTATAGTTTTTTTAGTTCTTGAATACAACAAATTTAGAACACAAATCATGTGTACAATGAAAAGAATCACATCAGTGTTATAAAAGTTGAAACATTTGCGATTCCTGTCCGGAGCAAATACTGAAGACCAATTCTGCGACTTTGTGCTTTTTTTCAAACAAACAAAACCATAGTGAATAATTGGTCCACTAGAGTTTATAACCGTATATTTAACTATGGTTTCTTGTACTTTATACAATACTACAGGGTGGTCGCTAGAAAAGCGGAAAATTTGTCAAACAGCTATTTATTTTTACAAAGAATAACTTTTACAAAGTTTTTTAAAGGCATATGTTATATTACACTCATAGATGCTCAAAATGTCGTCCGTGATATTAAAACCATGCATTTTATTCATGATGTAAAGAAATCAAAACAGAAATGAGTAAGCACGCATTTTATTCATGATCTCATCTGACCCTCAAATTTTCCGCTTTTCTAGCGACCACCCTGTACAGTATTGATATTTATATTTCAATTTTTTATTTTTTATTTAATAATTCGCAAATAAGACACTCTAAAACATTCTTCACAATAAATATGCGAATTTGTTTCACATTTCTCTTTAGTTTATGGTATAAACAAGTGGTATGGGTATTAGCACTTTAATTAAAATAAAGTTTAGAACAACGTTTCGACTTAAGGCTGAGACCCGTAGAAATATGTTGACGATACAATTGTAGGATTCACATTTACAGAACACACTAAGTTTTTTCAAAGACGTTTATTTCATATAACCTAACATTAAGTTCACCTGTGAACAGGAAAAAGAAAACGAACCAAATAACGTTTCTCAACTTCAAGCTCACAAGAATCGATACGCAATACAAAACAGTAATTTCCAGAAATATTACTCTTACTAGACTGTACATTCCCTGGGACACAAAACATCATAAACACAGTGACAAAACTATGCTCATCCTATAGAATTAACGATGAAATTTCCTCCATAAACGGTTGAAAAAATTATACGCACACACTTATACCAGCAACAAACCAACGATAAAACCATTTATCGTAATTTTTACTCTTTCTTGTTCCTGGGAATCAAGTGTTATTTCCCAGTTGCTCATGCCTAAAGTAAATAAAAAAAACGTTTTTTTTTAAAAACATGAGTAATGAAATTTTTAATTTACTTATTTTCCAGAACATTCCAGGTATATTCAGTGTTGAGTAGCTGATAGAGAATTTTCTCGAATTTAGAAGAATTTTCAAGAATGAAAGTCAAAAAAAGGGTCACCTACATTTTTCAAACTTCTTCACTCGTCAGAATGGTCTCTTCCACTGCCATAATGTATTCGGTCTGGGCGAGGCAATTTGAATTGCCTGTAACCTGAACGAGTGGCTCCTCTTCATTAACAACTCATTCAAAAGCATAAAATCTGTGCTGCTCCGTAACGGGAAAAATGTATCCGTCTCTTACCCTGACTCATTCGATGTACTTCAATGAGGAATATAACAGCGTCAATACCTTGTTAAAAACTTTGGTGTATGATGAATAACGCTAAGATATTATTTGAGACTTGAACATGGTTGCATTCCTGAAGGATTTCCAAGGAGGCTTTGGTACAGCATGGACATCGCAGCGCACTTCACCATTTTTGTTCATTTTTATATAACTTTAATAAAAATACATGTGAATCTTAAATTCATATGTTGTTTTATTGCGACCTTATGTAATTAAAAATGTGCAAATTTGAACACATTTACATAGAAAATAGGTTAATTTCTAAATTTCATTATCCACGTCACAAACGCAATGTTTTAAGAAAATAACGGCCATTTTCTGTACTTCCATAACATAAGCAATTAAGAAATAACACATACTGTCCAGGAACAAAATTTCTGTTACATTGTGTAATAAATTCCAAGACACAACAAAGAACGAAACCTTACACTGTTGGAAAGAACATGTTCCCGACAAGAGCAAAAAAATAACCAACATTTTGAAACAAAACTTGTTACAAAACATGAGATTCAAGTAAACACCAAACTTATTTTAAAACTAGGTACAAAACTAAACACCGTACCTAAACTGACAAACACAACACCAACATTACTTACAAAATACAAAGCAACAACTGCCACGACTTTAATATTGAAGAAACAAGAGAGAAAAATGGAAACCAAATTCAAAGAACACAGAAACACTGTAATGTTCCTCGTACCTGTAGTTTACAGTAGCTAGCAGGGCAGTTTACACATAAGACTTTGGAACGATTTGTCAGACATTCACCGTTCTTTTCTCCAGTAAAATCGGCCAATTCTTTATATGATACATATGTAAAATAATGTTGACTAATGTTCAGCTTTTATAATGTTGATATAATTATCTTCATTGTACACATGATTTGTGTAATGAATTTGATGATATTCAATTACTTTAAAACTATGCAACTGAATAAACTGTACACAAATAACATAAACATGATAAACAGAAGAACATATAATTATATATCGAATGACGTTAACTCGTCTGATGTTTGATACTTTTCTAAAATTTTTAGTAGTCAATATGTTATATATTTATACATATAAAAAACATTTATTTAAACTTCGTGTCACGATTAATATGATATAGAAATTATTGTTAGGTTTTGTTTGGTTATAATAACATTTTAAACTTTACACAGACATATTAATTTCAAATTAGATTAGATACAAAGAAGTTTGAAATAGCACGTTGTAAAAGACCAGTAAGTTTCCCAGTTTTCATTTACTCAATCAAAGATAGTGTTATACTTAAAGCCTGAGTACAGTGTTATTACTCTACAAATAATTTGTTTCTTTGTTTGATTGTATACAAAGTCACATGTGAATGTCTTAAAGCCCAAACTCCAACTTAAACCAACGTGGTAAAGAACATGAAGTCGTTTGCTGTTTTACTAAACGTATCTTATACAGATGTAGTATAGAGACCTGTTTTTCCTATTTAGAATTCTATACAGTTGAACTGTATAAAAGTCGAAACTATAAACAAAATTGTCATGTATAGGAAGTTGCTTAGTATTTTATTTTGTGTATACAATAAAGAAAAAGGTATAGCAGTGTTATGGTCTATTGATTAACCATAGTAAATATTTTTACTTTATTACGCAACCTTGCACTTTCCCTTTAGGATGTTATTTTAACCCATATATAGTTCACCTATCAATAAAGCTGAACGTACGAATATAAATTATTGGTGAATAATAATAAGTGTTTTTTTCATTCTATTCAATGTAGTAATTGGCACATAAGTCCGATAATATGTATAAATTAGAATACGTTGAAAATTAGTGTCATTATTTTGTCACAACTAAACGACTGTTTTTTATTCAGCATAAATCGTTAGAGTTTGTTGTTAATATTTAGATGTAGGTTTGACTGTAAAATAATTTTTGGAAAAATGTAAAAAATGAAATAATATTTTAATACAAATTGTGTTTCAGAAGAATTACTCCAGTGTTGATTATGTTTGGTTGTGAAGCAAAATAAGTAATTCTCGAAGCTAACGCCCTGTGTTATACAATTATGATAGTTACTGTTAAAATAATACGCCTCCTGTCCGTTTCCAACTGGTACCCAATTGTTATGTAAATGTCTTGTAAATGTTTTGTAAACGACAACATGTTGTCGTGTTGTGTTTAAATTTTCATCTCTATTATTCATATTTCCATATTTATATTATTGTTTCAAAGTTTAAACCAATAAAAATATGTTGTTATTCATTTAAAATAACATTTAGAAACTTCTAGAATTAGGTAGATCATTCAATTGACTGTAAATGGAATGTGGCGGCCTAGTGTCTAGACGACAAGTCTCGTGCGCAGATTATTCTGGAATGTTGGGAAGTTACGCGATTGTTCGAGAAGTCTAGGCCTACAAATATATAAGCAGACGAAGATGCGAGAAGGAGAAAGAGTCATTAGTTTTTATTCGAAGAAAGAGAGGAGTCAGTCATTCGTTTGAGAAAGTTTAAGTGTTTGCTGTGAAATTATTCAACTTGGATTTGTGACTAGAGCTAGATCTACAGAAGCTGTGATTTTATTTCGTCAGTCTCTACGATTCGTTCGAATTACTAGTTGTACTGAAGGTCAACACGTGTGGAACTATTTAGGGGAGACCGGAAGGCGATAGATAAGTTTGAGACGTTCATCGGAGGCATCGTGAAGGGAACTTCGTCGAATTTATTGAACTGCGAATTGTTTCTGGACCTCTCCATTCAAACTTCAGTATTTCATCGTGGGACCAAATTCACACCCTAGACTGGAATTTTGGATTTCTAATCTGGATTTTTGGACTTTCATTCTAGATCATATTAATAGATAGAGGCCAGTACCATTTTGTGTTGTAATTAATTTTGAAGGTTTAGACTTACTATCTGTCATTGTTATTATATAAATTATGTTATATCTTTCATATATATAATAGTTTAGTGTAATAAATTATACAAGCTGTTATCTGTGTTTTTCTGTTGCGTTTAGTCTACATAAAACCTAAAAAAAAACGTAACAGAAAATTGGGGGCCCGTCCGGGATATCGAACAAACAATTTAATTCTATTCTAAACTTAGATTTATATTCTATACAGATCGACAGCTTGTATATTCAAAATGGCATTCCAACTCGAAGATTTTATAGACATATTAAATCAGAATCCCTCTTTCGAATTGATCAGTGAATTAAAAAAATCTGAATTGCTTGATGTTGGAAAAAATTTTAATTTGGAAGTGAAGCAAGCAATGGAGAAAACAGATATCAAACGAATTGTTGTTGAACATTTGGTCAGCCAAAAAGTCTTACCTCAAAAAGTTGTACAACAATTGCCTTCCGCTCATTTTGACCCAGATTTTGAATTGAAAAGAATGGAAAGGGAAATGAAATTTCGTATAGAAATTGAAAGCAAACACCTTGTTCTTGGGGCAGAAAAGAAAAACAAACGCCTTGTTCTTGAAGCAGAAAAAGAAATTGAAAACAAACGCCTTGATGCCGAAATACAAAAAGAACGCATTAAAGCTGATAAGAAAATCAGTATGAGAAAGGCACAGACAGAAGAAAAAGTTGTCCAAATGCGGTTGGATAATTTTGATGCTTCCAAACAAATTCGTTTAGTACCTCCATTCAATGAAAAAGCTGTAGCTAAATATTTTCAGCAATTTGAAAAATTGGCCCTTAGGCTAAAATGGCTTACTGAATACTGGACAGTATTACTTCAGAGTCAGTGATGTCGAGAAACCCACTTGTTGAGAATTTTATATGCAAAAACGGCTCGTTTTGGGTTCAGAAAATATTTTAAATAGAAGAGCGAACAACGTTTCGACCTTCTTCGGTCATCGTCAGGTTCACAAAGAAAGAGGTAACTGACCGGAAGCTGACTACATGTTTGGAAGGGGTTGTATAACTGAGTGTCGCAATGTAGAGGGCGCGGTTAGATGTTTGAATATATAATAATCTATAATATTAATATAGGTATAATGGCGTTCCTTTATATTGGTTTATTTTGGGTTTAAGTTGTTGTATAACTAGGCTTCTTTAATTTTGCGTTTGTTTATGTTTGTTTCTTTATTTAGTATTTTAGTGTTTTCTATGGTTATGTTGTGTCCATTTGACTTGCAGTGTTCGAAAACGTGTGAAGGTGACTTTTTATGTTCTTCGAATCTGGTTTTCATTTTTCTACTTGTTTCTCCTATATAGAAGTCGTGGCAGTTATCACATTGTATTTTATAAATAATGTTGGTGTGGTGTTTGTCAGTGTAGTTCTTACATAGTATAGACCTTAGTTTTGTGCCTGGTTTTTGAATAAATTTAGTGTTAACTGGAATGTTATATTTTGTTACTAGTTTTTGCCAAATGTTGGTTATTTGTTTGCTGATGTCAGGAATATATGGTATACAGCCATATATGGCCATTAAGGCTTTATGATTAAGTTGATTTAGATTAGACTTGAAATTAAAAGAGTCTTTGATGAATGAGCTGGCTGATGTTGCATATTTGGAGAATGCCCATGCTATGTATTTACCAAGATTGTAATTAAACGATTCATATGTTGACATTATTGGTCGTAATGGACAATCTGGTTCATGAGGTTTGGGGATGCCGTATATTTGCGGTGTGCGTGAGTCGGTTCTACGTAGGTAGTAATAAAGTGTTTGTGAAATTGTGTTGGCTTTTTTCATTTGCAGTAGTAATTTGTTTAGTTGCGTCTCATGTGTCTTTGTTGAATTTGTGTGTATTGGTTTAAATTTGTTCGTGTCTGATAGGATGTTATTCATTTTTTGTATGTATTCATTCGTGTTCATTATTACTATAGCGTTACCTTTATCTGCTTTTAGAATTTTTATGTTTCTGTCACGAATCCAAAAATCACGAAACCATATACTGCTGTATGCCATATATTCCTGACATAAGCAAACAAATAACCAACATTTGGCAAAAACTAGTAACAAAATATAACATTCCAGTTAACACTAAATTTATTCAAAAACCAGGCACAAAACTAAGGTCTATACTATATAAGAACTACACTGACAAACACCACACCAACATTATTTATAAAATACAATGTGATAACTGCCACGACTTCTATATAGGAGAAACAAGTAGAAAAATGAAAACCAGATTCGAAGAACATAAAAAGTCACCTTCACACGTTTTCGAACACTGCAAGTCAAATGGACACAACATAACCATAGAAAACACTAAAATACTAAATAAAGAAACAAACATAAACAAACGCAAAATTAAAGAAGCCTAGTTATACAACAACTTAAACCCAAAATAAACCAATATAAAGGAACGCCATTATACCTATATTAATATTATAGATTATTATATATTCAAACATCTAACCGCGCCCTCTACATTGCGACACTCAGTTATACAACCCCTTCCAAACATGTAGTCAGCTTCCGGTCAGTTACCTCTTTCTTTGTGAACCTGACGATGACCGAAGAAGGTCGAAACGTTGTTCGCTCTTCTATTTGAAGTGTTTTCTGGGCCCAGAACAGCCGTTTTTGCATATAAAAATTACTTCAGAGTGTTCTCAAAGGTAAAGCTCAGGAAGTATTTTCCAAACTCATGGCCGAACAAAGTTATGATTACGAGCACGTCAAAAAATGCATTTTGAATGCTTATAAATTGGTGCCAGAGGCATACAGACCTAAAATTTCGTGGTTACAAAAAGTTTGACAGTCAAATTTATGTCGAATTTGCTCGTGAAAAAAAAAACTCTGTTCGACAGGTGGTGTGATTCCAAAGAAATCAAAGATGATTATACAAAACTCAGAGAACTCATGTTAATTAAAAAATTTAAAAGATGTATTCCTGTAGAGCTCAAAACTTATATTGATAAAGATAAAGCTTCCAAAATTCATGATGCTGCTGTCTTGGCAGACGAGTATGCTTTGACTCACAAAGATTTCTCGTACAAGAGCAAAACAAATCACACAGCAAAGAAACCCATTGACTCATTCAAACATTATGCAAATGTGGACAAAGACAAAAAAGAGCAAACTTCTGATTCTCAAACAAAGACTTCATCTTATTCTCAAAGCTCATCATCTACCAAAAACGTGTCATTCTCATCCAAAACATGTGCTTATTGTAAGAAATCTGGTCATCTGATTTCTTAGTGCTATAAGATCAAAAACAAGCCATCACCCCATAGTTTCATTTCGCCCTCGTTGGATACATCATTGGTTTCCAATGATTTTAACCCTGTCCAGTCCACTGTGGATAACAAGTCCAATATTCTTGATGTACCTGAAGATCTTGTTGAGGACAAATTTAAGCCTTTCAACATTGAAGGTTTTGTTTCTTTTGTTGGCGATTCACATTTACAACCAATAATAATCCTGTGGGATACTGGAGCTTTTCAGAGTTTGATTTTGGAAAGTGTACTTTCGTTTTCTGAAAAGTCATCCATTGGAGCCAATGTGCTCATTTCTGGTGTAGAAGGTGGCGTCGTTTCTTTTCCTCTTCATAGATTGGATTTGCATTCGGACTTAGTTTTGGGCCCAGTGACTGTGGGTATTAAATCTTCATTACCTGTTGAAGGTGTGACTATGCTTTTGGGGAATGATTTGGCTGGTAGTAAGGTGGTACCAGAGGTTCGTGTTGTTAAAGCACCTGTTGTTAGTCCCAGTACAGAGCAACACGTTGAAGAGTTTCCTGATGTTTTCCCCGCCTGTGCTGTTACTCGTTCTCAAACACGTTCTCAGGAGTCCAAAGAGGATTTCACTTTATCTGATACATTCATGTCTCACGTCGATGAGATTTCCGACTCAACTTTGAGTTCTACTAATGACTCCAAGTCATTTTTCAACTCTCTTCATCGTAACAAACTTGTTGAGGAACAGGACAATGATCCTGAAACTCGTTCTCTTCTACAACTGGCCGTTGAGGAAAATGAAATAGGAACTGTCCCTATTTGTTACTAAAAGAAGTAAGGTGTGTTAATGAGAAAATACAGACCTTTTGACGTTGCTGCTGATGAAGAGTGGAATGTTATTCACCAAATCGTCATTCCAAAATGCTATCGGAATGATATTCTTAGTCTTGCTCATGATCATGTGTTTTCGGGACACTTAGGTGTAAGAAAGACCCTAGATCGTATCCGACGACATTTTTATTGGCCAAAGATGCGCCAAGATGTTGTTGACTTTTGTCAGACATGCCATTCTTGCCAAATGACTGGAAAACCAAATCAGGGGATTCCCAAAGCACCACTGCAGCCTATTCCTGCCTTTGAAAAACCGTTCTCAAGGGTCATTATCGACTGTGTTGGCCCAATGCCAAAAAGCAAAGCAGGAAAGGAATACCTCTTGACAATCATGTGTGCTTCTACACGTTTCCCTGAGGCTATCCCTGTGAGAAAAATCACTGCTCCCAACATTGTCAAGGCTCTTGTTAAATTCTTTACCATGTTCGGGATTCCAAAAGTCGTGCAATCAGATCAAGGCTCAAATTTTATGTCCAAGCTATTTCAACAAGCCATGCATGAATTAAACACCCATCAAGTTTCATCCAGTGCATACCATCCTGAGTCACAAGGTGTCCTTGAACGTTTCCATCAAACTTTGAAAGCCATGCTTAGAAATTACTGCCACGAGCACTCAAAGGACTGGGATGAGGGTGTTCCCTTGTTGTTGTTTGCAATTTGTGAGGTTGTTCAAGAATCTACTGGATTTAGCCCTTTTGAGTTGGTTTATGGTCACTCAGTTCGTGGTCCATTTAAGTTGGTTAAGGAGAAATGGTTGGAGGATAAAAACTCACAAATTAGCTTGTTCAACTATGTCTCTGATTTCAAAACCAGATTGCACAATGCTTTTAATGTTGCTAGGAAAAACCTGAAGTCTTCTCAGAAAGAGATGAAAACCTGGTATGACAAAAGGGCCAGGAAGCGATCTTTTAATGTTGGTGACCAAGTACTAGTCTTGTTGCCCACATCAAGCTCTTCGCTTCAAGCTAAATATTTTGGACCTTACTCAATTGAAAAGAAGATCAATGATCTTAACTACGTAATCATTACCCATGATCGAGGAAAAGCAAACAGCTTTTTCATATCAATATGTTGAAACCCTATCATGTGCGAAAGAAAATAAATGTGTCGAATGCTGTTCCTGTGAATGTGACAAGTGGTGTGAATGAAGATCATGACCCTCCTCCTTCTCTTCCTAAAAGTATAGAAAATAGCATTCCAGACACCCACGTTAAACTCAAAAACTCACAAGTATTAGCAAATTTAGATTAGAAACTCAATCATTTAACCCAACAACAAAGTCAAGAGTTGAAAGGTTTGATTTTAGAGTTTGCTCTTTTGTTCCCTGATGTGCCTGGGAGAACCAATGTCATAGAACATGATGTCATTATTGAGAACACTCGACCAATAAAACAATAATCATATCGGGCCAATTCTGTGAAATTGTCAAAAATCAGGTCAGATGTACAATACATGCTTGAAAATGATTTCATTGAGTTGTGAAAAGTAATTGGAGTTCACCTTGTATCTTGGTACCAAAGTCTGATGGTTCAGTTAGGTTCTGTACAGATTTCAGAAAGGTTAATGATGTGACCAAGACTGATTCATATCCTATTTCTAGAATGGATGATTGTATTGACCGTGTAGGTAACTCAAAGTACCTTACCAAATTTGACCTACTCAAAAGTTATTGCCAAGTACCTTTAACTTCTCAAGCGAGAGAAAGTTCGGCTTTTATAACACCCGATGGTTTGTACCAATACAAAGTTATGCCATTTGGCATGAAAAACTCTGGTGCAACATTTCAAAGGTTGATGAATCATGTCATCGCAGGATTAGAAAATGTGTATGCTTACATTGATGATGTACTTGTAGTAAGCAGTGACTGGTCTGAGCATTTAAGTCACATTCGTGCATTCTTTGAGAGGTGTTCCGAGGCTCAGTTGACTATCAACCTGTTAAAAAGTGACTTCGGTAAAGCAACAATTGTGTACTTAGGCCATGAAATTGGTCAGGGTAAAGAAAAGCCTATCCAAGCTAAGGTACAGGCAATAGCGGAGTATCCAGAGCCGACAAACAAAAGAGGTGTTATGAGATTCTTGGGCATGGCAGGATATTATAGGAAATTTTGTCCAAATTTTTCTGATGTGGCTGCATCTTTAACAGCCTTACTAAAAAAGGATGTAAAATTTTCCTGGAATCAGAATTGCCAGACTGCCTCTGAAAGGATCAAGGTCATGCTCATGAATGCTCCAGTCCTCATAGCTCCCGATTTTGACAAACCATTTAAGCTTGCTGTAGATGCGAGTGACATTGATATTGGTGCTGTGTTGTTGCAAGAGCAAAATGGTGTTGACCACCCTGTGTGTTACTTTTCAAGAAAACTTGATAAGCACCAAAGAAACTATTCAACAATTGAGAAAGAACCACTTGCATTATTGTTAGCTTTACAACATTTTGATGTTTATTTGTGTTCGTCACCATGGATTGTTCATGTTTACACCGACCACAACTCACTCGTATTCGTGAATAAAATGAAAAACAAAAATCAAAGATTACTCAGGTGGAGTATTATTCTTCAGCAATACAATGTGTCCATTAATCATATCCATGGTTCGGACAATGTCATCGCGGATGCATTGTCACGGTAATTAAGTTGTTTAGTGTTTTGTTATAATTATCAGTTAACTAAAATTTGTTTCTTAGTTCAATTTTATATGTAATAAGTAAAAAAAAAGGGTTTTCACAAGTTCAAACTTTTTTTTTTACTTTTAAGGGGGAGAGAGTTATGTAAATGTCATGTAAATGTTTTGTAAACGACAACATGTCGTGTTGTGTTTAAATTTTCATTTCTATTATTCATATTTCCATATTTATATTATTGTTTCAAAGTTTAAACCAATAAAAATATGTTGTTATTCATTTAAAATAACATTTAGAAACTTCTAGAATTAGGTAGATTAATCAATTGACTGTAAATGGAATGTGGCGGCCTAGTGTCTAGACGACAAGTCTCGTGCGCAGATTATTCTGGAATGTTGGGAAGTTACGCGATTGTTCGAGAAGTCTAGGCCTACAAATATATAAGCAGACGAAGATGCGAGAAGGAGGAAGAGTCATTAGTTTTTATTCGAAGAAAGAGAGGAGTCAGTCATTCGTTTGAGAAAGTTTAAGTGTTTGCTGTGAAATTATTCAACTTGGATTTGTGACTAGAGCTAGATCTACAGAAGGTGTGAATTTATTCCGTCAATCTCTACGATTCGTTCAAATTACTGGTTGTACTGAAGGTCAACACGTGTGGAACTATCTAGGGGAGACCGGAAGGCGATAGATAAGTTTGAGACGCTCATCGGAGGCATCGTGAAGGGAACTTCTCGAATTTATTGACCTATTAATTGTTTCTGGACCTCTCCATTCAAACTTCAGTATTTCATCGTGGGACCAAATTCACACCATAGACTGGATTTTTGGACTTTCATTCTAGATCATATTATTAGATACATGGCAGTACCATTTTGTGTTGTAATTAATTTTGAAGGTTTAAACTTAATATTTGTCATTATTATTATATAATTTATGTTATATCTGTCATATATATAATAGTTTAGTGTAATAAATTATACAAGCTGTTATCTGTGTTTTTCTGTTGCGTTTAGTCTACATAAAACATAAAAAAAACGTAACACCAATATTTATTATGCACTATTTCGATCATCATTCCACATGTTGAACAGTTTTAGCCCAGCAAGGTCAGGTAATGAGGGCACTAGACTGGTAATCTGAGTTTCACGGGTTCTAATCCCCGTTGCACAAAACATGCTTTACTCTACAGCCGTAAAGGCATTATAAAGTTACGGCTTATCGCACTATTCGTAAGTAAAAAAGTAGTAAGAGTTGGCAGTGGGTGGTGATGAATAGCTGCTTTCCCTCTGGTCTTATACAGCCCTGGAATAGATACTTGTGTCTTATAATGTTGAAATAACTAAGAAGTGGCTATAAAACTGCACAACGAAGTTTTTTATCCTAATGATACAATAACTACGTGTGTAAGATGTGATTTATTCATATATAAATATTCATGTACATCTATTTTATAAAGTGTATTTGAGGGGAGTTATATGGTTTTCATTTATTTTTATAATTCTTTAATTCCACCCTAATCGCACAACTTCATTTCCACTTACAGTTTTAAAATTATTCCCCCAGCCCCCCATTGGCTCAGCGGTATGTCTGTGGACTTACACGTTAAAATCCGGGTTTTGATACCCGTGGTGGGCAGAGCACAAATAGCCCATTGTGTAGCTTTGTGCTTAATTCTAAACAATAAAACAGCAGTTATTCCCCCCACAACATAATTCACCATTAACAGAAATGTTTTACATGTAAATAACAAATAATCACTCACAGTTTCTAATTGGCTCAGTGTGTGCTTATCTGCAGGCCTGTAATTTCATTATTGACATCAACTGTTACTGAAATAATTCTGATTGGTTGTGATGTTCTTAAAACTGAGCATCTTATTGAAAATTTTATCTGTATGTTCAAACTCGTGTAAAACGCAATAGAAGAATCTAGAAATTCAATAGTCCTTTTAAAATAATTTTATATGTCGTTTGAGAGTATTTCTTTATGATATCAATTATAATAGATATTACACTGAGTATAGTTTTTAAGTAATTATTGGAATAATTGTTACTGTCATGTCGTCAGAAACTAATATTTTTGTTTAATTTCACAAATCAGTATTTGACCACATGCATTAAAACAACATCCACAGTCAAAATGTGTTGGAAATGAGAGGAGCTTTCAACATAAAGAAAGGACACATAAATTTTCATAAAGTTCTTGTACTATTTTTAGTGTGCCTGTGTTACATCGTGACTGTGTTTCGAGAGTATATTTATATCTCTACCAAAGTCCCTCTGTCCCACACCTTGATCCTGTAGCTAGTAACAGATACAATTCATTGTTTTGAAATAGGCTTTGTGTTAATGTTAAATTTCACTAACTACATGAATATTGATTGATTTTTACAGATCATAGAAATGACGACTACAATAGTTATTATATTTTTGATGTTTACAACATTGTTGGAAGCAACTCTAGGTGAGATTCTACATTATTTAAGACTGAATTCACACAAACATTTTAAGTGTTATCATAGAAATATCAATTATTAAAGTTATGTTCTTCTTTGTCGTTTAGGAACTTGTTACAGTGTTCTCTTCTGGTTTGTTGTTTGTGAAGGTTTATAACAGAATATTTAATAAAACAAGATAATTTATAAAAAAATAGAAAGCTAAAAGTTAGAAACTTGTCTATATTTCTAATGAAAAAGTAACGTACTTTTGTTGATGATTTTACAGTTTACAGCAAATAAAATGAGTTTTAAAATTATTTCAACATCATTTCATGTATGAAACACCAGTGTAGAGTTAAACAAACATATTGGTACAACCTTGGTTTCTTTTTATAAGATCTGTCCTAATAGCTCTTAAAGTAAACATTTAAATTTAAATTCCACTTCTTGCTGCATTTGAATATAAAACTGAAAGTAGGTAAAATAAACAATAAAATAACATTACATTATCAAATGTTTTTGTTGCTAATTAACCAATGTATAAAATAATGATCACATTAATACGATAACTGTTAGATGATTGATGTGGTGTTGTGGTCATTGTTGTTTTAACATACAGTTCAGAGCTGTTAGAACAATATATTTACTTTGCTAGTTTACTAATGGAGGTTTACTTTAGCGTCTTTGTAAAAAGGATTTTTATCTACAATTAGAGATGCAATGGAAGGGGCATTTTTATACTCATAGTTAACAGTGTTATATTTAAACGTGAAGAGCATTGTAAAAATATATGTGACTAAAAGTTTACGTAAGGCAATATCCAGAAAATAAGAAAGTAGATTACTTTAGAAATTAATAATAAGAGATTCTATTGACAAAGTAACGAAAGTTTTGAATATCATTGTACTTTGTGAAGTGTTTTGTAACATCATTGTTGAATTTGGTAATGACGTTATGTTAAATGTCTTATAACCGTAATGTTTATCGGCTGGGCTTCTAAAATAGATAAATAGTAACAAATATAAAATGATATCACCGATACGTCTTCTAATAATGTTATTTTGTTCACTCTCTGAAGCTGCAAGGAACTTTACGGATGACACTACATATGGATGAGATTTTGTTTGTTGTGTTGATCCTTATACCTTCTATTGTTCTAATAAAATTAGAAGGCGAGTTGGAGGTGGAAATAGAATGGCTGGAAGCATATTTAAAGTGTGATAGGAAACGATTAACACTGAGGATACTTCAGTAATCACATGGAATATTATGATCAATAAAAATAAATAATACCAATAATTCTTGTCTTTGTTTGTTTTTAAAAGCTGACAGAGAAATGTTTTAGTTGTGATCAAATTCAGAATTTTAGCATTATAAGTTATCGATGTTACCAGTTTCTCAACTTATGGTAAATGAAGTGAAAGCTTCTTATAAAATAAGTAGTTTCCTGTAAAAATATTCAGATAATGTTTGAAATTAACACATCAGTGTACAATAAGAGATCGTCAAGAAGTTTTAAACTGTACATAAAACCTAATATTAGAAACCCGTAACAGAAAATACTTATATTTACTGTGTTATCTACAAGTTTTATCGACAGTGAAATAAATTTTCTGGACCATAACATGTAATGAAAATTTTCATTTTCTGTTTCCTTAATATTTTACAATTAAACCAACATCTCAATAGTAAAACCCAACGATAATGACTAAAGATAAATAATTAATAATAGTTTATATATGAAAAATATTATTACTTGACACACAACATTGTAATTTTAATTCATGGTAATAAGTTGGAAATAAAAATGCAATTCTAAACATGACACAGGATTTCATAATACTGAAATATCATTGTTATGGATCACTATATTATCAAAACTATTTAAGTTTGATATATCAATATGGAGTAAGCAGTTTGAAACAGTCAAATATAATATTTGTCAAAATAGTGAAAAATGAGTGAAAACCTTTCTCATAAATACAATATAAAGCAGTTTCATCTACTGTAAAATTATCACAGCACCCTTAACGTGATAACAGAGGAAATATAATTCAATTCCAGTTATGTTAAAAATTCTTATAATTTTGCTATCTATATAATTTTACCAGCTGCTTTTATCACGTGTTATATAGGAGTACGTCGTCACAAATATTGAAGTAAATGTCTACCTGCATTAGGGCAACAAAATTAACTACACGTTCTGTGAAAAACGATTTTTAATGTTGGTTCAGGTCAGAGCTGTAAAACAGAGGGTCATATTGTGTACGCCAAACCTGGGACCAATATTCTGTTAGTAAACACCTTCCTTCTATGAACTGATTACCATGTATGGTGTGGCTGCATCAAGACGATACACAAAGTAGAGAAATATATATGTAAAAACGGCTCGTTTGGGTTGAGAAAATAGCTTCACACAAAACATTCATTATAATTATACAAGAGATATCGTTAACTTACTGTAAGAAATAGTTTTGTATTTAATACAAAATTTATTAAACTATTTTACAAGTACTTTCCGTAGAATAGAATATACCATTTATAAGATGAGTTTATAGGCCAAACCGAAGATATCACATTCTATTTATTTTGCTCACTAGATGGCAATAATATAGTGCTTCCTGCTGACGTTATATATTTCTTGAAAGTATGGATTTTGAGAACAACAATTTAACTTCATTAAATATTATTAAGCCTGTCGGAAAGCTAAAACATTCCAATGACAACATCTGGTTACGAATTTAATATTGATATTATGTGTTCTAAATAAAAAAAAAGGCTTCTTTATTATATAGTAAATCATTTTTATCACAACAGTAGTTCTTAGAAAATATATAATTAACAGACTTAAAATAAACAGTCATCCTCTATGTCAGTTGTAAAGATTTTATTTCCAACACGCCTCAATGAAGCATATTGAAAAAAATAAATTTAAGTCAAAAAATATTTTGTGTAAATATTAAGTATTAGATACTTGTATTTTAGTAAAAGATCAAACGGAATACCATTTTAAAATGTATTTCATAAAGAAACTTATTTATTTATACATGCATTAGTTAACTCGATACAAATGTGATACTTTGCACGTCTGAAATATTAACTTAGTTATTTAAGAGTTTCTGAAAAATTTCACACAAACAACTCCTAAGGCTATGTTCAGTCATCGTTGAGTTGATATGATACGTTACATTTTGATTACTGATTTATTATCTTCGAATGTACATGTAACACACCTAATGTAACATGTTACATAAATGAACTGACAAATAATTACCAATAAGTGTGAAAAAATGTGTTATTTCAGCATTTTTAATTTGTAATGTAATTTTAAATGAACAAATCCATCGATATCGAGTTTATTACTAATGAGAGACTTCGTTCTTTTATACAAAACAATAATAAATTTCCAGGCTCGTCTTTATAATGCAGAACAAAAAGGAAGAAAGATTATCAGCCTATCAAGACAATAAACTAATTTGTGTGGCATTCCTGCTGTTTACACTGAATATTTAATGTCTTTGTTTCCTTAATTGTAAATATAAACGTATAACTGAAGAGAGTTAGACTTGTGATTCAGAACGAATAATGTTGGAAAAACTGAGCCAGGGTTGAACTCATGTTGCAACACAACATACTATTTGTACTTGTGCCAGTTAATCATTTAGTAGGTGGTACAGTGTTACTTAATTAATTACTTTTCCTGATAGTCAGTAATTAACGGTAGGAGATAGCTTTAGTATTTAATCCATACACCAAACGCCAGATCAAAATTATTTGGTCTTTATCCAAGCCTTTCTGATATCCAAGTCATAAAGTTTTCGTTATATTTTACTATTATCATTAAATATTAAAGTAAGGTTGAACACAAACGTTTTAACTTTAGTATTTTTGTAAATTGGTGAAACTAAATTCTAGAAGAGCTAACACAATGTCTTCAAATATTTCTCAATGGGACAGCAGTAAGTTTAGGTACTCAGAAAGCTTAAATCTCAGATTTTATTGCCAACAGTAAATACAGCAAACAGACCAATGTGGTTTTGTTCTTATGACAAAATCTTCAGATATTTTTACTGTTCTGACACGTCAGAAAAATAAAACACTATGTCGGTAAAATTAGCTTTTATAAATCAAGAAACTTTTCAAAATATAACCACGTGATTCAAAAATCTTTGCTATTATGTCAGAAACAAAGATAATTTTCATTGTATCGTATGGTTATTATTGCTTGGTTTCATTTATTTTAATCAGCTATAAATAACTAAGATCATATAGCTTTATTTGTGTGACAAATCCGTTCACGATTCTTACCTTTCAACTTCGACCTCAGCCTTTATTTAAGTGAAAGCAAAACGTTCTAATTTACAAAAAATTGGACAGGAAGGTTTTTCATCAACGTTATTCAGAACATAAGATCTAAGATTTATGGTTCTAAGCAAGTTAACCGAAAGGTACGTAGATCTAAAAAAATTTTGCAGTGAGTATTTTACAAACGTGATATAAGAAAGAGATAGTGGAATTATAAAATTTTTTAACATAACTGGAACTGAATTATAGTTACTCCATTATTACAATAGAGGGTACTGCTTTAAATTATGTTTATGAGAAAGTTCGTCATTCATTTCTCACTAGTCAAACAAACATTACAATTAACTGTTCCAAACTGCTGACCCATATTGATATATCAAACTTAAAGTGTTTTGATAACATAGTGATTCATAACGATGATATCTTAAGTATTATGAAATCCTGCGTCATTTATGAATGACTTTTTTATTTCTAACTTATTGAATTAAAAGTATAAATTTTACATATCAAATATTTTTTTGATATATAAACGATTATTAAATTTTTATATTCAGTCATTATCGTTCAGTGTTACTCTTTAGATGAAGATTTAATTATACAATATTAATGAAACTTCTAATGAAATTTTTCATTACATATTATGGTGCAGAAAACATATATGATTGGCGGTGATGTTTGACTGTGATACATACAATAAGTATTTATCGAAGATAACTCCATCTTTCAGACATGTATAAATTTTACTATTAAAATATCAGGTTTTATATACTGTTTTAAAGTTATAGACCATTTCTATATTTCACTATTTATCTATTTTAGAAGCCCAGCCGATAAACATTACGGTTATAAGACTGTTAACATGATGTCAGTAACAAATTCAACCAATGATGTTACAGAGCACTTAACACAATATAATTACATTCAAAACTTTCGTTACTTTGTCAATACAATCTCCTATTATTAATTTCTTAAACAAATATACTCTCTTGTTTTACGGATATTACCTTATGTAAAACTTCAGTCACATATATTTCAACAGTGCTCTTCACGTTTAAATATAACTGTGACAACATACATAAAAATATACCTTTTATTGCCTCTCTAATAGTGCATAAAAATCCTCTTAACAAAGATGCTAAAAAAGCCCCCTGTTAGTAAATTAGCACATTAGGTATATAGTTCTTACAGCTGTGGTCTGTATGATAAAGCAATCATGACCACAACATCACATGAATCATCTAACAGCTGTCGTATTAATGTAATCATTATTTTATACATTCCTTAATTTGCAACAAAAAGATCTGACAATGTTATCTCTTATTTTATTGTTAATATTACATACTTTCAGTTTTATATTCAATTGTAGAAACAAATGGAGTTTAAATTTAAGTATTTCTTTAAGAGCTGCGAGAACAAATCTTATAACAAAAAGCAAGGTTGTACAAACATGGTTGTTTAACCTTGTATTCCTGTTTCATACATGAAATCATTTTGAAATAATTTAAAGTCTCATTTAAGTTGCTGTGAACTACAAAATCATCGAAAAAGAACATTATTTTTAACTACAAATATAGACAAGTTTCTAACTTTTAGCTTTATATTTTTTATAAATTATCTTGTTTTATTAAATATTCTGTTATAAACCTTCACAAACAACAAACCAGAAGAGAACTCTGTAACAAGTTACTAAACGGCACAGAAAAACATAACTTATAATTAATATTTCCATCATAACACTTAAAATATTTGTGTGAATTCAGATTTAAATAATTTAAAATCCAACAGTGTTGAAAACATTAAGAGTATAATAATTATTGTAGTCTTCATTTCTCTGATCTATGAAAATTAATATTCATCTAATTAGTGAAATTTGAGTTTACAACGAAGCTTAGTTTTAAACAATGAAATGTTTCTGTTACTAGCTACAGGATCAGTGTATAGAACAGAAGTACTTCGATGGAAAGTCACGGAAATGTAAAGATTCAGTCGAAACCCTGACATGATGTATCCCAGGGATACTAAAACCAGTACAACAACCGTACAAAAATGCATGTATCCTTTCTCTGTGTCGAAGAGTTTTTCTAATTTGAAAAATACAACTTAAGAATAAATTGATTTCATTTCCACCATCATTTTAACCGTAGATGTTGTTCTTGCGTAATAAAATTAGAAAGTAGAGCCTTTAATCTTACAGAAAGTGTACGTTTAAGAACCAAGAACAAGACACGACGGATCAACCAAAACACACGAAAAGTACGCATTAACAGCAGATAGGACGTTAAAATTACTATCCATGTGGTAAATTAGTGATTTGAAAATGAAATAAAAATTTGTTACGTTTCACACGAGTGTAAACTTACAATTAGACTACGGTCCTACTTCTCAACTATTATTGTTGTATTTTTAATTAGATGCTCAGTTCCAAGAACATTACAACCAATCAGAATGATTCCAGTAACAGGTGGCGTCAATAATCAGATTACAGTATTATACAGGCATACAGAGAGACACAAACTGAACCAATAGGAAACTGTGAGTGATTATTTGTTATTTACATGTAAAACATTTGTGGCTGATGTAGTGGTGGAATAACTTTAAAACTGTAAGTGGAAATGAAGTTGTGTGATTATGTTGGAATATATAGCACTATATATATAAATGAAAGCTATATGACTTCCCTAAAATACAATTTATATAAAAGATGTACATATATATTTATATATCAATAAATCGCAGATTATGACGAAAGAACTTCGATGTGAGGTATTATAGCCACTACTTAGTTATTTTAATATCAAAAGACACAGGTATCTGCAAACACAATTCTTTCGTCCAACGAAAAGTATACAGGCTGCTTAGATGATTATTTTACCCTAAAGCAAGTAGACATATATTTTGTTTCTTTGCTTGATTTTTAAATTTCGGTCTCAGCTGCACCAAGGATATCTGCTCTAGCGTTCCCTATTTTAGCTGTACAAGAGAAGAGAGAATGCAGCTAGTGATCACAACCAATCACCAACTCCTGACGACTCTTTTATTAACGAATAGTTGGATTATCTGTTATATTATAACGCTTTTACGGCTGAAAAATCGAACATGTTTGTTGTGACGGGGATTCAAACTCGCGACTCTCAAATTTCTAGTACATCGCCGTAACCACCTGCCCATTCTGGATCAGAACTGTTGAAAATATGGTATAATGTCTGTGTAATGAACAAACTAGTGTATAATAATAGTTGGTTAGCAGTTTGAAAAGGACATGAAGCGTACTGGTTTAACATTAACTATGATAACTGTATAAAAGAGGGTGCTAGCTTCGAGAATTACTTATTGTGCTTCACATCCAAACATAATCAACACTGGAGTGAATCTTTTGGACCACAAAATGTATTGAATTTTATTTCATTTTTTACATTTTTCAGTAATGATTTTACAGTCAAACCTACATTTAAATATTAACAACAAACTGTAACGATTCAAACAAAATAAGTAACGAGTCGTTTAGTTTTAACAAAATAATGTCAATGTTAAACATATTTTAACTTATACTTATTATGAGACATCTTTACCAATTAATACATTGAATAGAATCAAAAAACACTTTTTGATATTTATCAGTAATTTAAATTCAAGGTCTAGCTTTATTAACTGGTGAACTATATACACTACTGGCAAAAACCTCAAGCCTAGTGAATATGCATTTTGCGCTGTTAGACACAACCAGTTACCAAAAAAAAAGTCCTTAACAGGTTTAAAAATGCCCATTAAAAGGTCTCAGTAGTGAGTTGCACTGCCGTCATTGGGAATAACTGCAAACATTCGCTTTAGCATGGTCGAAAAAAGCGTTTGCAGAAGGCTGGTTTCACAAAGATCATGCAATGTTTGGAATTGACGTCAATTTCTGTAGATTTCTCTAGCCATCCACCCCGAAACTTTTTCAATCGGGTTCAGTTCGGGTGTACATGCTGGATGGTCCAAAAGAGTTACGTTATTCACCATTGTGGATTGCTGAAAAATCAAGTCATTTCCACTAAACCAAAGGTCTTTACTCAGTGAGGATGCACTTTCCAACATGTCAATACAGCCAGCTGTTGTTTGACGCCCTGTATAACCTAAAGCTCCATTGTTCCATGGAAGGAGAAAGCACCCTCAGATCATGATGAAACCTTCTCCGCTGTGTCATGTAAAAAATGCCTCTGGTAGGATATCTTTATAGTGCCAGTAACGTTGTAAGCCAAGTGGACCATCCAGGTTAATTTTTTAATCAGAGAACAAAACATTCATCCACTTTTCTTCGTCCCATATTTGGTGGTTCTGAGTGAAATTTAACCGAGCTGTTTCGTGGTTTGAAAGCAGGCGTGGCCTTTGAATATGTTTACGGTTTTTAAATCATTTCTCTTGAAGAGGCCGTCTTATTGTTCTTGAGCTGTATTCTATGTCTGTAAGGGCCTTAATCTGGTACGAAGATCGGCTGGTGTCGAATCCTCCTGCTTAACGCCGGTGTAACGATTTCAAATTGCTCCCGTTTTCAAGTTACAACCAGGTAATATGAAATCGTTTTCAGAGTACCGAGGGAGTAACATGAAATCGATTTTAAATTATTCCCCTTGATTTCAAATTACCCCCTCTTTTCATGCCAAAATGACAATAATAATGATTGCTTTTAATTTTTGTTGTGCGTGTCAAGTTCGTATTTAAGTACATAATTATAGACAAAAGGCAAAAAACAGACGGGGTTTACATAAATTAAAGAGTTCATATGTGAAGTATTCTTTATTCCTTTCAACGTCGATATATATACAATCAATCAAAAAACATCACCTGCGTCCACTCGCGGTCAAAAATAATTATTACTTTCGCCAAATATTTTTTTATTTTTCATTAAAATTGATTATTTTATGAGATAAAAGGTATTCTAAGGGCTCGTACTTGCCAGATCACAAGATCTACATGCCATCTTTATTTAATATGTTGTAATTTATACATATTAATTTTTTTATATTTCTTTATGCGCACTGAAATAGAAATGAGTCATTGATAACATGAGATATAGAACATGATAAATATTCCAATTTTTATATTGTTATTAAAGTGTTAATTTCATATGCACACCCTGACTACGATAAAAACGTCTAGCATCTTAACAAACCGTGAAAATGAGTTTATCGGGAAGGGGGTAGTTTGAAATCAAGAGGGGTAACATGAAATCGATTTCAGACAATTCCCGGGAGTGACATGAAATCGATTTTGTCCTATCCCCGAGCAATATAAAAACGAATTCAAATTACCGGGGGGATAACATTTACAGTGGTTAGTTTGAACTCTTTGCACCGGGGTAAATTTTCTGGAACCGACCACTTGAAATTCTCGTTCCGTATCTCGCAGGTTCTTTTAAGAAATTTCCAACAGCAGTTTCACAACGCCCGATCTCACCAGCGATGGCACGTTGAGAGAGACCTTGCTTTTGCAGCTCAACAATTCTGCCACGTTCAAACTCAGACAACTTTTTAGCCTTTGCTGTGACTTTATTCAATGCAATAGAAGAGATGTCAGTGGGAAATATTGACAATGCTAATGATTCAAAAAAATTACTAAATTTTGTTACGTATTTACCGATTAACGCTTTGTTTCAGTATGGTCTTAAACTTTTGACCAGCTTGTATTTCGACTAATTTCATAGTATTCACATTCTCCCTATCAAATGCTTAAAAAGTTGTTTTTCCCTTTTCTTATTTTCATCTTTCGAAGCTCCACTCAAATAAGTGGTTGAGTCTAACAACGCACAATGTATATTTTGTCTTTATCTTTATTGCCCTAAGATTTTGGCCAGTATGTGTTAAAAAAGCACCCTTACGGGAAAGAGAATGGTTATATAATAAAGTAAAAATGTTTTATATGATTAATCACCACTCGATCATATCACTGCTCTTCATTCATTTTTATAAAATACATAAAACAAAACACTAATCGACTTCCTATACGATATTCTTTATAGTTCCGACTTTTACTCAGTTCAACTGTATAGAATTCTAAATATAAAAAACACATTTATAAACTACAAGGTAAGAATACATTTCGTATATAATACCACGTCCTTAACAAAAATTCAGAAACATCTCTATTAGACACGTTGAATAAAACACTTAACTTCACCTTCTTTACCTCAGGCCCGGCATGGCCAAGCGTGTTAAGGCGTGCGAGTCGTAATATGAGGGTCGCGGGTTCGCATCGCCGTCGCGCCAAACATGCTCGTCCTCCCAGCCGTTAACACAATTACATATAAGATGCTATGTAAACAAACTAAGAAACTTATTATTCGTATAATAATAATACAATACCCTGGCAACCAACTATCAAACGTAACACTATCCTTGGTTTAGTAAATGAAAACTTACCAATACTTTCAAATTTATTTCACATTTATTTATGTGTAATGTATTTTGTAATGTAATATGTTCGGATAAAATTTAAAAAGCTATTATAACCAAGCCATATTTAACAATAATTTCGATATAATAATAGTCTTTACACAAGTTTAGATAAATGTTTCATATACACAAATAGATAACAGACTGACTTTACAACAATATTAATATGACTTCTGATAATTTTTCAAATGTATTAAAATTGAAACGATTTATAACTATTCAATATATAATCGCATGTTCTTGTTTTTTACCCTGTTTATATTTTTTGTGTACAGACTATTCAAGTATAGTTTTTGGCATAGTTAAATTTCAATAAATATAGTACACAAATCCTGTGTACAATGAAGATAATTATGTCAAGGTTATAAAAGCCGAAACATCAACACTTTCCTACATATATATCATACAGATAAGTAACTGCTTGTACTGTCTTCTGTGTATTGTGCCCTCACATCCTCCTTCAGGATTTTCAGCTATAAATACCAGGTAGCAGGAACATCACAATAAACAAAATGTCTTGAACATATAATGCCATCTCGGCAAGTCCTAGCAGATAAAGACTGTGAAGAAAAACGTTGTTAATCGTAATAAGTCAGTATAAATCGTAATATGACATGGGTTGACCAGAGAATACAGCAATGTTATCCAAAAACAAACCCAATTCATCCAACTGCACCCGTATATTTAGGCCAAAAGGGGCAATGGCAGATCGTCTGTTCTGAAAAAGTATGACCCTCATGGGAAGGAAAATACAACCCCAGGTATAATGCTGTGGTAAGGATAGAAATTTCGAACCATACAGTAAAGACTGTTTAATCGGCGGAGGTGTGGATGTCTCTCAAAATGCCATACATCTTTATAGTATCATAAGCTTCTAAAGATCAAATAATGTTAAAACAAGATGTTGTCATATGATGAAGGCTTTTCTGATTGACGTTTCAAATTGAAGCAGGTGGCCCAGGATGAAGTGCTGTCGTAGGAACCAACACTGTGTGGGCGAGAGGAGGTTGTTTAATTTGTGAAACAAAATGAGACGAACATTAACCATCCTCTCTAAGGTCTAACAGAGACAGCTCGTTAAAGCAATTGGACTGTAGTGTGAAGACATTTTGTGCTTTGTTATGTATATGTGTAAATATTTTGTTAACGACAACATGTCGTGTTGTGTTTAAATTTTCATTTCTATTATTCATTTTTCCATATTGATATTATTGTTTCGAAGTTTAAACTAATATTTTGTTATTCATTTAGGGTAACATTTAGAATTTTCTTGAATTAAGTAAACCATTCATATGTTTGTAAATGAGTGCTGGTGACTTCGTGTCTAGACGTGTAGTCTCGTGCAAGAACGGACAAACGCGGATTGCTCTGGAGTTGTATGGAAATTGCAAGATTGTTCGAGAAATAGGCCTACCGGTATAAAAGACGGTGACGCGAGAGAGATTCAGTCATCAGTTTTTATTCGAAGAAAAGAGAGATTCAGTCCTTAGTTTTATTCGAAGAAAAAGAGTGAGATTCAGACATCAGTTTTATTTCAAAAGAAGAGAGTTAGTTATTTGAGAAAGATTAAGTGTTTGCTGTGAATATTCAACTTGGATTTGTGATTGAAGTTAGATCTACGGAAGCTGTGATTTTATTTCGTCAATCTCTACGATGCATCTGAATTACTGCTTGTGCTGAGAGACGGCGAATTTATTGAACAGTGAACTGTTTCGGAATTTCTTCGTGGGACCAAATTCACACCCTAGACTGGAATTTGAGACTTTCATTTTAGATCATTATATTAGATACAGGCCAGTACCATTTTGTATTGTGATAAATTTTGAAGTTTGAAACTAGTATTATTTTGTTTTAATTAATTTCGAATGTTGTAACTTAATATCTGTCACTGTTATTATATAATTCATGTTATATCTGTTATATTTGTTAATAGTTTAGTGTAATAAATTATACAAGCTGTTTTCTGCGTTTTTCTGTTGCGTTTAGTCTACGAAGAACATAAAACAAAAAAATACGTAACATGCTTAGAAAAAGATAGGACAATACCCTGGCGTCACTTAAGTAAAAACAAAATAATACCAAGAGAGGTAGGAAATAGATGGCGAATCATCTCGTAGATTATACCATTAGGTTCGACCGATGAACTGCCAACCGATGAAGGGCCAGAGTGAATTCCACAGTATAAAGAGGTGATTATATTCGAAGATAAAGTCAGCTCAAAATGAAAGATGTGATCGCTCTGATCGAGTCTTGATGGCTAAGAAGGTGTAGGATGAAGCAGAAGTACTAGATACGTGACGAAATTAGGGATGTATAACTTGACATGAGATACAATAAAACAAAAACAAATTTTTTGACTAGTCATGCATGCTTATAGTCGGAATAATGATAGAAAGAAAAACAGTAATAAGAAATTTTACGTTTTAGGTATTTTTTTTGCTACTTCAACAATTGAGTGAAAGTTCTTTGTCAGTGCTCTCTTCTGTCTTTCCAACACAATTTTTGATGTAATTCTAATAATTTCCTATGCTTTTACTTCACAACATGGTACATTTTAGAGGTTAACAAAGTGATTATAACATATAGTAGATTATATTAAACATGTTATTGCAGTTTTAAGTAAAATATTATACATGAAACTATATACCACTTATCACATAGAAACATAAAGTGAAAAGTGATATATAATATAAATTATCATTTTCTCCAACTATAGGAACATAACTAACAGTTCATGGAAACAGTTTCAATCAGTTATAAAATAATTTTGTTTTCCAACAGTAGAGAGTTTTAAAAAAAGTTTTCCAAACTAAGACAAACTTTATTCTGTTTGTTGTAACCACACAAGGATATAATCCTGAATTTTAACATTATTAGTTCTTAATATTAACAGTTTATCACAAAAAGCAAATGAATTTGAAGTATCTTACAAACCAAGAAATTGCCTGAAAATATTTTAAAATATTTCGAATGGTCACATGAATGCACGATAAGTAGTCGACAAGCAGTTTAAAACACTTTTTGAAACCGGTTTTTTAAAAAGTAAATATTAGATAGGTCTAACAAATAATTTGATAATCACTAGCCTTCTGGTTAACTTGCACAGAACTATCAATCCGAGAGTTTATAGTTCTGATCCCGTTGAAGAAAAACTTTTCTATGCAATTTTATTAATTGGCATGCTTTCTATCATGTCTCCCGCTAGTACAGCGGTATGTCTCCGGACTTACAAACAGGGGTTCGATTCCCCTCGGTGGGCTTAGCAGATAGCTCTCTGTGGCTTTGCTATACGAAAAACACACACACACACACGCTTTCTAACAAAATAACAGGAGGTTGATGTCAAAGTTGAAATAAAAACTGCTGAATCGATATGTATTCTAAATAAAGGTGTTTAATATTATTTCTTTGTAACTGTGTAAAGTGTATAAAACTAAACTATACCCATATGTGTTGTACACAATTAAGGTTATCTTGGTTTTAACATTATAACAAAGATATTTAGATCACCTAGTGATATTTCTTATATTTCCTGGTTCTGAGGAGTTTCTTGTTTGATAACAATAATGTTTGACATCAGAATGTTTCATTTCTCCGATATGACAGAACGGTATAAATATCTGAAGACTTTATTTGTTTGTTGTTAAAACAAACTACATTAGCCGGTCTGCTGATTTCACTGTGGGCAATAAAACTCTGGATTTATCGTCCCAGTAGAAAATCTTGTGAGAATCAGTATTGAAGCAATTTCAGTTAAAAGGTTTGTCCTAGAGAATTTTCATAATGCTCGAAAAAAGGTGAGAATGACCAAAGTTCACTTCCTAGACAAATAGTGAAGATATTTTTTATTTTTCGTAATAGTAGCTCAAACATTATTCAATATAAAATTCTTTGGAGGTCACAGCCTGAAGTTAAAGGTAAATTTCAACTAATTTTTATAGCCATCAAGCAGAGAACAACAATATCATGACAAGTGTCTAGAAGACAAGATGAACAGAACAAGTCAGGGAACAAGAACAGTGAAGCAAAACACAAGACATTGTAAGTATAAACACGAGTTGTTGTTTTATTATACTCTGAAGGAATTGAATTTGGAGGCAACAAATTTACATTAAAAAATAGATTTCACACAAAAATCGTTAGTCTAAGAGACATTTGCTCTTTAGTAAAAAAATTTTTTAGAGACCCAACTTAGTGTTAATGGAAAAAAAATGTTTCAAATAACAAGTTTGTTTGTTTTTGGAGTTTCGCACAAAGCTACTTGAGGGCTTTCTGTGCTAGCCGTCCTTAATTTAGCAAGAGAGAAGGCAGCTAGTCATCACCACCCACCGCCAACTTATGGGCCCCTCTTTTACTAACGAATAATGGGATTGACCGTCACATTATAACGCCCTCACGACTAGGAGGACGAGCATGTTTAGCGCGACGCAAACCCGCGACCCTCTGATTAGGAGTCGCACGCCTTACGCGTTCGGCCATGCCAGGCCAACAAGAACCCCCACTGAAGAATGGGAATGAGGAAGTGACTTAAATTATCGGTAAAAAGTGTAACACGAGACATTTTAAAGTAATGTAAAAAAATTAGCATATTAACTATAAATTACAAAATTTTAAAATCAAACTTTGAGTTGAACTAAGAAACGAATGCTTCAACTGCTAGTTCTAATATTTTTGCGTAAGAACCGCACAAGGCCTTCTGTTTATCGAACTTAGAAATATGAAACTACGAACTCGTTGTTCTTACCTCCATGTTGACGTATGATCAGTTTACACAATATTCATGTGTGGTTGTGACGTCTGATACATTATAGAAAGTATTGTCAAATTCTTGTTCTAGAAATATTTTGAACTTTCGACGGATATGTTGATTTTTTGATGTATTACATATTAATAATTTTGAAAGAGTACATTAAAAATTATATGTTTTAATCTTTTGATCGATAAACAGTTTTACGACTGACAATTAAAAAGATCGGTTTTAATTTGTCGGGTATATCGTTATGTAAAATTTGAAATAGGAATTAATCGCATACTGTTCACAGACACTGGGTGTACGTCACCGGACTTCCATGTTTTTGGATTTTTTTAGGGTGTCTTTCAAAACTCTTTGTACATGGACTTTCATTTTAAAGTTTGATATATGTGTACTGAAGTGGAAAGGTTGAGAAAGAAATGGAAAAATAATGTAATACACAAAACTTTCTTTAAATAGAACTTTTTCTCATACACCCATCTCAAGTCGGTGGTGGAAGACGAGGCTACACACTTGTCCTTGTATTATTATTACAGTTCTGAACGTCCCACTGTTGGACTAGACCCGGTATATTCCTCCAGTTATGAGGGTAGGTGTTTTAACAAGCTGTCTTTCCTTTTGTCTAAAACTTCAAAATTAGGGTCGGCTAGTTTCTCACGAAATTAAAAAAAAGAAAAAAAACTTGTTGGTTGATTAGGATTCTTACAGATGGTGTAATTACAGAAACAAGAACAGGAATTAGAAATTTAACGTTCTTGATATTGTCTAATATTCAATAATAATGGAGTGAAGCGTCAATTTTTGTACTGCCCTCTACTTTTAAAAAAACAATTGTTGAAGTTAACGTAAGAAGTTTTTACGCTTTAACTTTCCAAGATAATAAATTCTAGAGGTTAATAGAATATTTACAATACTTGTTTTGAATTTTACATAACATTTCACCAAGAATTTCAAGTAAAATATTACATTCGGACTTTTTATCCTTAAGCGTAAACATAAATAACAAGTGATATTTGATAAAAAATGAATATTAACAGCTAATTAAAACAGGATTCAATCGGTTATTAAAACTAAATTCTTAGTAGAAACAAAAAATATTATGTAAGTTTCATTTTTCGTAAATGTTAAATTTGGATGCCCATTGTGGTTTATATAATAAATATTATTGTATATTTCTAATATTCAAGATCTATAGTAAATCAGATGGTAAACAAAAATATTTATACAGAAAATTAGGGGTTAGATTCCCCTCGATGGACTCAGCAGATAGCCCAATTTGGCTTTACAACAAGAAAACACACTTTCACATTTCTTCATAAAAATAATATTTGAAAAGTGTCATCTATTGGCAAAATGATACAAAGCTTTCTTGTATAGGATTAAAACACTGTACGTAGAATTGAAAGTCCATTCTTAAAATTAATAATTTCCAAAATTTAACATCACGTTGTAATATTTGTAATATTTTTGCGACTTTAATAAAATACTTTTTAAACCAATTTTATTCGGGCTTTACTTTACATGCCCAAAGTATATGTCCTGACTTTCATAAAATTCCTTTTCCGGTATTTAAATTTATTTACCCTTAATTACAATAAAAACTATACAGCTGAATATACTGTACGCAAGTAACGTAAGTATGCTTAATGGGAGAACATACGATTGGGTACTGAATAACTTTAACACAAAATTACCTTTTGCTGTATTAAAGTTTTGATGCGCTACAAGAGTGACAGTTAAATCTCACTTTTTGATTAGATAAGAGTAGTCCAAGAAGAGGCGGAAGACGATGTCAAGGAAACAGTTATGTTAAGTACTCTGTTTCAGGGACTACAATACGTAGAAGCAGATATTTTGTTCAGGTCGACAGATGTTAGACAGTATGAAAGATATTTTTAAATGTTCTTACATGATTTGTTGTTTTTATATAATAAAAATTAAACATAAAACACATTCTCTGTTACTTTGTCCACTATAAAAATACATTAAGATAATGAATAATTTGTCCACCAGAGTCTAGAGACCAGGTATTTTACACAAAAGTAACCATTTCTCTCTGCATGTTGTTACAACTTTAAAAAGGCTTATGAAATCTTATATTTTAACACGTGAAAGTATTCTAAATTCTATAGTTCTGACAGTTATTAATATTACGTGTTAGTGACGTCATTATCTGTAGATTGTTATAGTTTGTGATGTCACTATCAAATGGATGAACTATTTATCCCCCTCTGAGATTTGTTTGTAAATTCTGCTAAAAAATAATATTATTTATTTTAAGAAATTTACGTAGAGGTAGTTTCTAAGCTTAATATTTTTTCAAAGGTATTTCTGATTGGTAAAATACAGTTAAATATAAAGGAAAATGTCAAGCTGGCCCCTGAATATTTAAAGAAGGACACCAATAACTGTTGTAAAACATCAGTTTCCGTAACTTACAAAAATTATACAATCTGATGTTTATTAGGCTGTGACGAAAAAAAAAAATGAAATAAAATGTCATACACCAAATAATTTAATCATTAAATGTAAACAGAAATTACAAGTGACACTCACTTCGTGATATGCAGTGTATATTATCGTATTCCGTCTATGTGGGAACGTAACTAATAGGTGAGAAAGACAGGATTTAAGCAGTTCACGAAACTAACTGGTTAAAATTTAGTAAAAGACAATATAATAGTTTTAGAAAAATAAATTCTGCAGTTAGACAGATCGAACAATCTGACAATGATTAAATATAATGTCGTTCGTCATGACATAGATGTTATCGTTCATTTACCATATTCATGATCTGTAGTAAGTCTGATAACGAACAATGGTATTTATGTGTAATTATTATAAACAGAGAAACAAATAAAACAATAATTCTTTTTTTGTTCCTTGGTAACCCAAAGTAGCAGAACAGTCTACTTCTTTTATACTGACTACAGGAATCGAATGCAGTAATTCATCAATATACACTCCAATGGTTATTAGTGTCGAATGAAAAAATAGTAACAAAACTTGGTTTTCCAAGAGAGAAATGCAGGTTTTTAAAACACCGAGATTTCCTGATTATGAAACATTATATTTTTTAAAGTATTTAGGTTTAATACAAAAGGATAACATTTCTAACAAAGAATTACATAACTGTTAAAACTAATTAAACATGTATTTCTTCTTCGTTCATAAAGATAATTTGAAGGAGTTACATATATTGGTGCAAAAGATATAAAGCAGCAAAGTACACGGTAAAATACAGCACACAGAAATAAAAGTCTATGCTTTGTATTAATAATTTTCTTATATCATCATCACGTTCATTTTTAATATTTTCTGTTACATATTTGAAATATTTGCTTAGGATTTTATTTGGACAACTGGTTAATGTGACCTGTTCATTTATAAGGGTTCTATTAATGCAAAAATTACCCTATCCATTATCCGTTATCCGTGTTTGTGTTTGGGATAAATATAAAAGTAGGTTCCAACATTTTAGTGAAATAAAAGTCGTCCAAGAAGTGACGGAAGGAGATGTTAACAAAACGGTTATGTTTAGTGTCCTGTTTCGTTAACAACGATATTACAAGGAGTCATTCCCGTTGAGGTCGACAGGTGTTAGACAGTATGGAAGAAATATTTAAGTATTTTTATATGTATGCTTGTCTTTATTTTATTAAAATTTAAACATAAAACACATTCCCTATTACGTTGTCAACTATAAAAATATATTATGACGATGAATGAAATGTCCACCAGTTTTCAAACCAGGTATTTTTCACAAAAGTAGACATTTCTCTCTATAGAATGTTTGAACAAGTGATTGTTTGCTCTGATCTCTTATACTACTCACAGTGTTACCACACCGTTTCCAGGGCTTACTGCACTTTATAATGTTACTACAGTCTTTAAATTTATGTGTCAATTTTACGTTTCTTCTTCCTTTCAAATTTCGTAAAACGGAAACTATTCAAATTCACACACTCACCGATATAAAGATTTATATAGTTTCGTTCAAGAATTTATATTTTTTATAGAAGACAGTCACCTTTAAAGTCGACTACAGTTTACAAATGTGAAATGAATTAATAGCTTTAATTAAACTTCCCTAAACCAAACTAACATCTACATATTAACAACGAATAATAACGTTTCAACATAAATAAGAAACATTTGTTTATATATGACAAAATACACGTATTAGGTGCTTTTAATTTATTGCAATCAGAAGAAACTAAAAAATGTCGATCCACCAGAATAACGCCTGATTTCATAATAATGAGATGTCATCGTAATAGTTCAGAATACTTTGAAAACTATTTATATTTGATATTATAATATAGAGTCAGTTCTTCGAAAGGGATAATTACAATAATTGAAAAAATAATTAAAAATGAGTCTCGTACTCACTCGTAAACGAAACTAAAGCAATTTCAGAGATTGTGAAAATACTTTCAAACATCGTCAAGTAGTGTTATAATGTTATGAAACATTTTACTGTTTACGCTGCAGCTTTATTTTGTAATATTTCTTGTCCCACTTTTTAAAATAGTTATTAAACCTTTTTGCTAGACCCGCATGTTGTCCTCAGCAATGAATACGAGAACACACGGTTTCTGTCCCGTTGACGCAGAATCGACCTACACAATATGGAGATGTTGGTGCACTCTAAGAATGACGTTGAAATCCCGCTATTCGATTAATAAGAGTTGCCCAAGAGGTGGTAGAAGACGATGTTCACTAGTGTATCAGATCAAAACTAAAAACAGTTCATTTTAGTTTTAAGTTATGTGTAGTTTTTGTTTTGTTTTCTATGCGACAGAACAAAAGTTACCCAACTTTCTTAACAATAAACTAAAAAGTAAAAGTGTAATTCCTACTCTCTTCTTGTGAACACATTGTGTCTATGTCTCACCTGCTGGTTAACTGTAATTATAATATATTTTGTCAGTACAAATACTCTATAGTAACATCTATCTGCCATTAAATTGTGTTAGCTGTTTGTTTGTTTCTTTCAACATGTTTTATAGGAAATATTTTGTTTGCTTCGGAAGATGTTATACAAGACTACAAGACATTTGAACATTCTTATATGTACACTTGTTTACAATTCGTTAAATATTAAACTTTAGCATTCTCTGTTGTGTTGTAAATTACAAAATACAATATTATAGTTAGTAATATGTCCACCAGGGTCTATATTCTAGATATTTTACGTACCAGTTGCGATTAATCTCTACATTTTGTATTAACCTACATTATGTTTCCAGGACAGATATATCTATTGTAAAAATATTCTAACAACACGCCAGTTACTAGTTACCTTACATTTTTCTATCTGCCTCTAATCCACTCGTGAGTACAATTAGAAAGTCCGCTTTTTAAAATTGTATTTTTCCTAAATTTTAATGGTTCGCCCGTTATCCAGCAATTAGTGTGTGAACTTACAAATCTATATTTCGTTAGGGCAGAGAGTGACATTTATTTGACGTAAAAAAACGACATAAATATCTAAAGACCTGTGGCTTCCTTTTTAAAAAGTAAAGAGATCTGTTTAACCATTGGAGTGTATATTGATGAATTACTGCATTCGATTCCTGTAGTCAGTATAAAAGAAGTAGACTGTTCTGCTACTTTGGGTTACCAAGGAACAAAAAAAGAATTATTGTTTTATTTGTTTCTCTGTTTATAATAATTACACATAAATACCATTGTTCGTTATCAGACTTACTACAGATCATGAATATGGTAAATGAACGATAACATCTATGTCATGACGAACGACATTATATTTAATCATTGTCAGATTGTTCGATCTGTCTAACTGCAGAATTTATTTTTCTAAAACTATTATATTGTCTTTTACTAAATTTTAACCAGTTAGTTTCGTGAACTGCTTAAATCCTGTCTTTTTCACCTGTTAGTTACGTTCCCACATAGACGGAATACGATAATATACACTGCATATCACGAAGTGAGTGTCACTTGTAATTTCTGTTTACATTTAATGATTAAATTATTTGGTGTATGACATTTTATTTCATATATTTTTTTTCGTCACAGCCTAATAAACATCAGATTGTATAATTTTTGTAAGTTACGGAAACTGATGTTTTACAACAGTTATTGGTGTCCTTCTTTAAATATGCAGGGCCCAGCTTGACATTTTCCTTTATATTTAACTATATTGTACCAATCAGAAATATTTTTGAAAAAAATATTAAGCTTAGAAACTGCCTGTACGTATGTTTCTTAAAATAAATAATATTATTTTTTGGCAAACTTCAGACTGGAATACATTTAAAAGTGACATCACAAACTATAACAATCTACAGATAATGACGTCATTAACATGTAATATTGGTCAGAACTATAGAATTTTGAATACTTTCACACGTCAAAATATTTGGTTTTATGAGCCTTTTTAAAGTGCTTGCTGATCTATCAATATAGAGTAATATGAAATTTCGAAATATTTTTAAAGTATTCTCTTTATAATCAGTTATTTGTCTTATATATTGTAACAACATACAGAGAGAAATGGTTACTTTTATGCAAAATACCTTTTTCTGGGCTCCGATGGACAAATTATTTATTATTTTAATGTATTTTTAAAGTGGACAAAATAACATAGAATGTGTTTTATGTTTAATTTTTATTAGATAAAAACAAGTATACATGTAAGAACTTTTAAAATTTCATTCACACTGCCTAACATATGTCGACCTAAACAAAATATCTGCTTCTACTTATCGTAGTCCATGAAACAGAATACTTAACATAACTGTTTCCTTGATCTAGTTTTCCGCCACTTCTTGGACTACTCTTATCTAATGAAAAAGTGAGATTTAACTGTCACTCTTTTAGCGCATGAAAACTTCAATACAGTGAAAGGTAATTTTGTGTTAAAGTTATTCAGTACCCAATTGTATGTTATCCCATTAAGCATACTTACGTTACTTGCGTACAATATATTCTGTTGTATAGTTTTTATTGTAATTAAGGGTAAATAAATTTAAATACCAGAAAAGGAATTTTATGAAAGTCAGGACATATACTTTGGGCATATAAAGTAAAGCCTAAATAAAATTGATTTAAAAAAGTATTTTATGGAAGTAACAGAAAATATTACGAAGTAACGTGATATTGAAATTGGGAGATTATTAATTTTAAGAATGGACTTTCAATTCTTCGTACAGCGTTTTTATCCTGCACTAGAAAGCTTTATAATCATTTTGCCAATAGATGGAACTTTTTAACATTATCTTTATGTGAAAGTGTTTTCTTATTGCAAAGCCAAATTGGGCAATCTGCTGAGTCCACCAAGAGGAATCGAACCCCTGATTTTTCAAATGAATATTTTTGTTTAACATCTTATTTACTATAGATCTTAAATATCAGAAATATACAATAATGTTTATAATATAAAACACGATGAGCATCCAAATTTAACATTTACGAAAAATAAATCTTACATATTTTTTGTTTCTACCAAGAATTTACAGGGTGGTCGCTGGAAAAGCGGAAAATTTGTCAAATAGTTATTTATTTTTACAAAGAATAACTTTTACAAAGTATTTTAAAGGCATATGTTATATTACACTCATAGATGCTCAAAATGAATAAAATTATGCATTTTATTCATGATGTAAAGAAATCAAAATAGAAATGAGTAAGCACGCATTTTATTCATGATCTCATCTGACCCTCAAATTTTCCGCTTTTCTAGCGACCACCCTGTAGTTTTAATAATCGTTTGAATCCTGTCGTAATTACCTGTTAATGTGATAATATTCGTTATATATCAAATATCACTTGTTATTTGTGTTTACGCTTAAGGATAAAATGTCCGAATATAATATTTTACTTGAAATTCCTTTTGAAATGTTATATAAAATTCTAAACAAGTATTGTAAATACTCTAGTAATCTCTAGAATTTATCATCTCGGAAAGTTAAAGCGTAAAAACGTCTTAAGTGAGCTTCAACAATTGTTTTTTTTAAAGTAGAAGACAGTAAAAAATTGACGCTTCACTTTATTATTAAAGAAATTAAACAATATCAAGAACGTTAAATTTCTAATTCCTGTTCTTGTTTCTGTAATTACACCATCTGTAAGAATCCTAATCAACCAATACGTTTTTTTCTTTTTTTAATTTCTTGCCAAACTAGCCGCCCCTAATTTTGAAGATTTAGACTATAGGAAAGACAGCTTGTAAAAACATTTACCCTCATAACTAGAGGAACAAACCGGGTCTAGTCCAGCAGTGGGACGTTCAGAATTGTGGTAATAATACAAGGACAAGGGTAAAGACTTGTCTTCCACCACCGACTTGAGATGGGTGTATGAGAAAAGTTCCATTAAAGAAAAGTTTTTTGCATTAAATTATTTTTCCATTCCTTTTCCAACCTTTCCACATCAGTACACATATATCAAACTTTAAAATGAAAGTCCATGTGCAGAGGTTTTTGAAAAACACCCTAAAACATCCCAAGACCTTAATATCTCACCTTAATACTATATAAAATATAATTTCCCTACTGAAGATATCTAAGTATTTCAAAAATATTCATTTGATTCTTGGAAAGCCAATGTTTTTTTCTGAGGTTTACTTTGATGGTTCAATTTCCCTTGTAGCTACAGTTGATTTGTACAGCTACAAAATTATCAAAAAACCAAACAAAATGACTTGTTTTAATTGTTACCGTATTGATATTTCAGTATAAATATCTTCGTTTACTATCAGTTTTACGGTAACTCTTGAAAATCAGAAATACACAATAACATTTATTACTTGAATCATGTTGAGCATATAAATTTAACATTTACCAAAAATAAAACTTTCCTAATATTTTTTGTTCTTAGCATTGATTCAGTTTTTATAACTCATTGAAACTGTTTCACTGAACTATTAGATATGTTCCTTCATTTGGAGAAAGTGATAATTTATATTATATATCACATTTCAATTTATATTTCTATACGATAAATGATATAAAGTTCCATGAATAATATTTTACTTAAAACTGCAATAACATGGTTAATATAATCTACTATATGTTATAATCACTTTGTTAACCTCTAAAATGTACCATGTTGTGAAGTGAAAGCACAGGAAATTATTAGGGTTACATCAAAAATTGTGTTGGAAAGACAGAGGAGAGCACTGACTAAGAACTTTCACTCAGTTGTTGAAGTAGCGAAAAAAATACCTAAAATGTAAAATTTCTTATTACTGTTTTTCTTTCTATCATTATTCCGACAATAAGCATGCCTGACTAGTCGAAAAATTGTTTTTGTTTTATTGTATCTCGTGTCAAGTTAGAAATTCCTAATTTTGTCACGTATCTAGCACTTCTGCTCCATCCTACACCTTCTTAGCCATCAAGACTCGATCAGAGCGATCACATCTTTCATTTTGAGCTGACTTTATCTACGAATATAATCGCCTCTTTATACTGTGGAATTCAAACTGGCCCTTCATCGGTTGGCAGTTCATCGGTCGAACCTAATGGTATAATCTACGAGATGATTCGCCATCTATTTCCTACTCTTCTTGGTATTATTTTGTTTTTTCTTAAGTGGCGCCAGGGTATTGTCCTATCTTTCTCTAAGCACAAAATGTCTTCAAACTACAGTCCAATTGCTTTAACGAGCTGTCTCTGTTAGACCTTAGAGAGGATGGTTAATGTTCGTCTTATTTTTGTTTCACGAATTTGTTTCACCCACACAGTGTAGGTTCCAACGATAGCAGTCCATCCTGAGACACCTGTTTCAATTTGAAACGTCAATCAGAAAAGCCTTTATCATATGACAACATCTTGTTTTAATATTATTTGATCTTTAGAAGCTTATGATTCCATATAGATGTGTGGCATTTTGAGAGACCTCCACACCTCCGCCGATTGAACTGTCTTTACTGAATGCTTAGAAATTTCGATCCTTACCACAGCACTACACCTGTGGTTTTATTTTCCTTTTCCTCTTTGTCATGCCTTTTCAGAACAGACGATCTGCCATTGCTCCTCTTGGCCTCCGTATGCAGGCGCAGTTGGATGAATTCTGTCTGTCCTTGGATAACATTGCTGTATTCTCTAATTAACCCATGCCACCTTGACTTATTACGATTAACAACGCTTTTCTTCACAGTCTTTAGACTTGCCGAGATGGCATTATATGTTCAAGACATTTTGTTTATTGTGATGTTTCTGCTACCTAGTGTTCACAGCTGAAAATCCTGGAGGAGGCTGTGAGGGCACAATACACAGAAGACAACGGTCACTTATCTACATGATATATCTGTTGGAAAGTGTTTATTTGGGATGGTTATTTATAGCTTTTCAATTTTACACGGACATATTACATTACAAAATACGTTACAGATAAATAAGTGTGAGAAATAAATTTGGAAAAGATTACTGTAAAGTCCGGCGTATAAGACCCCTTTTCAATAACCAAAATTTAGCCCCAAACTTGAGGGGGTCTTATACGCCGAGAAAGAAAATCATAACTCAATAAAACAATCTAAATTAAATTAAAATATAGCATAAAATTATTTAATTTGTTTAAAAAAGGGTATTGTGTAAAAGTATATATTTTTATTAGGAATTTGGCACTATACAACAGTTATATATGAAGAGCTCATAAATGAATTAAATGAATCAGACTCAGAGGAAGATGATTTTGCTGGACTTGATGAATGAAATTTTTAATTTTAAACTTTTTGTTGTTTTGACGAATATATTTTGTTACCAAGTTAGTCTTTTTATTACTTTTAATGTATTTTATTATATTTATACGCAAAATATTTTTCTTTCAAATAAACAACTACCAATAGATTTTTTCATCTTCAAGTACGTATATTTTAAATGAGGGGTCTTATACGGTAAGGATATGCTAAATCCTAGTTTTTACTTTATAATTTAAGGGAGGGTCTTATACGCCGGACTTTACGGTAGTAAGTTTTCGTTTTGTGAACCAAAGATAGTGTTACGTTTGATAGTTGGTTGCCAGGGTACTGTATTATTATCATACGAATAATAAGATTCTTTGTTTGATTACATAGCATCTTAGATGTAATTGTGTTAATGTCAAAACTTGAAACTAAACTAACGTGTAGGAAACACTAATAAAAACCGGGTTTCGATACCATTGTCAGCATGACCCAGGTAATCCATTGTACAGCTTTGTGCTTAATTTCAAACAAACCCACCAAACAAGTACAGAAAGTGGTCTAGTATTTTAGTAAACGTCTCTCGTTTTGAAATATCTTCAACATAAGTATGGAAAGTATGGACCAGTTATTACATACAAAACATATTCTTACACTACGATATAACGACACATTTTTCTGGTGTTATTCTATTAAGAATTCTATACTGTTGAAATGTCTAAAAGTTGAACCATAGACAAAATCTAAATTGTACAGCAGAGGAAGCTATTTAATATTTTATTTTATGTAACTAATGATGAAAGATAAATAGTCGTTTTAGAATGTAGTGATGAACCCCAGAAAACACATTTAGCTACACACTTTCCCGTTAGGAGGCTATTTCAAGACGTATTGAGATGAACTATCAGTATTGCTGGACCTCGAACTTAAATTATTGGTAAATAATGGAAAATGATACTTGATTTTTTTAATCTATTACCTGGTAACTAAGCGTGTTCCAGACGAATTTTTGATACATAAATTATTTGTGTATATTAATTATGTATAAACCGTAAGTCTGATGGTTGAATTAGTTTTTCCTTATTTACGTGGTATTATCTATTCATCCCTTATCACAAAACTTCATTTCCAATTGAAGTTTCAATGTTATTTCCACAACTGCATGAGTCACGTTAACAGAAATGTTTTACATGTAAATAACAAATAATCACATACAGTTTGCTATTGGTTCAGTGCGGACTTACACGCTAAAATCCGGGTTTCGATACCCGTGGTGGGCAGAGCACAGATAGCCCATTGTGTAGCTTTGTGCTTAATTCAAAACAACAGCAACAAAAACAACAACAACAACAGCGTATCTCTTTGCATATCAATTTAATGCTGCAATTTGAGTCTTGACGTCAGCTGTTACAAGAAGCATTCTGTTGGTTGTGATGTTCTTATAACTATGCATCTCATTAAAAATACAACTATAATAGTTGTGTATCATGACGTAGTTTTACTGTATATTTATACTCCAGTAAAACGTTCTAGAAGTTGTTTGTTATGTAACGGTTCCTCCTCGTGTTTTTTGTGAGGGAACTTCGGATTCGGTGGTTCGTTGTTTTGTTGCAGTCTTTCCCGGTTTCTGATACGGGAGTTTGTATACTTTTGTTTCACCTTGTACTGTAGCGTGTAAAGTTAGGGGACTTTGTTAGAGTGTTTTATAGCTCGTGTGTAGTGTTGGAGTGTTCCATTTGTGTGTGTGTGTGCCCCTATTATGTTGGTATGGCGATGCACAGTACTTCCATTCGTTCAGTGGTGCCTGCAGCCTCACTAACATTATCGGCAATTGACGATCTAAACACTACCGTGAGAGGTCGCCAAGTAGAATATCCACAACACCTTCGAAATGGGCGATATGTTGAATTAGTTTTTCCTTATTTACCTGGTATTATCTATTCATCCCTTATCAATTCAACACTGGATAAAGGAAACTTTCCCTTTAGAAACCAACGATCGAAGCCGACCGCGCAAAAAAATTAAATGGAAAAACTCTCGAGGCGACCCCTTTTGAACTGTCCCACGACGTGTTTTTGTTTACAGTTTGACATTTCGCGACTTACTTACTTCAACGTTTTTCTATCTATTGTTAAACTTTCTGTGTGTTGTGATTGATCGGTTGGGTATTGTTCTTGGTTGTTATACATAAACTTTCTTTAATTTAGAAACACGAAGGTTGAGAAAATTTTAAATATCAAACAATATTTATTGTTCAAAAATCATTCATTAAACGTCGAGCGGTTTTTACATTGATTATTGTGTCCCAGTAACAGATCGTGAACCTGTTTCTGCTATAGCTTTCTACTTCCGTGCATAAAAAGAACTGTTGTTCTGATATATCTGTTGCCAGGAAGATATAGAATTCATGGGTTGTACTAACATTAGATGTTTTATTTTATTTTGTTAAGTTTTTTTTTCACTAATTTCATCAATATTGATTTTAACAGATAGGAAAAATGAAAACTACAACAATTATGCTTTTGATGTTCACAACACTGTTGGAAGACACTCCGAGTGAGATTATAAATTATTTAAACCTGAACACACACACTCACAGGTTATGTCTTATGATAAAAATTACAAGTTACGTTTATCGCTATTTTTGCAAAACCAATCACAATGTATTTCTTCTTTGTTATTAATGGAGAATTTGTACATAATATTTAATAAAAGTAAAACAGTTTATAACAAATGTGTATATACAAATTCAAATGTTATCTACGATTCTACTCAAAGAACGTTACAAAATAGTATACTTCTGTTGAAGACAATATAATTTCCAGCAATTCAACGCGAACATTTAAATTAGTTCAAAATGATTTTATGTATGATACAGAAACCCAGGATTACACAACCATGCTCTTTTATAGCATCTCTCCAAATAACATTTTAAGTAAATATTTTAATTGAAATTCTCTTTGTTCCTACAACTGAATATAAAGCTAAAAGTATGTAATATTAACAATGAAATAGCATAATTGTTTCAGATGTGTTTGTTACATAACGACTGTATAAAATATTTACATTAATAGGACAGCTATTATATTATACATCTTGTGTTGTGGACTGTTTTTTATAACACATAATCTACAGCTGTAAGAACAATATACCGTAATTTATGCCATGTAAAACGAACTTTTATTTCTTTAAAAATACCTTAAATAACCCCCATACATCTTCTAAGACCAAAGTGATGGTTTAAGACAAGAGGCTACCTCAGTATCAACACAAATCTGCCTCTCGTACACCTCGTAATCTTACTACTTACCCGCTACAAGTAATTTCAATAGCATAAAACTTTCAATATAATTAGTTTTGTCGATATACTATGGAGTATATGATGTAAGTATTAATCAGATTAAAAATATTAAAGGCTTAATCAAGGTGTTGGTTGCTGAGCAATTTCTTTTCTCAGAACTATGTTTCCGAATTATTGTGCGTCTTGTCTGATGTATCGTCCTACAAAGCGTAAAATGCGGTATTTAGTATCCTAGCTAACCAATAGAGATAACCTCAACATGTCTGTACAGAGGATTTTATGTTCCTTTTGGTGAAACAACAGAACGAAGATTTTTTATTCTTGTAATTATGGTGTTATAATCAAATTTGATGAATAGCATTAGCTTTAAGTATGACTAAAATTTTACATGAGATGCTATCCTGTAAACAAAGTAGATTGGTTTAAAAATTAAAGGTAGGAGGTGTCATTGACGAAGTAAACAAACTAACTTTGCTGTTAAATTTGATCATATTTTCTGATGTGTTCTGTAGCATCACTGGTTAATCTTGGAAATGACATAATGTTAAGAATTTTATAAACATAATGTTTATTGGTTAGGTTTCACAAATAAATAAATAGTGACGAAAAACTATTTCTAAAATATTATCAGTAATATGTCTTCTAATGATGTGACTTTTCTTTTGTCAGAGAAGCTGTGGAGACTTGCCGAGAGGGCATCGTATGTACAGGATATTATACTTGCTGTGATGTTCCTCCTACCTATTGTTGTTTTACTGGTGTTCGACTTCGTCCTGAATTAGGAGATGGTGGAAAGTTGTGACAAAAGAGAGGGCGAATAACGCTGAGAATACCAAAGTTTGCACTTGAAACGTCATTATCAATAAATATATACAAAAGAAAAAAAATTGTTTTTTATTAAGAACATGGTTGTCAATGGTATTTTTAGATCATAATGGGCCTGGCATGGCCGAGCGCGTTAAGGCGTGCGCTTCGCTAATCTGAGGGTCGCGGGTTCGCGCCCGATTCGCGCCAAACATGCTCGCCCTCCCAGCCGTGAGGGCGTTATAAAGTTACGGTCAATCCCACTATTCGTTGGTAAAAGAGTAGCCCAAGAGTTGGCGTTGGATGGTGATGACTAGCTGCCTTCCCTCTAGTCTTACACTGCTAAAATAGGGACGTCTAGCACAGATAGCCCTCGAATAGCTTGGTGCGAAATTCCAAAACAAATAAACAAACAATCAAACCAGGATTTTTACAAAAAAGTAGCCATTTTTTTCTTCATGTCGCTTGAACACGTGGCTATTTAGAAAAGTTTAATAAAACGACAGAATGTTTCATTACTCTGAAATGATACAACAGCATAAATATCTTAAGATTTTATTTATTTGACATGAGAACAAGGCCACATTGGTCTCTCTGCTTTGTTAAACAGGGAATAATACACAAGATTTAAATACAATAACTACTTAAAAGTGCCTCCATACCATAGGGGACTATTTGAAGGCATTAAATTAGCTGTTTTAGAAGTTAGTTTCATGAATTACGAAGACATTATTAAAAATGAAAAAAATGTGTTCAACCTTACCTTGACACTTAACGACGATAGCAAAACTTAATGACTTGGAAATAAAAAAGGTTTGGAAAAAGACAAATTATTTTAATATAACGTTTTCTGTTTATGGGAAAGAAAAAACACTAAAGCTATTTTCTACCGTCCTAATATTTAATTCCTGATCAGTAAGCTGTAAAGCCAGTCAGTAGCCCCTTACCATCCAGAATTCTTATAAAACGGTTCACGAGGAACAAGAAATGCACGATCATTATTTGTTTTCCTACAGTGAAGTGTTTCTTTTATTTAAATAAAAACATTTCGCAGTTTTGGTTACACTTTAACTTTAAAAAACGTTTTTTTCAATTTTTTTTTATGTTTATTGAACGATAAGTGGTGAATTAGGTCTTGAAATTTTATTAGAAATAAAAACAAATTAAAATATATAATGTGATGTGTATAAAGAGTCTACGATTTATAATTTATGATACAAGAGACATGTAAAATAATATAATGATATGTATATTATGAAAAATGTAGACGACAAAATAAATGGCAGACTGCCAAGAAAAGAAAGTACAGGAGTGATAGTGAAAAGCGAAGTGTTGAAACACCTGTGTTCCAAATGATGTGTCAGGAAGTAAAACAATTTGTTGAATAAAACAGATGAAGAATATTTAAACCGAATAACTAAAATACGTGTAAATAAAACAGTCGAATCGTGTAAGTAAGATAAGCGTTTAAATGCGTTATTTGGACTCATTACACATTTATTAAAAAGTGTGGTTCAAACTGTTGGATAAACTTTAAAATTAGAAGAAAGAGATGTTTAGGTCACACATTGACTGCCGATTTAAGACGACAGTGGGTCATATAAAAAAGATGTCGGACAGCAAACCATTTCACTGAAAGATTATTGATTCCATTTATTAGGACGTTTTTAATCCACTCTGAATTAGGAAACACTAATTGATGTGATGAAAAATGTCGGACAACGTCACTCTTCCCTAATATGAATAACATTGTGATTGTTTGTCATTCACAATCTAGTGACAGTCAAGATGTCTTTTGAACGCTTTTTGACTTAAAAACATGGCTTCGATAGCCATAGTTGGCACAGCAACAACAAAAATTAATTTGATAAAGTGTTTAAATTGATTGTGGTGACACGTAAAGGGGAGGAGAGGATCTTGGTTTTTGTGGGGTCCAATCCTAACACACAACCTTTGAGTGGAATTAGTGCAGACAGGGTAGCCCTCTTGATTCAATTGGTTGCTCCATTTGGGCTACCGTCAACGAAGTACCAGTGTTGTGTGTTATTAACAGGTGTTGTGGATATTGAATTTGATGCTGGTGTTTAGGTATAGTGTTCACGAAACCGCGGCATTGTTGCAGTGTCTTTGTTTGGAATTGTACTGCTTTCTGTAGTATGGCTTCATGAAAAGGGGGTTAATGGGCATCAAAACTTCTTTTTTTATTATGTCTCACTTTTTTATTCAGAAGGAACCAGAAAGGCTTGCCAGCTCTCCAAAGTCAGTCTAAAAGCTTCTTCGTAGGGACGTCTTGGTGGAAACATCCAATCTAAATAAGCAAAATCCTTTAAAAGTAAAAGGTGATTAAAGATATACCTATAGAGATCACACCTCATGCTACTTTGAATTCGTCAAAAGGAGATATTGTTGAGAGATATTTGAAGAATATCTTCAAATCGGAGATTCTCGCTGGGTTTTCCACTTATAGAGTTTCTGCAGTGAGGCGAATCACCATTCGCAAAGATAAAATTACGATGCCTACAGATGTCCTAATTTTAACTGTTATATAACTGCATCCACTTGTTACCATCAAGGAAGGTTATCTTAATTGCAAGGTACGGGAGTGCATTCAAACACTCTCAAATGTTTCTGATGTAAACGGTTCTGTCACTCGAAGATACCATGTCTTGGTTTCTTTATGTATGCTTGTTGCGGTGGTGAGGACCACAATGCCTATGAGTGTGAAACGCACCTTCATTGCGTCATTTAAAATGACTACTTTCCTTCTTGTCCAAAGTGGTTGGACAAGAATGAGGTGCAGCATTTGAAAACTATTCAAAACATAACTTACCCTGAGGGTCGAAAGTTGCTGCCCACCACTTTATCTCAGTCGTATACTACTGCGCTTCGTTTCACTACCACACTGGGAGTGCAGACGGATCTCTATGTGCTTTGAAAATAATCATTTTCAAACTATATGAAAAGTTTTTCTTTTACTCCTCGGTGAAGAAACTTAATGAATAATCGTAATCACCCATCCTGCTCCTAACATTTATTCCCGCGACCCCAGAATCCACTTCCTTTGGTTTCGTATACGGGCATTTCCTGTAGTATATCTTCTTCTCTTGATCCAAGATACAAAATGATCATTTCTTCACGTCCTTGATCGCTTGAATCCTCTTCCAACGTAAAGACCTCCCCAACCGGCGCAGGACAGGATCCATGTTGGTCCATAAACCTCCCTCGAATAAATAAAATGAAGAAATACGACGTAAACATATAATTTCTCCCATTAATTTGCATAAATATAATAAAAAAATGATCCCTTTGAAATAACGGAACTGTTGAAGTCCACGTTTATATCTGGATCACATTAAAACAGTGATTGCTTTGTACCATCCTATATGTGTTTCCTTAGAGAACACATTTCTGAAACCTGCCGATGCAGTCGCCTTTCGGAAGTTTTCTTTGTGCATAAATGACAGGTTGAGTGATGGACTGGTGTCTGGAGGTGCTACACTGTTTGTTTATCAGCATGTTTCCTTCAAATTGTTTTCATACGTCACATCCTTGAAGGCCATAGCCGTCGGTGTTTCCTTGGGTCGTACCATCATTGTTTGTTTCATCTACCTGTCGACAGGAGAGACCTATGTCCAAAAAGACCTTTATGCCTCATTGAACAGTTGCCGTCTCCCTTTTTAATTGTGGGAGAATTTGATGAACGTGATCTCCTCTTGGGAAGTGCTGATATTTGTGGGAGGTGTCTTTCTGTAGAGCGTTTTCTATCTGATCACAACCTTTCTTTTTTCAATTCAGGTCCTAATACGTATTTTGATGAACCTAATCCGTGCTTTACTGCTATTCATCTCATAATTTGCTCCTCTTCATTATTTCTCCACTTTTTATGGATGGTTGACAATAAATCACGAGTCAGTGATCATTTTTCTATAATTGTTAGAGGGAGTTTCTAAGATCGATGCCACCCGACCAGCGTGCTCCGGTGGAAACTGGATTAAGCCAACTGGCTCTCCTTCATTGCTCTTGTAGAACTTGATCCTGTCTGTAAGTCTTCAGTAGACTGTTGCTAGGCAACAGTGACAATCTGTATTATACAAGCTGCTGCTCAGTTTACTCCTACATTCTCGACAAGTGATCATTCTAAATAATTTTATAGTGAACTACTAGGTCTATAACAGGCTTTAAATTCATTTACTTTCGTTGAGAATTTGGCAGCATCGAGAACTTCTAATGTAAGAATTCAGGTTTCTATCACCTGTGATAACATCAAACCATTGTCAGCTTTGTGCTTAATAACAAACAAACACAGAAATTATTTATATTATATATGTGTATTGACAATGCAATTATATGTGAAAACTCCAGTGTTCTCAGTGTTATTCAATTTCTCTTTTACCCAAACGTTCTACCAGAAATCAATTTATTATCCGTTACCAAACCAACAGCAATGAAACAACAACAAGTGTACATTCCTCAACATACAATGCCATGTCGACAAGTCCCCATAGTTTCATGATAATATATTAAAATGATTTTTACTCTCTATTTATGCATTTGAGAAACTCAACCAATAAACATTATGTTTATGAAACTATTAACATTATATCACTTCCAATTTTAATCAATGACGTTGAAGATCACGTTACAAAATAGAATTATATTTTACACCTACATTAATTTGTTTAGTTTGTAAGTAAAACCTCTTATTATTAATCTGTAAACCAATCTATTTTCTTGTTTTCGGAATAGTATTTAATGGAAAATATCAGTCATGCATTTTAAGCTAATGCTATTCGTCAAGATTAATTATAACAGTAACCAGTAATTTCAATCAGGCTTAATTTTTTTTTATAATTTGCTGAGTTAATAGATCATATACCTTACACTTTATAGACCATATAACTTAAATTGAAGGTTTTAAACTGCTGAATGTATAATGAATAATAGTTTCGTATCAGCTCAGTGTGTGTTTCTCTGCATGCCCCGAAAAATACTATAATTTGATTTTTGACGTCAACTGTTCCTGGAATCTACTGATAGGTTGTGATGTTCTTAGAAGTAAGCACCTCATTAAAATACAACTATAATAGTTGAGTATCAGAATCATGGTCTAATTGTTTGTTTACACTCCAATAAAATGTAGTAGAAGTGTCTGATGGTTTAACAGTTTTTGGTGATATTATTTTTAGTTGCGGTACACGTGATATTGAGTAATATTTAAAAGTAAAACTCTTGTGCTACGACTGCAGTAGTGTCCCTAATTTTTGTTGTTTCCTTAATCTGTGCCCTATAAAGGAGTGTGTGTGTTTGTCACCGGTTGCTTCCACGTGTACAGTTTCGTACCTGCATCTAATTCAAGAGTTTTTTTTTAGCTTGGCCCCCCAGTGGCTCAGCGGTATGTCTTCGGACTTACACGCTAAAATCCGGGTTTCGATACCCGTGGTGGGAATAGCACAGATAGCCCATTGTGTAGCTTTGTTCTTAATTCAAAACAACAACAACATTTTTAGCTTGTGTACTTTGGGTCCTCTTTTGTTGCTTCTTGGTGCGCGTAACTATCATGATGGTCAGTATGGTTACGACTAACCGATAATATTATGTCCAATCGTGGTTCATCCGCTCCGTGGTGCCTGCGGCCTCAGCACCCTCGGCTGTTTTAGACACAATAAATACCAACTTGGGATGTAGCAATGTTGAATGTTTTCAACACTTTAGAAATAGGCAATTTTTGCACTCCCTTAATCCTTGTCTTCACTATCAGCTGGTGCAACCCATTAGCTTGGATGAGTGTCGGTCGCCAATTCGGTCCATGTCGCCCGCTAAGTGTCCTAAGCACGATGGACTGCTGATAGAATTTTACAGCCACTTGTAGCTTGTTGTTGGAACCTCTTTCGTTAGACTACGCAGTCAATGCACCCAGGACGTTGGATGAGCTCATTACTCTAATCCAAAAGAATCCCAACTAGTTTGAAGATTTTTTCTCGTGGCAACCATATCTCTCTTGAATGTGGATACAAAAATTATTTTTAAAGTCCTTTTTGCCCGTTTGGGTGCGATTATGCCTTCCATGGTTCACTGCACTCAGATGTGTGACCGGCGGAGTTGAATTATTCAACAAAATCTGGTGCATCTAAGGGACCTCTTTCATTACATCACAGACAGAGATATCCCAGCGATCTTTGTGTCCCTTGAACAGAGCAAAGCTTTTGATCGGGTTCACCACAAATGTTTGTTGTTCTTTTTGTCCGTCTTCCTCCTGTTTATATCCATTACGTACAAACCTTGTATGCGACCGCATCGAGCAGGCTCTTGATTAATAAATATCTGACGTCTTCCTTTTCCATATTACATGGAGTTCATCAGAGTTGTTCATTGTACCCTTCGCTACTGCCCTGCTAACTTGTTTGACAGGGCAGAGATGGTGGCGAAAAGGAAACTCCCCTTGGTATGGTATTTTGGGGCTTTTCTTTCTCTTTACAACTACACTCCACGAGCTATCGAACATTACGTCTTTCCCTTCTCGTATAGTGGCAAGTCTGTGGCGAATTTTTTTGTAGGCGAATTGGGTAGAGAGCCCTTCAGTTTACGAATGCGTTTTTTATCTCTATTTTCTTCATTCGATTGAGATCTATCGATCCCCATGGATCCTGTCCTGGGTCGATTATCAGGTCTTTGTTGTTGGAAGAGGATTCCAGCGACTGAGGACGTAAACGAAAGAATGTTTTGCATGTTGAGGCGTGAGAAAAAGACGTTCCCGAAGACATTCCTGTACTCGAAACTAAAGAAAGTGGATCTTGGGGTTTTCTTGAATGTATGTTTGCGACAGAGATGGGTGTTGCTGTTGATTCATCATCTTTTTAAACCATGAAGGTCAAAAGACTTTTCCTTTTGTTTGAAATGATTCTTTTGGAGGCAGAGAGAGATTAGTCTGCACTCCAGCTGTAGTAGTAGAAGGAAGTGCAGCAGCAGATGTCAGAGATGAAGTGGTGGAGAGCAATTTTCGATCCTTGGAGTTAGAAATGTTTTCAATCATTTAAAAGCGCTGCAACTCTTTTTCCTCTATCCATTTAGGATAATAATGAAAGCAGATTGGGTAAACGCCAATGGAAACATTTGAAAGGGTTTGTAATATATTACAGGACCTTTCAATTAAGATAACCTGCCTTGGTTGTGGCAGGTGGACACAGTGATGTAAAAGTTAAAAAGAGGACATTGGTCGGCATTATAATTCCATCTTTGCGAGTGGAGATACGCCTTACTGCAGAAACTACTTGAGTGGAAAAACCAGCAAGAATCTCTGACTTTGGGATGTTTTTCAAATTTGTCTCAACAATAATTCCTTGTTACGAATTTAAAGTAGCACGAGGTGTAACCCCAATATTTATATCCGTAATCGCCTTTCAATGTAAGAGATGTGGATGTTTTCACCAACATGTCACCAGAACGAAGCTTTTTGACTGACTTTAGAGAACTAGCAAATCCCTCTAGTCCCTTCTAATTAAAAAAAGGGAGAGTTTGCTGTAAATGATTGTATCAGGGAGAATTAAATATAAGAAAATGAGATACAGGTGTTACAGATGTTGAAGTTTCATACTCAGAATCTTCAAGACGTGGTCATTTACTTATCGACTGTTTTTCAAAATTTTATTTAATTTTTAATTGTAGAATGCATAAGAAAAAATAATTTATCGATGCCCACTGACTCCAACCAATTTGTGTCTATGAGGAGGAGCAGTACAATGCCAAACAAGGACACTGCAGCAACGTTACGGTTTCGTGAACACTATACCCAAACTACAGCATCACGTACAATGTCCACAATACCTGTTAAAGACATCTAAGAGTGGTTCTTGGTTAACTCTTGCCCACGTGGACAAGCCGATTGACCCTAAAGGGGCCAACCTAAAGTTGCTCGTCAACATGAATTCAAGGCTAAAGTGATGAACTAGGGCTTGGCCCCTCAACCGCCAGAAATCTGTCCACCCCTTCACGTATCACCACGCCCAGCAAACACATGTGTAACAGGTTATATCCTGGAGAAGGTAAACTGAAACAACAGAACTTTCCCAGGGATATTCACTCAACACGTACAGGAATGCACATCCAGGGGTCGTTGAAATGTTTGAATCATAGAAACTCTTAAAGCAACCAGAAAACTGAATAAAAACTGCAACTAAGGACCTACTTAAATAATTGATGATTATTTGCTTATCACTTGCTATTTGCTATGTATGTTTGTAATTAATAATACGGTATTTGGTGTATAATACAGGGTGGTCGCTAGAAAAGCGGAAAATTTGTCAAACAGCTATTTATTTTTACAAAGAATAACTTTTACAAAGTTTTTTAAAGGCATATGTTATATTACACTCATAGATGCTCAAAATGCATTTTATGATATTAAAATAATGCATTTTATTCATGATGTAAAGAAATCAAAATAGAAATGAGTAAGCACGCATTTTATTCATGATCTCATCTGACCCTCAAATTTTCCGCTTTTCTAGCGACCACCCTGTATTTCATTTATTATTTTATTTTATTTTTTAATTAATTTTTTTCGTCAAAGCTTAATAAATAGTCATTTACGGATTTTACAGTCATGGGAAGTATTGGAAATTACTAGACTCAATGTGAGTATTGTATATAAATGGTAGAGGACAGCACAGTGAAATCGTTTTATATTCTCTAGAACATTGTCTCCTATTAATATATAGGTTATTGAAAATTAAAATTATACAGTTAAATGCTTAAAGAATATAAATAATTATCTGTAATGTACTAATTACAGCAATTAAATAATTTAAGAAATTTATTTTAGTTGTTGCTGTACTCGGCATTGATATCGAATCCACGTTTTTAGAATTGATACAAGTTAATACTTCAATTGTCTTCAAAAGACTTCTTGACTTTCACCGGATTGTGAATGACAAACAGTCGCAATGTTGTACGTAGTAGGAAAGAGTGAACGTTGTCCACATTTTTCATCATATCAGTTACGGATTCCGTAATTCCAAGTGGATTAAACAGGTCCTAATAAATGAATCAATGATCGTTCTATGAAATAGTTCACTGTCTAACACCTACCTATATGACCCATTGTTGTTTTAAATCGGCAGCCAATGTTTAAACTAACCATCTCTTTTTTCTAATTTTAATTTGTGTCCTAAACTTTGAACCACAATTGTAAATAAATTGCTTCAGTCCAAAGAATGCATATGAATTCTTATCTTATTTATACGATTCGACTGTTTATTTATACTTATTTTAATTATTCAGTGTAAATGTTCTTCCTATGTGTTGTTCAACATTTTGTTTTTCTTCCTTGTATATTATTTAAACACATGTGTTTCAACACTTGGCTTTTCACTATCACTCCTGTACTTTCTTTTCTTGGCAGTGTGCCAGTACTGTTTTCAACAGGTCGAGTGTCTTCTACATTTTTCATACTACAAATATTATATTTTAAGTTTTCCTGATCTTTCCTTTCGTAAATAACAAACTGGAGACTCTTCCTATCAAGCATATTAAATATTTAAATTTGTTTTTTATTTCTAATAAAATTTCAAGAACTGCTTCACCGCTTATCGTATATGAAACATCCAAAAAAAAAGTAACATCCTGAAAGAAACGTTTCTCTCATACAATTTAAAGACTGACCAAGACTGGAAAAAAGTATGACTTGGTGTAAGAAACGTTTTACATTTTTAAATTTAGAAACTCTTTATTGTTGGAAAACAAATAATTATCGTACATTTCTAGTTCCTCGTCTCTATAAATTATTAATGTCATACAAGACTGACAGAAAATCATTCAGTGTGAATGATGAGTGATAAGCTGGTGCTTTATTCCCTGTGGTCAGTAATTAAGTATTAGGAACGGTAAGAAATAGCTTTAGTGTTTTTTTTCCACTATTTTTTATTTGTCTTTACAAATTACCGCAAATTGCCGCGAAGATGACGTATGGTCTGTATGTCGTTGATGAATCTGCGATTGTTAGAAACACTATTTTGAATAATGAGATTATACATTTCCTATCGAACTGAGCACGGATTTGACGTACCTTACGCTTGTCGACGCCGAACATGACCTCATCGGCTCTCCCCTCTTACCACACTTACTAACGCCATACTGTAGGGTCATAGTGCCATTTATGTAGTTTCACGCATTCTATACAAGGAACACGTGAGGCTGCTTATCATCGATGCTGGAGTAAACGTCAGACATTGCCACAAGCGTCCGGGCAGTTGGCGGCTGGTCCGTTAGTTCCACGTCTGATACGAAGCGAGTGGGAATTTTGATTACCCACGCCTGGCGCTTACCGATAGTGGCCTCAAACCTCTCGGACAATTTTGTGGGTAAAGACTTGTGGTAGTGTTTGACGGTGTGGAGGGAGTCGTTGTGGAGGATATTATCAATCATGGATGCGACTAGTCAGTCGTAAATTTCCTTTTAATATTTACAAACACTTTTATTAAACATCAGATTTCACAACATTTTCACAAATCTTTGGCTTGCCGAAGAGAAACTTGCTTTCTAAGGCTCTCGCCTCTCACCATATTTAGGAACGCCGTACCATAAGGTCATGATGTCATTAAATTTTGTTTCCTCCAATATGTAGGGGTATAGTCTGTCTGAGACTCCATTGACACAATACAAAGTGATTTAGTTTTAATAACTCATGAAATTCTGTCTTACTTGCGTATTAATTATGTTTCTTCATCTACAGAATGTGATAATTTACATTATAAATCACGTCACTTGTTATTTTATTTACGCTTAATGATACAAGATTCCGTGTGTAATATTTTAATTGAAAATGCTTTTGAAATGTTAAATAAAAATATAATATATCTCGTAATTATTCTATTAAACACAGAGCTTACATGTTGTAAATTAAAGCTTCGGAGAATTATTAGTTTTGCATGAAATATAATGTTTGAAAAATAGAAGGCAACACAGGCACAGAACTTTAACTCAATTATTGATGAAGCTTAAAAATATTTAGAACGTAAATTTTTATTACTAGTTTCTTCTATAATTATAGCGACTATAGGCATGCCTGTCTTGTCGAACAATTTGTTTTTGTTTTATTGAATTTCGTACCATCCTAAACGTCCCTAATTTTAAAATGTTATAACAAAGAGAAAGTAGTTTATAAAATCCACCCGCCATCAACATTTCGGATTTTTTCTTGAAAACTAGCAGTCGTGTTGATCGCCTCATTACAACGTTCCCAAGACGAAAAAGGGGTAAACATATTCAACGATATGTTTCTATCATACGACTGACAGTTGAGTGTCCTGATACCCAGAATATACCGGGTATTGTCCAACTGTGGGACAGTCATAATTTGTGGTAATATTACAAGGACACGTTTGTAGACTCTTCTTTTACCACTGACATCAGATGGGTGTGTGAGAAACTTTCCATTGAAATAATGTTTTGTGCATTATATTAATTTTCCATTCTTTCCAAGATCTTTCCACATCAGTACACACTTATCGGAAATTATAATCAAAGTCTATGTGCAAAGACGTTTGAAAAACATCCTGAAAAATCCAAAACATGGACATCTAGTGAGGTACAAGTGTCTACGAACGTTATACAGTGAACACTTTTCCACCAGTATTTAAAGTGTCTTCCTCATTCCCTATCTTCATTGGCTTCTCTTCTTATTTAAAATATTTATTTCCATCACTCCAAAGATATTTTTACCCAAGGAGAAAATGGCTCTAAGACCAACTTTGGTGTGAAATCCAATTTTTGGTGTCAGTTTGTTCAGAATATAATAAAAACAACTAATGTTTATACTCGTTGTGTCTTCTGTGTTACTTCACTCTTCTTGAACGGTGATTTGCTCTATTCTTCTTGTCTTCAACAAACTTCTCATCATTTCGTTCATGGTTTAAACATTGATTGAAATTTATCTTTAGCTTGAGGCTGTGGCATTTAAAATATTTCGTGTTCAATAAATTCTAAGCTAATGTCACCAAAAATAAAAATATCTCCACCATTTCTCTCGGAAGTCGACTTTGATCAGTCTCACCTTTTCCAAGGATTACGAAAATGCTCTGGGATAAACTGTTCCATTTAAATTACATCAGTATTAATTCTAACAAGATTTTCTGTTGTAGCCATATTAAGTGAGATGAGTAGCTTACAGGTATAGTTCTGTTTTGATAAGAAAATTCCTGTTTCTCTTGAGTAACTGACGTCAGAAGCAAAAACATGATTTATGAAATTTAAACCGTTATATTTCTTTACACTGTAATATTTTCGTTAAATGTTAAAGTAAAGTTGAACACAAACGTTTTACTTGTTACTTTTTTAAATTGGTGAAACTAGGTTCAATAACAGTTTTCCCAAAATTTAAAATTGTTTTCCAGAATAGGATAATATCCAAGGTTTCATTACCCAAAGTGAAATCAGCAGACAAATCAAAGTGGTTTTGTTCTTATAACAAACAAATAAAATCTTCATATATTTGTACCGTTCTGTCATATCGAAGAAATGAAACATTCTGTCTTTCAACTTTATTGTTATGAAACACGAAACTTTTCAGAATCAGTGAAAATTTGAAATACCACTTCGTGATTTAAACATTTTCTTATTATGTTAAAAACCTGAATAACCTTAATTGTATTTAGTACATATGGTTATTGTTTGATTTTATTTATTTTACTCAATTATAAAGAAATAGTGTTAAACATCTTTATTCAGAGTATATATCGATACAGCAATTTTTCATTTCAACTTTGATGTCAGCATCAGGTTATGTAGAAACAAAATAATGCAATTAATCAAATTTACATCGGAAGGTTTATCGTCAACAGGACCCAAACAATAAGCTTTCCGATTTATAGTTCTAACAAATTAACCAGAAAGCAAGTAATTATCAAGTATTTTCAGTGTTTCTTCCTATTTTATCCCATCATTCCACCAGAAAATCCACCAACAATGACATCACCAGTAAAACAACAAACACATATTCCTGTACCTAGGAAGCCATCTCGGCAAATTTCCAAAGCGTCATTCACAAAATAGAATGACGTCACTAGAAGACATATCTCTGATGATATTTTAAAATGATTTTTCTCGACACTATTTATCTATTTGTGAAGCCTAACCAATAAACATTATGCTTATAAAACTCTTAAAATTACGTCATTGCCAAGTTCAAGAAATTATGTACCAGAATACGTCAGAAAATATAATCATATTTAACAGCTGCGATAATTTGTTTACTTTACCAATAAACCTTTCGCCCCTAATTTCTAAACCAATCTACTATCTCGTTTTCAGGATAGTATTTTATGAAAAATTTCAGTCATACATTTTTAGCTAATGCTGTTTGTGAAGTTTAATTATAACACTATGATTACGTGTATATATATATCTACTTTTCATAGCTTCCATAAAAATACATAAAAATCCTCTATAAAATCATGTTAAAGAATTCCTCTGTATGCGAGATAGCACTCTAAATACGTATTTTATGGATTGTAAGACCACAGATCGTAAATTGTAAAAACAATTATAAGAAAAGAAAAAATACTCAGGAACCAATTCCTTGATTAAGCCTTGAATTCTTTTTAACCTATTGAGTAAATTCTTCAAATACTCCACAGTATATTGGTAATGTTAATTAAATTGAATGCTTTATGCTTTTGAATTTGGTAAGTAATGAGATTACGATCTGTTTGAGAAGCAGATTTGAGAAGATCCTTAGCTTACATTTTGCGTTAACCCATCACTTTTGTCTGGGAAGACACATGATAATCTTTTCAGGTATTCTTAAACAAAAAGTATGTATTACATCGTATAAAATACGGTATATTGTTCTCACAGCCGTGGATTGTATGTTATGACAAACATGACCCCAATACGAGATGAATCGTCTAACAACTGTCGTATAAATGTAATTTTTATTTTGCACACTCTTTCATAAACACCAATAAAAAATCTGAAAAATTATTTATATTTTTATTGTTAATATTCCTTACTTTAAGTTTTATATTAAGTTGTAACATAAATCCAATTTAAATATTTACTTTAAAAGCTAGAAAGAACAATCTCATAAAACAGTATGGTTGTGTCACCCTGGTTGTTGTTTCACGTATGAAATCATTTTAAAATAATTTAAATTCTCAACTTAAATTGCTGTAAAACATATAGTAATCAACAGAGGTATATTATTTTCGACATTCTTTCATTAGAAAGACAGACACATATCGAATATTTATACACATACTTCTGTTATAAACAATTTTACTCTTATTAAATATTATGTTCCAAACCTATTTTAATAACAAACAAAAAATTAACATTGTAATTGATTCTTAAATTATAGAGACAAACGTAACTTATAATTGATATATCTATCATAACATTTAAACTGTTTGTGTGAATTCACTTTTAAAGAATTTATAATCTCACCTGGGGGAGCGTTGACTATGATATTTTATTTTTATGGTTGACTTCGTAAAATATAATGCATTTATAAGTATCCCAAACTTTCTCGGTTCCCAGCGCCTTGAGTGCCTCAGCAATTTTTCCACGGCGACCACTGGCAAAAAGGAAAACCTAACAATTCCGTTTATTAAGTAGTTTGATCCAAATCACTTAATAAGTATTTCCATACTAACAACTTAGCAGCCGTTTCAAAGAATAAAACACGTAAATTGAAAGTAAAAATAATATTTTTATTTCATTTATAAATAACCACAATAATTAAATGGATGTGATCGCCTATTGGAAACTATACAATCTGTACAATTTTCGCACGGTACTTGATTTTTATCACAGCAACCGCCAAAACCCCAGCTTTGCTGAGAGATAACGTCGCAAGTAGAATTAGGATACGTTGAACTTTAGCACTTAGCAGCAGATATTCATATTTTACTGATATCCAAATCTCAGCTAGTCACAAGACAGCTCAATTAGATATTCTTCTTCTGAAATTCAAATTCGGCCTCAGCCATGAAAGGATGGATCTTGGATCCATGAAAACTTCTCCCTATCTTCTGTAAAGTAATTTTCGAACCAGTCACTGAACTGTGTAAGGTGTTTCTCAAAAACAGATTTTAGTTCATAGGTCAAATCAACTTACGAGATTTACTATCAATGTTAGAATGATTGATCTCTAAGCGGCTTTTAAGTTTATTTGGAAGCATGCACTTTGGAGTCAAAACATTTGGACCTAATACACTCTGCGGAAACTTTTCATGATTGATGTAAATAAACTAAAGTAAGACCAAAATCTAAATAACTATCATCATATTTCTGTTTCTTTACAGCATTGCCGCCAGGCTGTGGTTCGACATCTAATTCTTTACTTCTTATTAATGTTCAAAAATGCTTTCGTTTTTATGCACAAAGAATAAAATCAAGAAAATAATTCACTAAACTTCACTAGACTTCTTAGACACTTCATCACAACACCCTTCAGTTATTTCTATAACTAATGGACCCGGAGAGTTGGCAGGTATTTATATACAAATTCTAAGAAATAAGAAAGTTCGAAAAGTTACTGGCGTAGCCAAAAGTACAAGTAAAAAAAAAACACATCTCAAGCATTCGAGAACGTCATTGTAAGGAATTTAATGAGGTCTAATGTTAAAACTATGAACTGCCTCGAGCTAGTAGTTTGCGCCATGTCCGAAAGATGTAGATATTGCTGTGATTCCATCGACAATTCGAAATATCCTTCGGCACCACTGTGTGTTTGTCACGGCGCACAGTTTGGGAACCACTGACGTAGTGAAGAAAACAGGATAGTGAACATATTTGTTTCGTTAACATCATCTTTCCGCTTTTTGAAATACTGTTGTGTCTGGTTTAACTATCACTCTTGTAAAGCACACAAAGCAATGGATGACAGTCAGAAGGAACCTTCTCTTCGCCCTACTCGTTAAGTAAAATTTAACTGCTCTGGTGATTAATGACCAAACCGACAAAATTTAAAGGTAACGAGATTATGCTGCAATCTTGTGGCGAAGGTCCGTTGGTGGTCCGCAAGAGGTTAAATATTGACCCTTAAAATATAAAAACAGCAAAGAAGGATAAAGATCTGTAACTCCAAGAATCTCAGAATTTGCTTTGGGGAAAATAGGAGTACCCTGAGAAAACCCACTATCACGATCAGGGCGCCGAAAAATTTACCCTCAACTTGCCAAGAAGTTACTGAAAAGAAAATCATGATTAGTAAAGCTTTTGAAAAAAACACAAACACAGCGATATATTTTATCTGAATTGATGAGTAGTTCTATTTCTGCATGGGACAATTGGTATCTTCTTACGAATCTGATTTGTGTCTTCTTGCTGAACGCGATGTCAATTTCTCTGTCGGTTGACACACCTGTTGTCTTAACGAACGTGGGTTGAGTCTGGCATGAAGCTGTCTTTTTTGGTTTGGGTCCCTGTTGAAAAGTAATGTCAACGCTGGTCAGAGTATCCTTGTCTTTCTTCTTAGCATTAAGTGTAGAAATGCAGCTCGCATCAGAGATAATGGGCATACATGAAGATGAAAGCTTACTGGACGAGGGATATTCTGATTGATAGACTTGACATGTGGGAATGTAGTTGGTCGACGCCGAGGACGTTTGCCACTAAAATAAAAATACTGTAGGTGGTTAAGTATAGAAACAACTACCTGTTTATGCTCAGTCACGACTTTTACAAAGTGGGTTGGTTATCCTGTGGTCTTGAAGTAGATTCTGTGAACTGCATGGAGTTTTGTGGAAGTTGTTTTTTCTAGAGAATGTTAAATTTCAGCTGGTGTAACAGACAAATAAATGTTGTAAACAAATACCGAGTATAAGCTACTCGAACTTTTGGTAGGAGAGCACTGGACCTTTATATTTGAAGTCCACGGTTTACGTTGATAAGCGTGGTCCTGTGGTGTTGAAGACTGCAGTACTATATCTCTTCGGCGTAGTATTCTTGTTTTTCTAGGATAAACTGAGACCATGAGTTTTAACTGGTCGATGAAAGCACTAAGAATAAAACATGGTATTCATATTTTGAGCATGTCAACCAGCTGGCCACGTTCAGCACTTAAAATTGATTTAATAACTATGTTATGAATGTTACAGAAAATATTACAAAAGAATGTTGTATTAAAATTAGGAAATTATTTACATAAGGAATAGTTTTTCATTCTTTGTACTGAGTTCATACCATAGACGAGAGAGCTTTATACAGTTTTTAGTGAAAAATGGCATTCTTTATGAGCAAGTAAGAGATTTGTATTTAATTTTTTTAAATGTTAAATATGTTTTACTGCGCTATCAAACACAAATACTTTACAACTACAGTGTTCCATAGTCAAGATATCTCGGTAATTTAAACACATTCGTAATTTTATTGGAAAGCTAATGATTTTCTTGGGTTTCCTTCTGTTCAGGAATGGCCCGGCAAGGCCGCCTGGTTAAGGCTTTGTTTGTTTAGAATTAGGCACAAAGCTACTCAATGGGCTATCTGTGCTCTTCTCACCACGGATATCGAAACCCGGTTTTTAGTGTGTAAGTCCGCAGACATACCACTGTGTCACTGGGGGCCTGGTTAAGGCACTCGGCTTGTAATAAGAGAGTCGCGGGTTCCATTCCCAGTCACACCAAACATGCTCGCCCTTTCAACCGTTGGGGCCTTATAGTGTGATTGTCAATTCCACTATTCGTTGGTAAAAAGTAGTTCAAGAGTTTGCTAAATTAGGGACGTCTGGCGCAGAAATTCAAAATAAACCAAATCGTTCAGAAACTGTAAATCTTGAAATCTTGTTGTACTAAGTTACAGTGTTCGATTTCTATTGTGCCCCATCTGTGATAGACTATTGTACAACTGTATGTATTTATCAACAAACAGCCCAATTCATTTGTATTTTACTTCTGTTGATAATAGTCTTGAATGACCGAAATACATTATAATATTTATTATATAAATCACAAGAAATATTGAATTTCAACATTAGGAAAAATAAAACTACCATAATATCTTTTTTTATTCCTACTAATGTTTTGGTTCTGTAAACTGTTTAAATTCTGTCTCACTTACCTTTAGTCATGTTCCTTCATGCACAGAAAGCGACAATTTAAATTATATATCACGTGTCTCGTGTTATTTCTGTTTACAGTTTATGAAGCAGTAATCCGTGTATAATATTTTACTTAAAATTGTTTTTGAAATGTTTGGTAAAAATATAATAAGTCTTTTAAATACGCTATTAGCCTCTGGATCTAATACTGTGGAAATTTAAAGCTTCGAAAATTATTACGGTTACATCAAATATTGTTTTTCAGAAGGTAGAGGGCAGCACAATCATAGAAGCTTCTCTTGGATCATTGAGGTTTCTTAAAAATACTTAGAACGCTAAATTTCTGATTACAGTTTTCGTTTCTATATTTATACCAACTGTACGAGTTATCGACTTTTTCATCAATTTTGTTTTATTGAATTTCGTGCGAAACTAGCAGTCACTAATTTTCAAGTGTTTGACTGGAGAGATAGCAGCTGATAAAAACCACCTACCGTCAACATTTAGGCCACTCTAGCAACTAACAGTCGAGCTTATCGTCACATTTTAAAATCCCAAAGGCGGAAGAAAGGTGAAAATATTTGACGATGTGATTCTTTCCTTTGTGTCCTAACCACCAGAACATACCAAGTCTAGTCCAACTGTGGGGCATTCGTTAGCTCAGGTAATAATACAAGGACAGGTGTGTAGAATACTCTGCCACCACCAATAATATTCTATGAGACGGGTTTGTGATAAAACTTTCAGTATAGGAATGTTTTGTACATTAAACAGAATTTACATTCTCCATTTCCTACATCTATACACACTTATGAAACACGATCAACGTCCATGTACAAGGACTTTTGAGAAACATACTACTAATTCCAAAGACACAGAAGTATGGAAATATACATTCAGTGTTTATAAACGCTATATAATTAATTCATATTTGAAATTTTATCTCACGATTTAAACGACAGGTTAACATGGAGTTTTGTCGCCAATTGTATTATATTGATGAAGCCATACGATATTTTACTGTCATACTATTTGAGGATGGTCTTTAACAACAGTATACTGATGTCAGGCTTCAAATATCCAGGAATCATCTTGGCATTTTCCTCTACATCGAATTACATCTGTTACCAGCACCAACTAAAAATACCTTAAAAGAAAACGTCTTATACATGATCTGTAGTAAACTTTGTTGAAATGACTAATGTTATTTATTTGAAGAAATTACAAACTAAACTCTCAAAAAAACAAATGGTTCATACATTTATAAGTAACATCAACAAATTAAAACAATCAATGGATCGTGACGTCATCAGTACTTAATAATCTGTCAGTACCATTGAAGTTAGAATACATGCAAGCTAATTAATAGACGCCAATAGAATACCCAGTGTCAGACAAGTCTTCAGAAATATTTTATAATAAACTACCAGTACAACTGTACGGTATGTTTGTTTAGGTAGAACGTTCAAGGATTTGATTAATTTAATAACAAACTTTCCTTAAAGTTTTTATTTTATCAGAAAGCTCTCAAAATAAAGCTATTAATAATCACATGAGAACTTAATAACAGATATTATAGGGAATACATCAAATAATATTTATTTTGCTGACCACATGGCAAAAACACAGCACGCTCTAATGACGAAATATATTTTTTTGAAAATATGGCGCTTTAGAACAGTCAATTGACTGCTTTTAATATAATTATGTGTGTTGATAGTGATCCTGTCTTACGGCGAGGTTTTCATTTAACAATAAAAAAACAGATGACGTCTAATAAATGTGTGATCACTTGTTTTTATAGCTAAAATTTTTACCATTTCGCACTGAAAAACATTCGACATCAAAAAAGATGTGTGACAATCATTGCTTGTTTCTACAGCCAAAGTTTTCACCATTTGACAGTTAGAAAAAAACATTAATTCCTATTTCTACACTTATGTCACGATATAATCGGCAAATTAACAGTAACCTTTATATATTATCTTGATGCAGCCCGCCGTACATGGTAATCAGTCCATAGAAGGATGGTGTTTACCAACATAATACTGGTGCAAGTTCGACGTACGTTGCGTGATTCTCTATTTTTCAGCTCTGACCTGCACCAACCTTAAAAATCGTTTTTCACATACTGTGTAGTTAATTTTGTTGCCCCAATGCAAGCAAACATATTATTCAATATTTATTACGGCGTACTTTAATGTATCACGTGCTAGAATTTGCTGGTAAAATTTTAGACTGATTAACCATTCAACTGTGACCTTCAGGATGAGATAGTAAACCATGTGTCGCGTTTGTAGAGTTAACTACATGTAAGTTATATTGTTTACTGTTATAAAGGTGTTTCATTCAATCTCTGTGGGCAGGTTATTTGTCATATCTAGTTTTTAACTTCATACAATACTTTCAATGTAAGAGTGCTGTCTGGTCATAGAATATTTTGGTTCTTCTTACGGAATGTTTTCTTTTAAAAATGCTTCTCTAACAGTGGGTTAGATCTTCCTCTTGGTAACAGAAAAACATTGAAATCCAACCTTTTCTAAAAGGGACAGTTTCAGGGGAATCTACACATTACCAAGTGAAAACGAAGGACATTATAATGATGGTCCGGATCAACGTAATTGATTGAACAAAATGTAACTATAGATACTAAATAACTTCATAATAAACATTCATTATAGTTGTAGAAGAGAAATCGATCACTTACTGCAAGAAACAGTTTTGTATTTAATACGAGATTTATTAAACTGTTTTACACAGTACTTTTCATAAAATATATAATACTATTTATCAGAAAAATTTACTGATCAAACCGAAGATACCAAATTCGATTTATTTTGCTCACCAGATGGCAATATAGTTCTTTCTACTGACGAAATATATTTCTCGAAGGTATTGATTTTGAGAACAACCAATTAACTACATTAAATATAATTAAACCTATCTCAAAACTAAAACTTTCCAATGACAACATCTTCTTGTGAATTTAATTTTGATATTATGTGTATCAAATAAACAGAAAAAGAGAATAAGTATATATAAATATAATGTATGTAACATTCCTGCTGTTTTCACTGAATATTTAAAGTGTTTCTTTTGTTATGTGTAAATATAAACGTATAACAAGAGAGAGTTAGGCTTGTGATACAATACAAATAATGTCGGAGTAATTGAGCCAGGGATTAATTCATGTTATAATACAACATGTTATTTGTACCTTCAGCTCTCAGCGCCATACAACAGTGATAGTTAATCATTTAGTGGGTGCTCTTGTGCTAGTTAATTAATGGATGTCTTCCTAGTAGTCAGCAAATAACAATTAGTAACGATGGGATATAGGTTTTTAGTATTTGTTCTATAAATACAAAACGTTATATAAAAATTATTTTGTTTTAATTCAAACCTTTTTCATCTTCTAGTCATTAAGTTTCCGTTAAATTTTACTATTGTTAAATGTTAAAGTGAGTTTAAACACGAAAGTTTTACCTTTTCTATTTTAGAAAATTGATTTTAAAGTAGGTTCTGAAAGAGTTAACGCAATGTCTTCAAATATTCCTTAATGGGACAGCAGTAACTTTAAATACTCAGAGGGCTCAAATCTGATATTTTATTGTCGACAGTAAACAACACAGCTAATGGACCAATGTGGTTTTGTTCTTATCACAAAATCTTCAGATATTTATACTGTTCTGTCATGTCAGAGAAATAAAACATTCTGTCGTTCAACTTCATTGTTATGAAACAAAACACTCTTCAATTTATAACCACGAGATTCAGATATCTTAGTTATAAAGTTAGAAACATAGATAACCTTGACTGTATGTAATACGTGTGGTTGTATCTTGTTGTTGTTTTTTTCAGTTTACTCAACTTACACCTCAACATTTGTTTCAAGTGAAAACAAAATGTGTCAATTAATAAAAGTTCCACATGAATGTTTCTCGTCAACGGGATACGAAACATAGTATCTTGTATTTATTTAAATCAATGAAGAGGTTGTCATTCATTTTTCACTATATTGACAAATATTATAATTAACTGTTCTAAAGTTCTAACTCCATATTATTACATCAAACGCAAATAGTTTTGATAACATAATGATCCATAACGATGATATTTCAGTATTATGAAATCCTGGGTCATTTCTTGAATGACATTTTTTCTTTCCAACCTATTACAATGAATTAAAAGTACAAATGTCACATATCATGTGATAATTTTTCTCATATGCAAACGATTATTCATTTTTTTATCTTTAGTCATTTTCGTTCGGTTTTACAATTTAGATGTAGGTTTAATTATAAAATATTATGGTCCAGAAAATTTATTTGATTGTCGATGATGTTTGCAGGCAATACAAAGTAACAATAAGTATTTATCGAAACTTCAACCATCTGTTAGAAATTTGTAATATTTACTATTAAAATATTAGTTTTCATCTACTTTTTTAAACTGCTTGACGATCTCTTATTGTACACTAATGTGATTATTTTAAACATTTTCTAAGTATTTTATAGGAACCTACTTGGTTTAGAAAAAGCTTTAACTTCATTTACCCGAAGTTGAGAAACTGGTAATACCGAGAACTTATAATGTTAAGCTTCGGGTTTCAACCTCTCGTGTGGTTGCGACTAAAATAGGTTTGATAGTTTTTAACAACAAACAAACACAGGAATTATTTCTATTATTTATTTTTTACTGATGGTAAAACGCCAAGTGAATACTAAAGTATCCACCATATTAATCATCTTCTCATGCTTATGCTCCCAAAAATCGATATTTACCTTCAATTCCTCTCATAACATTATTAGAACAACAGAAGGTATCAGGAACATCGCAACAAACAAAACCTATTCCGCATACTATGTCGTCTGGACAAGTCCCCAAAGCTTCAGACAGTAAACAAAATTATATTATCAGAAGACGCTGATAACATTTTATATTTATTTTTTATTCGTCACTATTTATCTATTTGTAAAGCAAGCCGATAAACATTACGTTTATAAGACTGTTAACATAACGTCATTACCAAATTCAACCAATGATGTTACAGAACACTTCACACAATATAATTATATTCAAAACTTTCGTTACTTTGTTAGTAAGATCTCCTATTATTAATTTCTAAACCAATCCACTTTATTGTTTTCTAGATATCTTGTTATCTTATGTAAAGTCACATATTTATACAATGCTCTTCACATTTAAATATAAAACTATGACTACATATACAAAAACGTACCTTCTGTTGCATCTCTGATAGTATATAAAAATTATCCATACAAAGACATTGAAATAACCCTCTGTCAGTAAACTAACACACTACGTATATTGTTCTCACGGCTGTGTATTGTATGTTATGACAAACATGACCACAAAACCAGATGAATCATCTAATAGCTGTCATATTAATGTAATCATTATTTTATACACTCGTTAATTAGCAACAAAAACATCTGGTACTCTTATCTGTTATTTTAATGTTAATATTACATACTTTCAGTTTTATATCCAATTGTAAAAAAAATTGGTCTATAAATAATTTACTCGAAGAGCTATAAAGACAGCTTACGTCAATAATCAAATTACAGTATTGTACAAACATGCAGAGACACACACTTAGCTAATAGGAAGCTGTGAGAAATTGTTTGTTATTTACATGTAAAACATTTCTGTTGACGTGACTGATGTTATGCTGGAATAGCTGTAAAAACTGTAACTGAAAATGAAGTTGTGTGATTAGGGTGGAATATATAGCACTGTGTATATAAATGAAAAGTCTATGAATTACCTTGCATACAGTTTATATAATAGATGTACATAAATATTTATATATCAATAAATCGCCTTGGACGCACGTAGCTGTTGAAACATTATGTCAAACGAACTTCGTTGTTCGGTATTATAGCCACTACTTAGTTATTTTAACATTAGAAGACACAGGTGTCTGTAAAAACAATTCTTTCGTTTCACCAAACGTGTACAGACTGCTTAGATGATTCTTCTACCCTCAAGCAGATAGACATACTGTTTGTCTCTGTGCTTGATTTTTAAATTTCTGCTACAGTTATACCAGGACTATTTGGGTTAGCCGTCCATAATTTTGCTGTATAAGATCAGAGGGAAGGCAGCTATACATCTCCAATACCGCTAACGCTTTTTATACTAACGAATAGTGGGATCACGCGTGACTTTACAAAGCCTTCTCGACTGATAGGGCGAACAGGTTTTGTGCAAAGGAGTTTCGAACATGCGACCTTTATATTACGAGTCAAGCGCTCTAACTATGTAGTCATGCTAGGCCAGAACTTTTGAAAATACAGTATAATGTCTGAGTGATTATCAAACTGGTGTAAAATGAAAATTGGCTATTTTAACAGTAACTATTATAACTGTACAAAAACGAGGGCTCTGACTTTACAATCAAACATAATCAACACTAAATCTACTTCAGTGCCACAATGTGTATTAAATTTTATTTCATCTTTAACATTTTTAGTAATGTTTTAACAGTCAAACCTACATCTAAATATTAACAACAAATTATAACCATTAGAGCTAAATAAGCAACAGTCGTTTATTTGCAACAAAATAATAATATTTATTTAAAACATATTCTAACTTTATAAGTTTCATATGACATTATTCGTCACATGAAGTTTAAATAAATGTTTTTATATATAAAAGAGATAACAGGTTCTCTTCACAATAATATTAAAATACTCCTAATAAATTGACAAAGGTATCAAATTTCACACATATAATTGTTATGTTCTTCTATTTATCATGCTTATGTTACTTGTGTACAGTCTATCCAGTTGTACAGTTTTTATAGTAATTGAATATCAAAAAGTTCATAACACAAATCCTGTGTATAATGAAGAGAATTATGTCAGGGTTATAAAACCTGAAACGTCAACATTTTCCTACATATATATCAAATAAAGAAGTGGCTGCTTTTACTGGAGAAAAGGACGGTGAACGCCTCACGAAACTTTCGAGGATGTCTTTTGTAAACAGCCCTCAGAGCCAGCTCCAGGTCCTCCAACAGTGAACTCTAGGCTGGAGGAACATCACAGTTAACAAAATGTTTTGAACACGCAATGTCATCTCGGCTAGTTCTAACAACTAGAGATAGTAATATACATGACATTATTAGAAAATACTTTATTATTAATATTCTATAACGATTTCTATTGGTCAATATTTATCTCGCTGAAAGGCTCAGCCAATAAACATCACTTTTAGTAAACTGTTAATATTATATCAGTTCCTAGTTTAAACACTGTTATACACTGTGTATAGAAGTGATATTTTATAATATTCGTTCTTTAATAATTTAGTATTAAATCTTAAACGTCAAACCGTTAATTGAATAATGTTTCATTTATCATGTTTCTCCTAATTCTTAATTATCTAAGTAGAAATTGTCCGTCTTTGTAAGACGTATTTCAACAATTCTGAAATTAATAAACAATGACTTCAAGTTAGTACACAAACTTACGCATACATATCGATGTCAACGACAGATTTTATGGGAAACATATCCGAAAAACTGGAACCATAAACCACGTTTGCACCAAACACTTCACTACTTAACTTACGAAGTTAGATATATCAAAATGTCAGGGTTATGAAAAATGTATTGTCAAGACGGCTGGTATGGGTATTAAAACTTTAATTAAAATAAAGTACAGAACAACGTTTCGATTTTCTTAGGTCATCTTCACGTTAAAAAAGAGAGAGTTTAAAATTAACATTTGCCGGGCACGTGTCTCAGCGACGAGAGTGTATACGGGTAAGAGTTTTCTTTCAGGATTTCTGTTTTGTATTGTGTATTGGTTCTTGTGATCTTCAGGTTAATAAATGTTATGTGGTTTGTCTGTTTGTGTTTTTATTCTATAAACAGGTGTACGAAATATTTGGATGTATACAGTTAACATGGATGATAAAACTTTGTATGTGTTCTGTAGATGTGAATCTAGCAATTTTATCGTCAACATATTTGTACCAGTATAATGATTGGTGTCAGCCTGAAGTCGAAACAATGTTCTGTACTTTATTTTAATTAAAGTGCTAATAACTGTACCAATTATCTTGAGAAAAGATTTTTACTTCAAGTAAAATAATTCCCTAATTTCACTAATGGTCACAAAAACTTGTCAACTTATAAGTTTTATTATCATGATTCAGAAAGTCCAGGTGGCGCTGTTAGTCTTAAAAATATGTCTTAACAGTTTTGTGTAATTTTCAGTTTATTTAGTGTTCCTTACGGAAATCAAACTACAAACGTTTTAAAACCTTCCATTTTGAAATAAATTGAAATGAAAGGTTAAGTGACGTGGATATTATAAAAGAACGAATTCAGTTTAATACACATGAACTGCAAAAGTACAATATAATTTATTAAATACATATACATAAATATATATAAATGTAAAAACAAAATATGTTTCTTAAGGTATTCATCAGCTTATAACTTTATCAAAGAATACGTGAAATATTGAAAACAATTTAACCATTATCTTATATGCAAAAACGGCTCGTTTGGGTTCAGAAAATATTTTAAATAGAAGAGCGAACAACGTTTCGACCTTCTGTTTAAAATATTTTCTGAACCCAAACGAGCCGTTTTTGCATATAAAATTCTCAATAAGTGGGTTTCTCGACATCACTGATTGTTAACCATTATCCATCAACGTAATAAGACATATGTGTTATTCATTACACATATTAATTATTATAGACCGGTAATCTAAACTATAAGAAGAATGTTCAGTACCACACTCCAGGTATTAAAGAAGATTGAAGTTAAGACTTATTTGAAGTACATATATGTTACAGATGAGGTATATATCACAACATGTTAAACGTACGAAGAAAATAATAATTACACCTCAGTATCTTGTATCGAAAGAACGATAATTTTTATAACTTTCTGTTCTGTTTTACAGAAACACGAACAATAGTTTGGAAAAAAGACAAAAACGTTTTTTTCACGACAGACTTTTTCCAGTCTCGGAACTGTATTTAAAGTTGGCATCCTGTCAAGAACTGTTATAGAGTAGTTCCAAAGATATCATATGTTATTTCATGAACTAACTACATGAAAAACAAATGTTCTTGTTTATTGTGTAGAATTTCGGAAATTTCCAGATTGCAAATTATTAAAATAAAAAATTAAAAATTGAAATAAACATTTAAAGAGTGTCGTGATATATAAAGTATTGAAGGTATTTTAAACCATGAAGGGTAATACTGGAAGAGTGCCAAGAAGTACAAGAGACCATAGTTAACTGCCAACTGAAACCATATGTAAAGATATACTGAGTTAAATACTTGGTTTATACACTTTGGGGGACAAATTATTCTCGGTGGTTTTGTTTTTTGAAATTAAGCAAAAAGTCGCACAATGGGCCATCTGTACTTTGTTCACCAAAGGTATTGAAACCCGGTTTTCACAAACATACCGCTATGCTACTGGGGGAGCGTTGACTATGATATTTTATTTTTATGGTTGACTTCGTAAAATATAATGCATTTATAAGTATCACAAACTTTCTCGCACGGTACTTGATTTTTATCACAGCAACCGCCAAAAACCCAGCTTTGCTGAGAGATAACGTCGCAAGTAGGATTAGGATACGTTGAACTTTTGCACTTAGCAGCAGATATTCATCTTTTACTGATATCCAAATCTCAGCTAGTCACAAGACAGCTCAATTAGATTTTCTTCTTCTGAAATTCAAATCCAGCCTCAGCCATGAAAGGATGGATCTTGGATCCATGAAAACTTCTCCATATCTTCTGTAAAGTAATTTTCGAACCAGTCACTGAACTGTGTATGGTGTTTCTCAAAAACAGATTTTAGTTCACAGGTCAAATCAACTTACGAGATTTACTATCAATGCTAGAATGATTGATCTCTAAGCGGCTTTTAAGTTTATTTGGAAGCATGCACTTTGGAGTCAAAACATTTGGACCTAATACACTCTGCGGAAACTTTTCATGATTGATGTAAACTAAAGTAAGACCAAAATCTAAATAACTATCATCATATTTCTGTTTCTTTACAGCATTGCCGCCAGGCTGTGGTTCGACATCTAATTCTTTACTTCTTATTAATGTTCAAAAATGCTTTCGTTTTTATGCACAAAGAATAAAATCAAGAAAATAATTCACTAAACTTCACTAGACTTCTCAGTCACTTCATCACAACACCCTTCAGTTATTTCTATAATTAATGGACCCGGATAGTTGGCAGGTATTTATATACAAATTCTAAAAAATAAGAAAGTTCGAAAAGTTATTGGCGTAGCCGAAAGTACAAGTAAAAAAAAAAACATATCTCAAGCATTCGAGAACATCATTGTGAGGAATGTAGTGAGGTCTAATGTTAAAACTATGAACTACCTCGAGCTAGTTGCTCGCGCCATGTTCGAAAGATGTAGATATTGCTGTGATTCCATCGAAAATTCGAAATATCTTTCGGAACCACTGTGAGTCTGTCACGGCGCACAGTTTGGGAGCCACTGACGTAGTGAAGAAAACAGGATAGTGAACATATTTGTTTCGTTAACATCATCTTTCCGCTTTTTGGAATACTATTGTCTGATTTAACTGTCACTCTTTTGTAGAGCACACAAACCCAGATTTCGCCCTTTTAATTTTGAGTTAATAGGCCTTATGACGTTGTGAGTTTGTGCAATTTTAAGATCATGATGTAATGCACCAATGCGCATGCGCAAATACAAACCGCAGAAACATAGAAAACGTACACAGTGACAACACTGGCAGAGATACAAGGAATTTCGTTAAAAGACGTGATTAGTAAACTCTAAATGAGTGTCAAGCAGATATTAATTCTACATCACAAACTTTTTGTTTCTACATGACGACCGAAACATCCAACCATGGTCAAAAAACATTGATGCTGTGTAATAAGTCTAAAAATAAATCATCACTGGCTCAGGGCCTTGCATGGCCAAGCGCGTAAAGCGTGCGACTCGTAATTCGAGGTTTCGCGTCCGCGTCGCGCTAAACATACTCGCCCTCCCAGCCATGGGGTCGTATAATGTGACGGTCAATCCTTCAATTCGTTGTTAAAAGAGTAGCCCAAGAGTTGGCGGTGGGTGATAATGACTAGCTGCCTTCCCTCTAGTCTTACACTGCTAAATTAGGGACGGCTAGGGCAGAAAACTTTCGAGTAGCTTTGTGCGAAATTCCAAAACAAACAAAAACAAACAAACATCACTGGCTTGGAGTAGATTTCACATATATGGGTATATTATACCAATGAAACAAACTGGTTTCTTTCCATTGAGTATATGTTTTAACGTTAAATAGGATGATGGAAATTAAAAGTAACTTGTGTGAAAGAAAAACAAACATTGATAAAGCTGCTTTACCTATCTGACCGAATCGCGTGATTTCCCGTGACTGGAGGCAGACGACATTGCAACCATGTTTTCATTTGAGTATTTGAATGTTAATCTATGTATGCATAGCAATATTTGGCTCGTAGAACATCATTTTACAACAATATTATTTTCAAAACAACCCTGCGTGTGTCATTCTGTCAGCCAAGCAGCCGGTTTGTTTGTACGACATTCTGGAATAAATAAATAAATAAGTTGTTGTTTGTTTTTGGAATTAAGCACAAAGCTACACAATGGGCTATCTGTGCTATGCCCACCACAGGTATTGAAACCCGAATTTTAGCGTGTAAGTCCGCAGGCATACCGCAAATAAATAAGAATCGTGGCAGGTATCCCAATTTAACACTTACCATCTCAAGAAAAGACGCAAAGCAATCGATGACGGACAGAAAGTACCTTCTCTTCGCCCGACTCGTAACATAAAATTTAACTGCTCTGGTGATTAATGACCAAACCGACAAAATTTAAAGTTAACGAAATTATGCTGCAATCTGGTGGCGAAGGTCCTTTGGTGGTCCGCAAGAAGTTATATATTGACCCTTAAAATATAAATCAACACAACAGGATAGAGATCTGTAACTCCAAGAACCTCATAATTTACTTTGGGGAAAACAGGAGTTCCCCGAAAAAACCCACTATCACGATCAGGGCGCCGAAAAATTTATCCTTACCGTGCCAAGAAGTTGCTGAAAGGAAAATCATGTTTAGTAAAGCTTTGGAAAAAACATAAACACAGTGATATATTCCATCTGAGTCGATGAGTAGTTCTATTTCTGCATGGGACAATTGGTATATTTTCACGAATCTGATATGTGTGTTCTTTATTTGGGTCCCGTGGCCTGGCATGGCCGAGCGTTTTAAGGCATTCGCTTGTAATTCGAAAGTCGCGTGTTCGTGCCCGCGTCGCGCCAAACATGCTCGCCCTCCCAGGTAGATTACAAGAAGTATCTTCGGTACCAACTCGAGGCATTACAGAAGGTTGAATCCAAGACTTATTTGAAGTACATATATGTGAAAGACAAGATGTACATGTATATCGCTACATGTTAAACATGTGAAGAAAGTAATAATTACACCTCTACATATTTCAGTATCTTGTGTTGAAAGAACGATAATTTTTATAACTTTCTGCTGTGTTTTACAGAAGCATAAACTACAATTTGGGAAAAAGGCAATTCTGTTGAAACCACGACAGATTTATCCCAGTCCCTAAACTGTATTGAAAGTTGTTATCCTGTTACGAACTGTCATAAAGACGTAGGGCGAAGTAGTTACTCAGATATCATATGTTATTTCATGAATGACGAGGTAGATAATCAAATGTGCTTGTTTTCTGAGCAGAATTTCGAGTCTCCTGTTTGCGAATTATTAATAGAAAAAAATATTCAAAACTGAAATATAGATATAAAGATAGTCGTAATATATAAAACCAATCGGTACTACAAACGATGCAGGTTATACTTGCAGACTGCCAAGAAGTTTAATACATCATAGTTAACAGTCAGCTGCTGAAACCATATGTAGAGATTATTCACTGTGGTTTTGTTTGTTAGAAATTAAATAAAAAGCCGCAGAATGAGCCATCTGTCCTTTATCCCTCAAAGGTATCGAAACACAGTCCGCAAACATACTGCTATGTTGTTAGGGAATACTTTTTGGAGTATTCAAAATTGTTTTTGTTCACAGTGCTATTAGTGTCTCAACAATTTCCACATGACGCCCCATGTCACACAGGAAAACCTAACAGTTCCGTTTAATAAGTTATTGTGTCTGAACAACTTAATATTTAATAAATATTTCTATGCTATGAACTTAGTAGCTATTTGAAAAAATAAAACATGTAAATTGAAAGCAAAAGGAATGTTTTGGTTCATTTTCAAGAAAATACGATTACTAATAGCGTAAGTGCACCAGCTTCTCAAACCTAGAAATGAAATTGAACAACACCACCCCATTTCCTGTTTAACATTGATTTTTACGCAGTAATCACTCCTTATCACAGCGATCTCCGATAACCCAGCTTCAAAAAGATATGTCGTTTCGGATGGAATTTGGATTCACTGAGCTCAAGCTCTTGACAGCAGATTTTCATCTTTCACTGATATCCATCACTCTGTTAGTTCCATGCTAACAAAATTTGTTTTTAAAGTCTTATCAGAAGACAGTTCAACCAAATTTTCATCTTTTGCAAAAGATGGAATCTTAATGTTGAATGGGCCTTGTATTCTTGCAAACATCTCCATATCTTCAGGAAAATAATTTCAAACCAGTTACTAAGCTGTATTAGGTGCTCCTCAAAAACAGAGATTAGTAAGTGGGTCAAAACAACTTCACTGGTTGTCAAAATCAGTTGCAACAAGGGGTAAACAGTCTTTTCCAACATCTTGAGATTTCATATTCTCACAAAGGTTCTTTTAAAAACACATCTCCTTCTGTTGCCGAGGTTTTATAAAGTTCACCACTTTCAACACACTTTCCAAGACTAGGTTCAGTGTGTAGTAAATCAAATGAGCAACCTTGTTACTATCCGTCGCCTTATCTTGTTTTTACCCGAATTCCTTCCCTTTCTTTTTTTTTGCAATTGGCTAAAAGTTGAGGTATTCACCCTTGTGATGGATTCTACGACTGATAGTATTGTTGGATGAAGACATCTTTCAAAGGAGTCTTCCCGCAGATTCACCAACCATATTGTTCACCATATATACTGAGCTCGTAAGATATCAGATTATAAGAAATGAGAATGTTCGAAAAGTTCCTGGCGTATCGGAAAGTACAAATAAACAAAATCATATCTCAAACATTCCAGAACATCATTGAAAGGAATGTAATGCTGTCGAATGTTAAAACTGCGAACCACCTCGAGCAAGTAGTTCGCGTCGTGTCAAAAAAATGTCGATGTTGCTGTCATTCAGTCGAAAATTTAAATATCTATCAGTATCCCTGTCAGTTTGCGAACCACTGACGTAGAGAACGAAACTGGTCCCTGTATGTTTGGCACGGAGCACATTTTGGGAACCACTGATGTAGAAAAAAAAAACTGGTCTCTGTGAGTTTCCCACGGAGCACAGTTTGGAAACCACTGACCAAGAGAATAAAACTGATTTGTGAACATAGCCGTTTCGCTTACATCATTCCAAGTGTTTTGAAATACTCTTAGATGACAAAAAGTGGGATTTGACTGTCATTCTTTTCTAAGCACTGAAATTCGAGATTCTAATGAGGTTAATTTTGTGTTAACAAGGCGATAAGAATGAAACATCAAAGTCATAGTCTGAACATGCTCACCAGCTGGTTACGTTTAGCACTTAAAAATTGATTTAATAACTATTTTTCTAAATTTTGTGGCTCAATCTATCAATTTACTGATAATATTACCTGTGAATATTACTATTCATCGTCTGATTTAATGTAGATCTTGAATATCAGAAAAAAATTTTAATATCTGTTATCTGAATGATGACGAACATTAAATTTTTACATTTATCAAAACAAAATTGTTATAATATTTTTTTTATTTCCAATAATGGTTTAGTTTTATGAACTGATAAAACTCTGACTCAAGTACTTCTTTGTTATGTTCCTTCATGTACAGAATGCGACAATTTAAATTATATATTACGTGTCTCTTGTTATTTATGTTTGCAGTCAATGACACTCTATTCCATGCATAATATTTACCTTCAAACTGCTTTTGAAATTTTGGTAAAAATATAATACGTTAGTAACCTCTCGTTCTATCATTTCGGAAAGTTAAAACGGTAAAAATTATTATGGTTACATCAAAATCTGGTTTTAATAGGTAGAGAGCAGCACAATCAGAGAAGCTTCACTCGATTATTGAAGTGGTTTAAAAATACCTAAAACGCTAAATATATAATTTCTGTTTTTGTTTAAATATTCATACCAACCGTAAGAATCATCAACTAGTTCAAAAATTGATTTTTGTTTAATTACGTACTAAGCTACCCATCACTAATTTTGAAGTGTTAGTCTGGAGAGAAGGCAACAAATAAAACCATCAAGGTTTTCATCATTTACAGTGAAAATAGATAATGTATAATAAATGTGTGAACACTAGTGTTTATTTTTACAGCCAAAGTTTTCATCATTTCACAGTTAGAAACATACATTAATTGCTATTTCTACCTTTTTGTCACGATATAACCGACAGATTAACAGTACTGTTTTTCTGTTATTTTGACGCAGTCACAACCGATATGACAATCAGCACATAGAAATATGGTGTTTTCCAACAGAAGGTTGGTGCCAGCCTCGACGTATGGAATATGACTATCTGTTCTTCAGCTGTAACCTGCAACAACATTAAAAATCGTTTTTGACAAACTATGTAGTTAAGTTTGTTACCCTAATGAAGGTTGACATGAACCTCAACATTAGTGACGACGTAGTCCTATATTGCACGTGCTGGATGCTGCAGGTACAACTTTCGACTTGTTAACCATTCAGCTATGACCTTCAGGATAAGAGTGTAAACATGGTTCTTGTGTCGCATTTGAAGAGTTAACTCCATGTAACAAATTTTGTTTGCTGTTATAAAGGTGTTTCAATGCATCTCTGTGTGCAGGATATTTGTCATATCTAGTTTTTTAACTTCATACATTACTTTTAATTGTCATAGAATATTTTGATTGACCTTGCCGAATATTTTCTTTTAGAAATGTTTCTGTAACAGTTGACTAGATCTTTCCCTTGGTGACAGAAAAACATTGAAACCAACCTTTCCTGAAGGGAACAGTTTTAAGGGCATCTACACATTACCAAGTGAAAACCAATGACATTATGATTTTTACTACGAAACGTGATTGATTGAACAAGATGTTACCAAAGAAACTTAATAAGTTAATAATAAATATTCATATACTTGTATAAGAGAAATCGTTGACTTACTGTAAGAAGCAGTTTTGCATTTAATATTTGATTTATTAAGCTATTTTACACAGTACATTCGAAAAAATAGATAATACTATTAATAAGATAAGTTAACCTTAACCAAGTAAAAATTCAATTTATTTTGCTCACTAGATGGAAATAATACAGATCTTTGAACTGCCGAAATATATTTCTTCAAAGTATAGATTTTGAAAACAACCATTTAAGTATTATTAATTTCATAAAAAGTTAAAACTTTTCAATGACAACATCATGTTATAAATTCACTTTTGATACTATACGTACTAATTAAATAGAAAAAGCTTTTTTACGATAAAGAAGATGAACTGCTTTTTTATTTTCTCAGAAAACAGTCGTTCTTTAAAAATGCGTAACTAGTAAAGTTGTAATAAACAGCCGTTCTACTAAGTTAGATTTGAAGATTTTACTTCCTACAGGCCAGATGGAATCATACTGGATATAATAAATTTAGGTGAACAGATATTTTGTTTAAATAGTTATTATTAGCTATTTCAATTTTAATCAGATATTTAACGAATTACAAAATGAAAATGTACTTGATAAATAAACTTAATTCTTCATACATTGGTTAACTTGATAGAAACATTGTACTTTGCACGATTGAAATATTTACTCAGTTATTGAAAAGATCAGAAAAATATTGATACAAACCGCTCGTTAGGCTCTGTTCAAACATCCTTAAGTTGACGTGATACCTTAAATTTTGATTATTGGTATAATTATTGATTTATTACTGTTGAACGTACGTGTAAGACAACTAATGTAACCAAATACACAACTTAAATCAGAAGCGAATTATCAATAAGTGTGAAAATGTGTTATTTCACCATTCTTAATCTGTAAAGTAATTCTAAATTAGCAAATACTTCGATATTGAGTTTATTACTTACTAGTGTTTGTCTAGAGAAATCTGTTTCTCCCTCTTTTTTTAACAAGAAACTTTTTACTTTGAAGCTTAAATTTCTTTATAATCTACAAAAATAACTGCAAATTTCTAGTTTTTCGTCTAAATAACAGAGAACAAAAAGAAAGAAAAATGATCAGCCTATAACGACAATAAACTAATGTATGTAACATTTCCACTGTTTCAACTTAAAATTTAATGTCTTTGTTTCGTCATTTGTAAATATAAATGTGCAACAGGAGAGAATTAGACATATTACATTGGGCAACACTTTTTCAGTAACACTGAGCTGCACTGGATATTTTAACTGATTATGAAGGAGTTTTAGGCGCTGATTTCATATCTGAAATTAGTTTTTCTCTACAAGCTTTAGTTTGTATGCAATTTGAGGTTAATGAAATTGTACAAATGTTAAACCACGTAAACCATGTATAAGCATTTTCACGTCCATATATATAGATAGCTTCTAATATTTTGATCATTCTTCTTTTGTTTCAAATCAAACATGGCTTCCAAAAATAGATATCATTGCAGAAACAAGCCTGATGCCTTCTGCTACATATGTGGATGCTACACATTCAATCGTCAGAGACGTAACATATCCTCGTTCGCCAAGCGTGCCTACAAGGCATATTTTGAAGTTCATCTTGGTGATCAAGACAAGCAATGGGCTCCTCATGTTGTGTTCCACAATTGTGAAGAAATGCTTCGAGACTAGACCAAAGGAAAACGCAATGGTCTGGCTTTTGGTGTTCCAATGATTTGGCGCGAACCCACCAACCATGTAACTGACTGTTATTTCTGCATGGTAAACACAACGGGTGTTGGGAAGAAAAACCGACATAAGATTACGTATCCGAACATTCCCTCAGCTATTCGGCCTGCTCCGCACTCTGAAGAAATTCCTGTTCCAGTTTTCAAAGGCTTTCCTTTATTGGACGATAAAGACATTGGACATGATGCAAGCGAACAAGACAGTTGTGACAGTGAGTTGTCAGAAAAGTGTACACGTTCGGAGAACTGTTCTTCAGACACTGAACCTTTCCCCGTCCCCAAGCCTCTTCCACAGGCTGAACTGAATGATTTAGTGCGGGATTTAGGTCTTTCAAAGAAAGCAGCAGAGCTTTTGGCATCACGATTACAAGGCAGAAATCTTGTTGATCACTCTGTTAAAGTATCATATTTCAGAAAGCGTGACCAGCTTTTTGTGACCTTCTTTGCAGAAGACAGACAGTTTGTTTACTGCCATGACATCCAAGGGCTTCTCAAAGAACTGGGTGTACCTTACTATAGTCGTGCTGAATGGAGACTCTTTTTAGACAGTTCAAAACGCAGTCTAAAGTGTGTTCTTTTACATAATGGGAATGTTTATGGAGCAGTACCTGTCGGTCACAAAGTGCATTTGCGGGAAGACTATGATAATATGAGAATGGTCATGGAGTTATTAAAATATCATGAGCACAACTGGATCATTTGTGTAGACTTAAAGATGGTCAACTTTCTTCTTGGACAACAGAAAGGTTTCACCAAGTTTCCATGTTTCCTCTGTATGTGGGACAGCCGAGAACGAGACAGACATTGGGTCCAGAAGGACTGGCCTATTCGTGACACCCTTGAAGCAGGCATGCCAAATATCATACAAGACCCAATTGTAAGCAGAAATAGGATCATCTTTCCTCCTCTTCACATCAAATTAGGTTTGATGAAGCAATTTGTCAAGGCACTAGAAACCGAAGGTGAATGTTTCCAACACATCATCACAGCTTTACCAGGGTTATCATTTGAGAAGATCAAAGCAGGTGTGTTTGATGGCCCACAGATTCGAACCCTAATTCGTGATGATCAGTTTGTTGCTAAGATGACCGCTTTAGAAAAGGCAGCATGGTTATCCTTTGTGGCAGTCGTTCAGAACTTCCTTGGAAACAATAAGGCGGAGAACTACAGTGAACTTGTGAACAGAATGCTCCTCGCTTTTCGTGATCTCGAGTGCAACATGAGCATCAAGCTTCATTTTTTGAACAGTCACCTTGATAAGTTCCCTGACAACCTGGGGGCTGTGTGTGACGAACAAGGAGAACGATTTCACCAAGACCTGAAGGTCATGGAAGAACGCTACCAAGGGTGCTGGGACAAAAGTATGATGGCTGACTACTGCTGGAGCATTAAACGAAATTGTCCAGATGAAGTGTACAAACGCAAATTCCTACCTGAATAAAATAAACAAACAAATTGATAAGCTATTCCTATAATTTCCTATAATAACGAAAAATTAAAAAATAAATTAAAATGTCAAATTGCATAAAATCTGTAGCTTGCAGACAAAAACCGACTTCAGATTTGAAATCAACACCCTCAAATTGACTATAGAAAGGTCTTTTTTAAAATGCAACAAAATGAGTGTTTCCTAGTGTTATTTGTACTTTGAGTTGTCAGTGCCACACAACAGCGACAGTTAATCACTTGGTCGGCGGTATGGTGCTATTTAATCAATGGCTGTCTTCCTTGTAGTCAGTAATTAACAACTAACGACTGTAGGACATAGCTTTAGTATTTGTTCCATAAATACAAAAGCTATACTAAAATTATTTTGTCTTTATCCAAACCTTTTGATATCCAAGTCATTAAGTTTGCGCTAAATTTTACTATTGTCGATAAATGTTGAAGTTTGTTAAAACACAAACGTTTTACCTGTACTATTTTTGTAAATTGACGAAACTAGATTCTTTAACAGCTAACACAATGTCTTTAGAAATTTCCCAACAGGACAGCAGCAAGTTTAAGTGCTCAAAACGTTTAAATTCGAAGTTTTATTACCCGATGAACACAGCATGTCGACCAATGTGGTTTTGTTCTCAAAACAAAATCTTCAAATATTTGTACTGTTCTGACATACAGGAAAAATAAAACATCCTGTCGTTCAAATTTATTGTTATGAAAGAAGAAACTCTTCAGATCATAACCACGTGACTCATACATCTTAGTTATAATGTCACAAACGTAGATAACCTTGATTTTATGTAATAAGTATGGTTATAGCTTGTTTTTTATTTTACTCAGTCATAAAGAAATAAGGTTAAATATCTTTATTTGTATGGTAAATCAGTTTACAATTCTTACGTTTCACCGCAATATGATATCAAACTTAAATAGTTTTGATCATTTAGTGATCCATAATGAAACTATATCAGTATTATGAAATCCTGCGTCATTTTTTAAACGACATTTTTATTTCGATCTTATTATAATAAAATAAAAGTACAAATGTAACATGTTAAGTAATATTTTTTTCATATATAAACAATTATTAACTATTTATCTACAGTCATTATAGTTCCTTTTTGCGATTTAGATGTTAGTTTAATTATAAAATATTAACGAAACACGTAATTAAATTTTTCTTTCCATATTAAGGTCCAGAAAATTTATTTGATTGTCGATGATGTTCATACTTCAGGCCCCCCAGTTCAGCGGTATGTCTGCAGACTTACACGCTAAAATCCGGGTTTCGATACCCGTGGTGGGCAGAGCACAGATAGCCCATTGTGTAGCTTTGTGCTTAATTCAAAACAACAACAACAACATCATATTTCAGAGTAATAATTGATAATTATCGAAAGTGACTTCATCCGTTAAAGATTTCTTACATTTACTATTAAAAGTTAAGGCTTCATGTACTGTTTTAAATTTGTTGATAAACTCTCAATGTAAACTAAAATGATATTTTGAAAATACTTTTTAGATAAATAGTCACTAAATGCTTGATAAGAGGCTTTAGATTAATTTACCTTAAGTTGAGAAACTGTTAACATCGATAACTTGTAATGCTAAAATTCGGGATTCGACACCTCGGGTGCACACAACAAACAAACACAGGATTTATTTGTGTTATTTATTTTTTATTGATCATAAAATTCCCTGTTAATACTGAAATATCATAAGTGTTAATCGTTTCCTCTTACACTTTGTATGTGTCTCTCCGTTCCCAACCTCCAAATCTTCCATCAACTTCCCTTTTAACGCCACTAGAACAACAGTAGGTAGGAATAACACCACAACAAAAGAAACTTCATCCACACACTTTGTTATCTGGACAAGTACTCAGAGCTTCAGACAGTAAAAGAAGCATGGTTGTTTAACCCTGTATTGTTGTTTCATACATGAAATCATGTTGAAATTATTTGAAGTCTCATTTTAGCTGCTGTGAACTATAAAATCGTCAACAAAAGTACATTAATTTTCTATTAAAAATATAGACAAATTTCAAACTTTTAGCTAGTTTTTTTTTTACAAATTATCCAGTTTTTATCAAATATTCTATTACAAACTTTCACAAAAAACAAATCAGAAGTGAACACTGTGACAGGTTATTAAACGACACAAAAAACATAACTTATAATTGATGTTTCTATAATAACATTTAAAATATGTGTGTGAATTCAGTCTTAAATAATTTAAAATCTCACCTGAAGGTGCTTCGAACAGAGTTGTAAACATCAAAAGTATAATAATTATTGTAGTCTTCATTTCTCTGATCTGTTGGAATCAATATTCATGTAGTTAGTAAAATTTAATTTTATAACAAAGCCTAATTTAAAACAATGAATTCCATCTGTTACTAACTTCATGATCAAAGTATAGGATAGAGGTACATTGGTGGAGAGTCACGGAAATATAAATATAATAACGATGTATCACAGTGACAATGAAACCAGTTCAAGAGCCGTTCAAAAATTGATGTATCTTTCCTCCATGTTGAAGAATTTCTCTCATTTGATGTACAAAACTTAACAATAAATTCATTTCATTTTCAACATCTTTTTAACTGTGGATGTTGTTCCAACTTAACATAATGAGGAAGTAGAATCTTCATTCAAACAAAAAGTTTACATCTAACAACCAAAAACATAACACGACGGATCAACCAAAACATACATAAAGCACGCATAAAAAACAGACAGAAAAACGTTAAAGTTACCATGCATGTGGTCAATTAGTGATTTGCAAAATGAAACAAAAATATTAATTTCTGACAACATGATGATAAGAATTCTTACAATAAGTACTTAAGATGTGAACTTAGTATAATATTCATATAATTGATATTATTTAGAAATACTCTTAAACAAGATATAAAATTATATTACCAAGGATTGTTATATTTCTAGGTACTTTTTAATGTTTTACACGAATGTAAACATACAATTAGACTACGTTGAAAGTTCCCAACTTTTATAGTTGTATTTTTAATTAGATACTATGTTCTAAGAACATAACAACCAATCAGAATGATTCTAGTAACAGTTGACGTTTATAATCAAATTACAGTAATATACAGGCATTCAGAGAGACACAAACTGAGCCATTAGGAAACTGTGAGTGATTATTTCTGTTACGTGACCGATGTGGTAATGGAACAACTGTAACTGAAAATGAAGTTGTGTGAATAGTGTTGAATGTATGGCATTATGTACGTAAATGGAAACTATATGACTCCATTCACATAGATTTTATATAATTGATGTACATAAATATTTATATATCAATAAATCTTCTCGGACACACGTAGCTGTTTTAACATTATGACAAACGAATTTCGGTATGCAGTATTACAGCCACAACTTAGTTTTTTTAACATTAGAAGACACAGGAATCTGTAAACACGTTTTTTTTCGTTTCATTAAAAGCATACAGGCAACTCAGAGGATTCTTCTACCCTAAAGTAGGTACACGTACTGTTTGACTCTTGTTTGATTTTAAAATTTCGGTCACAGCTGTTCCACGACTATTTGCGTTAGTTTTTGATTGTGTTATTGTTCTTGATGTGTGTGTATACTTTTTTCAACGGTTTATGGAGGAAATTTGATGATGTTTATAAAATGTTGTTTTATTTTGTTAGATAGCGCTGTTAGTTTTAATTTTTTTTCTTGACACATTTGTGAAATTATCAGTTTATTTCGTGTTCCTTACGGGCATCAAATTTAAATTATGAAAAGCCTAATTTATCTTCAAGTTAGAAATAAATCGAAATAAAAGAATAAATCTTGTTGTTATTGTAAAATAACCGAGTAAGTTTAGTAAATATGAACTGAAAATGTAAAATATAATTTATTAAATAGATATATAAATATATATATAAATGTAAAAACAGAACAAACTTTAAGAGAATTCATAGGTTCATAGCTGTATTATAGAATATTTGAAACAATTTAACCATTATCCATCAAACTATTAAAACGTATGTTTTATTCATAATAGATATTTATTGCTATAGACCGGTAAGATAGACTACTAGAAAAATGTTCGGTAACACACTTCAGGTATTGAAGAAAATTAAACATAAGACTTATTTGAAGTACATATATGTTGAAGAAAAGGATATATCACTCCATGTTAAACACGTAAAGAAAATAAGAATTACACCACATCATACAACAGTATCTTGTGTTGAATGAACGGCAATTTTTATAACTTTCTGTTCTGTTGCATAGAAACACGAAACGACAGTTTGGGAAGAAGGCAAAGTTATTGAAACCACAAGAGATATTTCTCGGTTCCCTAACTGCATTGAAAATTGTCACCTGTCACGAACTTTTATAAAGATGTAGGGCGAAACACTTCCTGAGATATCATATGTTATATCATGAACTCACGAGAATTGTAAAAATATCATATGTTATATCATGAACTAACGAGAAGTGCAAACGTATTTGCTTGTTTAAAGTGCAGAATTTGAAAAGTCTAACGTTTGCTAATTATTAAAAAAACAAGTGAAATATATATATATGTATAAAAACAGTCGTAATATATGAAGTACAAACGATGAAAGTAACACTGGAAGACTGCCAAGAAGTACAAGAGACAATAGTTAACAGACAGATGTTGAAACCATATGTAGAGATACATTATGTAAAATACCTGGTTTATAGACTTTGGTGGAAAAATTATCACTATGGTTTTATTTGTTTGAAGTTAAGCACAAAGTCATTCAATGGGACATCTGTACTTTTTTCCCCAAAGGTATCGAAATCAGGTTTTTGGCGAAGTAAGTGCTCAAACATACTGCTGTGCCACAAAGTGAAGGGGTGTTCACTGTGATATTTTATTTTTATGGTTGACAACGTAAAGAATAATGTGTTTTTTTTAGTATCCCAATCTTTCTCAGTTTACAGCGACTTTAGAATCTGAGTAATTGTTTTCACGGCGACCCTAGGAAGAAAGAAAAACCTAACTGTTTCGTGTATTAGGTAGTTAGATGTAAACAACTTAATACTCAATAGATATTTCCATCTTAGCAACATAGTAGCTGTTTCAAAGAATAATACAAGTAAATTGAAAGTAAAACAATATTTTTATCTAATATTAAAATAACCACAATTATTAAAAGGATGTAATTGAGGAATCATATGACAGTTAAAAACAGACATTAATTGCTCTTTCTACCTTCATGTGACCATATAACCAACGTTTAACATTAACATTTTTGTTTTTTTCTTGATGCAGCCACACCCTATATGACAATCAGTCCACAGAAGGATGGTGTTTACCAATAGAATATTTGTAATAACTGTTGTTTTTTTTTAATTTCATACAACACTTTCAACGTAAGAGTGCCGACTGATCATGGAATATTTTGGTTCTTCTTGCCGAATGTTTTCTTTTAGAAATGCTTCTGTAACAGTGGGTAAGATGTTTCCCTTGGTAACATAAAACATTCTAAACTAACCTTTCTTGAAAGTGACAGTTTAAGACGCATTTACACATTACCAAGAAAAAACCCGAGAAATTGTGATTATCACCAGGATCAACGTGATTGATTAAGCAGAATGTTACCATAGATACAAAGTAATTTTATAATAAACATTCATTATATTTGTTGAAGAAAAATCGTTGACTTACTGTAAGAAGTAATTTTGTATTTAATACGACATTTATTAAGCTATTTGACACAGTACGTTTTATAAAATAGGTTATACGATTTATCAAAATAATTTATTGATCAAACTGAATTATAAAATTACATTAATTTTGCTGACCATATGGGAATAATACAGTTTATTTAACTGACGAAATGTACTTTTTGAAAACAACCATTTAAGTACCTTTAATATCATTAAAATTATCACAAAGGTAAAACTTTTCAATGACAACATCTTGTTATGAATTCAATTTTTATGTTGTGCGTACTAATTAAATAGAAAAAGCTTTTTATCATTCAGAAAATGAGCTGTTATTTTACTTTCTCAGACAACAGGCGTTCATTAAAAATGCGTAACTGGAACAGTTGTAATAAACAGCCGTTCTACTGAGTCAGATTTGAAGATTTTACTTACTTCAAGCCAGATGGAATCATATTGGATAGAATAAATTTAGATCAACATATATTTTGTGTAAATATTAATTATTAGCTACTTGAATTTTAATCAGATATCCAACGAATTACAAAACAAAAATGTACTTCATATATAAACAAAATGTTTCATACATTGGCTAATTTGATGCAAATGTCATACTCTGCACCTCTTAAATGGTTATTTCGTTACTTAAGAGCTTGAAGGAATATTCACACAAACAACTCCTTGAGCTCGGTTGAAACATCCTTGAGTTGATGTGATACATTAAATTTTGATTATTTGTATAATTTTTTATTTATTATCTTCGACGGTACGTGTAAGACACTTAATGTAACCTGATACATAACTGAACTGAGAAACAAATTATCAATACGTCAGACTTAAATAATTTAGAATCTCACCTGGAGTTGCTACCAACAGTGTTGTGAACATCAAAAGTATAATAATTGTTGTAGTCTTCATTTCTTTGAACTGTGAAAATCAATATTCATGTAGCTCGTGAAATTCAACTTTATAACGAAGCCGTAATTTAAAACAATGAATTACATCTGTTACTATCTACAGGATCAAGGTATAGGACAGAGGTAGTACTTCCAAAATTAACCATAAATTTCTTGTTTTACGTCTTTGTAACACAGAACACAAATAAAGAAAGATTATTAGCCTTTCACGACAATAAACTAATGAATATAATATTCATTCCTATTGTTTTTACTAAATATTTAATGTCTTTGTTTCGTTTTTTGTAAATATAAATGTATGACAGGAGAGAGTTAAACTTATGATACAAAACAAATAATGTCAGAAAAATTGAGCCGGTGTTGAATTAATTTTAAAGCACAACATATTATTTGTACTTTGAGCTATCAGTGTCACACAACAGTGACAGTTAATCACTTGGTGGGTGGTATGGTTCTAAGTTATCAATAGACGTCTTCCTTGTGGTCAATAGTTTACAATTAACGACTCTAGGAGGTAGATTTAGGATTTGTTCCATAAACATTCGTTATACCAAAATTATTTTGTCTACATCCAAATCTTTTTGATAACCGAGTTATTAAAGGTGAATTTTCAACAAATTTAATAATTGCCTTTGAAACTGTACTTTGTTTAGACATAATTCCTGTGAGATTACCATAGTTTTAAACACTTTAGTTTTCGAGTAAAAAGTGAAACAAAATATGCGGGTTCTCGAACTCAGTATCCTCTTGGTCGTTTGGCTGTTTTCGTGACGATTTACAGCTATGACGTAATAGTTGCCAAACACGCTTCGTTGCGCTCTGACCATTTTGTTCCTTTCAGTGCTGGTGTTTTATATAAATATATCGCTGCTTTTCTCAGGTTACATACTTTGTGAGACTATTTTTTGTCTTGATATTGCTGCTTCACGTTTGGTTTATGATAACATGATTTACTGCGTTGCTTATGGTTGTAAAAACGGTTCGGCATCAAGCAAAAGCTCCTTTTCGTTTTCGTGCAAAAAGTAGGAACCTGCAAGGTAGCGACAGTGGGTGCGGATGGTCAAAAGGAAAACTGGACTCCTTCACACCATACGAAGCTTTGTCATGATCACTTTGAATGCTCATGTTTTGTGTCGAATCCCACTGTTTTGGATTCCGTTGGTTTCAAGCAGTTGTTTCATCGGCAGTAGACAGGAACGTTCCCACCATCTTTCCTCGTGTAGAGCTGAAAGCTGATCTAAGCCTGCAGCATACAGGTTTCACAGTATCTTGAGTTGAAATCTACAAGTCTACAGTTTGGAAAAAAGGGCAAAAATTATTGAAACCACGAGAGTCATTTCCCAGTCTGAGATCTGTATTAAAAATTGTCACGTGTCACCAACTGTTATAAAGATGTAGGGCGAAGTACTTCCTGAGATGTCATATGTTATACCATGAACTGACTAGAAATTTAAACATATTTGCTTTTTTAAGGTGCAGAATTTGAAAATTCTCACGTTTGCGAAGTATTAAAAAACAACTGAAATATACATATAAAGACAGTCGTAATATATGAAGTACAAATGATTGAGATATCTTCATCATACTGGCAGACTGCCAAGACGTATAAGAGACAATAGTTAACAAACAGGTGTTGAAACCATGTGTAAAGATACACTATGTAAAATACCTGGTTTATAGACTCTGGTGGGAAAATTATCACTCTGGTTTTATTTGTTTGAAGTTAAGCACAAGCCATTAAATGGAACATCTGTACTTTGCTCCCCAAAGGTATCGAAATCCCGTTTCTTGCGATGTAATTGCGCAAACATACTGCTTGGCCACTAAGTGGAGGGAATGTTCACTATGATATTTTATTTTTATGGTTGAATACATAAAGAATAATGAGTTTTTTTTAGTGTTCCAATCTTTTTCGGTTCACAGCGCCTTTAGAATCTGAGCAATTGTTTTCACGGTGACCCTAGGAAGAAAGAAGAACCTAACAGTTCCGTGTATTAGGTAGTTAGATCCAAACAACTCAATAAATATTTCAGTCTCAGCAACTTAGTTGCTGTTTCAAAGAATAATACAAGTAAATTTTATGTAAAACAATATTTTTATTTTACATTAAAATAACCACAATTATTAAACGGATGTGATCGCCGGTTGGACTCTCCACAGCTTCTCAAAATTTGGAATGAGATTGGACACCACCAACCTCAATTCTTGTTCAAACCGAAACGCAACAATAATTTTTGCATAATATTAGTCGTGATATGAAGTTTAAATAAATGTCTTTTGAAATATAAAGCAGACAAGAAATTGACTTTACAACAAATTTTCAATGAATCCGAATAATTTTACAAAGTTTTTAAATTTCAGATGAGTTGAACTTATTCAATATATAATTGTATGTTCTTCTATTTATCATGCTTATGTTAGTTGTGTACTGTCTATTCAGTTGTATAGTTTTTATAGTAATTGAATATGAATAAGTTCAGTACAAAAATCCTGAGTACAATGAAGAATATTATATCAGGGTTATACAAGCTGAAAGTAAACAATTTTCCAGATATATATCAAATCGAGAAGTGGCCAGTTTTATCGGAGAAAAGGACCGTGAGTGTCTGACGAAACGTTCTAACGTCTAATGTATAAACCGCCGTCAGAGGCTGCCACATATTATCCAACTGTAAACTCTTGGTCGGAAAAACATCACAGTTAAAAAAATGATTTAAACGTAGAATATCATTTCGGCTAGTCCTAACAGCTATATACAGAGAAGAACCTGACATTATTAGGAAACATATTGTTATTAATATTTTATAACGATATCTATTGGTCAATATTTATTTAGCTGAACGGCTTATCCAATAAACGTCACGTTTAGAAATATTATATTAGTACCAAGTTTAAACACTGTTACACACTGTGTATAAAAGTGATATTTTATTATATTCGTTATATAAGCATTCAATATTAAATATCTCACATTAAACCGTTAAATTAATATTGTTCCATTTATCATATTTCCATTACTTCTTTATTATCTAAGTAGAGATTGTCAGTACTTGTTGGACATATTTACATGTGTTGATATGCTGACCAGTTGCCCCAGGGGCGAAAATGGTAACATGTTTAGCACCCAAATATTGATTCATAACAAAATTTCAACGATTCCTAACCTAATAAACAAGGGCTTGAAGCTAATACACAAGCTTACACATACATACCGATATCAGCGGTTTATTTTATGAGAAAGTTAACTGAAGATACTGGAACCAAAAAAGCCCTATTTTTTTCAAACACTTCACGACTTAACTTACGAGGTTTGATGTATCAAAATGTCAAGGTTACGAAAAATGTAGTATCAAGACTGTTGGTGTGGGTATTAAAACATTAATTAAAAAAAGTACAGAACAACGTTTCGACCTTCTTAGGTCATTCTCAGGTTAACAAAGAGAGAGTCTGATACTGACCTTTACCGACAACATGTCTGAGGGTCGAGAGTATAAACGAGTACGGGATTGTACGGGTTCATGCAGTTATATGTTAGTGACATCTTTATGTTGGTTTAATTTTGGATCTATTTGCTGTATAAATAGAGCTTAATTAATTTTACGTTTGTTTATATTTTTTTCGCTACTTAGTATCTGAGATTTTACTATGGTTATGCTGTGTTTATTTGAGAAACGTGTGAAGGTGTTTTGTGTCTGTGAATCTGGTTTCCATTTTTCTGTTTGTTTCTCCAATATAGAACTCGTGGCATTTGTTACTTGGTATTTCGTAATTAATGTTGGTGATGTGACTGTCAATGTAGTTTTTAGATAGAATGAAATTTAGTTGTGTACTTAATTATTGTATAAGTTTTGTGTTAACTGGAATCTTGAGTTGTGTTTTTTATCCAAATGTTGATTATGTTTTCGCTGATTTTGGAAACGTGGTATTCAACTTAGGAGGTTTAGTAGTTTGTTTGGATTTATTATTGTTGGCTTGTTGTTGATAGTGTTATTAATCTTTATTTGTGTGTATAACTTTTTTAACGGTTTATGAAAGAAATGTGTAGATATTGATGAAGTGTTGTTTTATTTTGTTTATTTCACTGTTTATTTGGTTTCTAATTATGCTGAGTTTTTTTGTTGTGTTTCAGGTGCTGAGTCCCAAGGAATGTGAAACTCAGTATGGGTGACTATTCTGAGAGTTTCTCTTTTAAACTGTGAATCGATTCTTGTGATCTTGAGCTTGAGAAATTTTATTTGGTTAGTTCTTTTGTTTCTTAGCTAAGAACTGGTTAACGAAAAATTGGGTGCACAGATCTAACGTGGATGAGAAAATTTACTATGTGTTATGTAGATGTGAATTCAGCAACTGTATCATCAACATTCCTGTACCACTATAGTGGTGGGTGTCAGACTCAAGTCAAAGCGTTGTTCTGTATTTTATTTTTATTCAAGTGATAATAATAAGGGTTAGAAAGCTTGTTTTGCTATAGTGACAAAAGGCTTTATTATCCTGATTGAGAAATTTCAGGTGACACTGTTAGTCGTGAAAATATTTCTTAACAGTTTTGTAAAATTATCAGTTTATTTACTGTTCGTTACGAGAATCAAACTATAAACTTATAAAAGCCTAATTTACCTCCCAGTTAGAAATAAATTGATATAGAAGGTTAAATTATGTGGTTATTACAAATAACGGATTCAGTTTAATAAGCATGAACAGAAATATACAATATGATTTATAAAATACATATAATTTATATATATATATATATATATACGTAAATACAGAAGAATTAATGTTGTAATATGAACACGTGGGACAATACATTCCCAAGGAACAGCCATGGCGAGCGACAACAGAGATGTGTACTCAGATCACATAGCCCCACACAAATTGTTAAAAACACCTCGCTTTCTGTAGCCGAATTTTTATAACGTTCACAACTTTCAATACACATTTGAGGACTAAATTCAGTGTGTATCAAATGAAATGAACATTCTAGTTATTATCCATCGCCTCATCCAGTTGTTACCCGAATTTCTTGCCTTTCATTTTTTTCAATTATCTGATCATTGAGGTTTTTTACGCTGTGTTTGATTCTACGACTCATGGTATTGTTGGATAAAGACACCGTTATAATCTGTTTTCTCGCAGACTCACCAACCACAATGTCCACCGTATCTACTGCAGCTGGTAAAATCACTTTTTCTGGTGTGAGGGTTTTTACATTTTGCAACTCTACAGCTATACCTCCTTGTAGGATGCTAACAAAAATTGCTTGTTTCAAAAATGTATCTTATTATTCTTTCAATTCTTTTAACATTCTGGTAAAATGATCACGAGATTTACTAGTCATGTGAGAATGATTTCTCTCCAAGTGACGTTTTAATTTATCTGGAAGCATGCATTCTGGGACCAAAGCTTTAAGACATAATAAACATTACGGAAACTCTTCATGATTGACATCTAGCGACGTAAAACCAAAGTCTAGATAACTGTTCTCATTATTCTGTTTCTTCTCAATTTTACCACTGGTATGTGGTTCGCCATCTTTTTTTTTAAATACCACACTCCTTATTCATGTTCAAAAATATTTCAATTTTTATTCACAATGATTAAAAATCAACAAAATAATTCCATGAATTTTTCTAGAGCTCGCAGTCACTTCATCACAAGACAATTCAGTTATTTTGATTACTGATGGACCCGGAGAGTCGACAGATATTTATATACAGAATATAAGAAACGAGAATGTTTGAGAAGTTCTTGGCGTTTCCGAAAGTATAAATAGAAGAAAACATATCTCAAACGCTCGAGAAGGTTATTGACAGGAATGTAGTGTTGTCTGATTTTGAAACTGTGAATTACTTCCAGCTAGTAGTTTGCTCAGTGTCTGAAAGATGTCGATATTGCTGTGATTCCATCGAAATTTTGAAATATCTTTCGACTCCCATGTGAATTTCTCGTGGGGCACATTTTGGATAACACAAACCTAATTAACAAAACAGGAGAATGAACAAAGCAGTTTCGTTATCATCATCTTCCCCCTTTTTGAAATACTCTGAGGAAAAGGTGGGATTTGACTTTCACTCTTCTTGAGAACCAAAACTCGGAATTTGCTAAGGTTAATTGTTCGTTAATACAAGGTCTTGAATAAAACACAGGATTTCTTGCTAAGGCGTGTAAACCAGCTGGCCACGCTCAGCACTAACAAATTGATTTAATAGCTATTTTATAAAGGTCACAGAAAATATTACAAATGAATGTGCTATTAAAATTAAGAAATTATTTGCATTATGAATGGATTTTTAATTCTATGTTCTGTGTATCTACCAGAGACGAGTTAGCTTTATACAATTATTACTAAAAGATGGCACTGCTGAACGTTATCTTTTTGAGAAAATAACATATTCCTATTTAATTACTTTAGACTGTTTAAAATGTTTAACTACGCTATCAAACTAAATATGACATTTTCAAACAAACCGATCGACTGCTTTTAATGTGAATATATGTGTTGATAGTGATCCTGTCCAACGGCGTAAAAAACGTCTAAAAATGTGTGAAAATCATTCTTTGTTTTATAGCCAAAGTTTTCACCATTTGACATTTAGAAACAGACATTAATTGCTATTTATACCTTTATATCACGATATAACTGACATTTAACATTGGCTTATTTCTCTTTAACATCTAATTTAATCCAGTTTTCGCATGAACGAGCTCTCCAACATTGCAGCTGAATCTATCTGTTCCGTACGTGGAATAGGTCCTGCATTAAGGTTCGGTGCCAGCTGACAATCAACTTGGAGAGAGAAACATGAAAACAAGCTTTTCCAAATAAAACCTTATATTAGACTTTAGTTGTTTTGCTTTAATAAGGATTGGAAAGAGGAAGATGTTCTAACTAGATTACGCATTGGTCACAGTTTTTAACTTATTGTTTTCAAACCTGGTGTTTGGTGCAGATAGCCTAGCTGCTTTGTGCCATAAAACACAAAATCAACCAACCAATCAACCATAGTGTGTGTCCACACATATGTCCATCTCCTTTTTACAGTGGCCATTTGTTGTGCTGCATTTGAAAAACTGCACATGTGAGCAGAGCTCACCTTTCACTTTTGAAATGATGATAGAAAAGACATGAATAATGTTGATGTCATTCTTTTTCACAAGTGGAATATTCTACACTAAACTCTTAGGAATTAATCACACACTCATTCACATTTTAAATTGTTACTTAAAGAACAACAAATGTAGATTTACCATATGTTATTGTTGAGCAGCCCTTATCTGAAATGCTCAACAATTACTTTTGGCAGTTGGTTGTATAAGTAGCTCAGAGTAATTATGGAAGTAATAATAATAAACTAAACAGTTTGAACTTCCATAATTTGAAATTTGTTATGTTCATTAAGACTATACTTCAGTTTATAAGATGGGTAATATAGTAAAATGATAAGTGGATCTGTTATTTTTTCTGAAGGTATTTGAGGAAAATGTTACATGTTTATACTTTTTGTATAAACTAATATTTTTGTTTTCTTTCACAAATAAATATTTGACCACATGCAAAACAACATCCACAGTCAAAAATATATTGAACATGATAGGAGTTTTCGACATCGAGAATAGACACAAAAATTTTCATAAAGTTTTGGACTGGTTTTCGTGTGCCTGTGTTACATCGTGACTGTGTTCTGAGAATATATTCACATCTCTTGCAAAATACCACTGTCCTATACTTTGATCCTTTAGCTAGTAACACATACAATTCATTGTTTTCGAATAGGCTTCGTTATAATGTTAAATTTAATTGACCACATGAATATTTATTTTTACAGATCATAGAAATAAAGACTACAATATTTATTACATTTTAGATGTTTACAACACTTTTAGAAGCAACGCCAAGTGAGAATTTAAATTATTTAAGACTGAATTCACACAAGCATTTTAAGTGTTATCACAGAAATATCAATTATAAAAGTTATGTTCTTCTTTGTTTTTTGGAACCTGTTACAGTGTTCTCGTCTGGTTTGCTGTTTGTGAAGGTTTATAACCAAATATTTAATAAAAACTAAATAATTTATGTAAAAATAGAAAGCTAAAAGTAAGAAACTTGTATATATTTCTAATGAAAAAGTAACGTAGTTTTGTTGATGATTTTACAGTTTACAGTAAGTAAAATGAGTCTTTAAATTATTTCAGCATCATTTCATGTATGAAACACCAGTGTAGAGTTAAACAAACATACTGGTACAACCTTGGTTTTTTGTAAGATCTGTCCTTATAGCTCTTAAAGTAAAAAATTAAATTTAAATTCCATTTGTTTCTACGTTTGAATATAAAACTGAAATTAGGTAGAATAAACAATAAAATAACATTACAGTGTCAGATGTTTTTGTTGCTAATTAACGAATGAATAAAATAATGATCACATTAATACGACAACTGTAAGATGATTGATCTGGTGTTGTGGTCATGATTGTTATAACATACAGTTCACAGCTGTAAGAACAGTATATTTACTTTGCTATTTTAATAACATAGGATTAATTTAGCGTCTTTATAAAAATGATTTTTATGTACTGTTAGAGATGCAATGCAAGGGGCATTTTTATACTCATAGTTAATTGTGTTACATTTAAACGTGAAGAGCATTGTAGAAATATATGTGGCTGAAAGTTTACGTGAGGTAATACACAGAAAATAAGAACGTAGATTACTTTAGAAATCAATAATAGGAGATTCTATTGACAAAGTAACGAAAGTGTTGAATATGATTATATTTTGTGAAGTGTTTTTTAACATCATTGTTGAATTTGGTAATGACGTGATGTTAAATGTCTTATAACCGTAATATTTATCGGCTTGGCTTCTAAAATAGATAAATAGTGACAAATATAAAATAAATATAAAATGATATCATCGATACGTCTTCTAATAATTCATTTTGTTTACTCTCTGAAGCTGCGAGAACTTGTCCGGATGACATAGTATATGGAAGAGATTTTTTTGTTGTTTTGTTCCTAAAACCTTCTGGTGTTCTTTGTACATACAAAGTTATTAAAAATATTTACAGTGTAAGATGAAACGATTAACACTAAGGATACTTCAGTGTTGACATGGAATTTTATGATCAATAAAAATAAAGAATACCAATAATTCCTGTCTTTGTTTGTTTATTGTTAAAAGCTGACATAGATCTGTTTTAGTTATGATCGAATCCAGAATTTTAGCATTATAAATTATCGATGCCACCAGTTTCTCAGCTTAAGGTAAATGAAGTTAAAGCTTCTTATAAACCAAGTAGTTTCCGATAAAAATATTCAGATAATGTTTGAAATTATCACGTTTCTGTGCAATAAGAGATCAAAAAGCAGTTTGAAACTAAACATAAAACCTAATATTAGAAACCCGTAACAGAAAATACTTATTTTTACTGTGTTATCTGCAATTTTTATCGACAGTGAAATAAATTTTCTAGACCATAACATGTAATGAAAATTTTCATTTTCTTTTTCGTTATTACTTTATAATTAAACCAATATTTAAATAGTAAAACTCTCCTATAATGACTGAAGATAAATAATTAATAATAGTTTATATATGAAAAATATTATTACTTGACATACAACATTGTAATTTTAATTCGTGGAAATAAGTTGAAATAAAAATGTAATTCTAAACATGACGCAGGATATCATAATACTGAGATATCATCGTTATGGAGCACTATATTATCAAAACTATTTAAGTTTGATATATCAATATACAGTCAGCAGTTTGGAACCGTTAATTATAATATTTGCCAAATTGTGAAAAATGAACGAAAATCTTTATCATAAATAAAATTTAAAGCAGTTCCATCTACTGTAAAATTATCAATGCACCCTCACTGTGATAATTGAGAAAATATAATTCAATTCCAGTTATGTTGAGAATTCTAATAATTTCTGTAAAATTTTACTAGCAGCTTTCATCACGTATTATATAGGAGTACGTCGTCACAAATATTAAAGATAATGTCTACCTCATTAGGGCAACAAAATCAACTACATATTATGTGAAAACGATTGTTAATGTTGATTCAGTCACAGCTGAGAAGCAGAGGGTCATATGTGTACGTCAAGGCTGGGACCAATATTCTGTTGGTGAACACCTTCCTTCCATGGACTGATTGACATATATGGTGTGGCTCCATCAAGATGATTCACAAAGTAGAGAAATATATATGTAGAAACGGCTCATTTGGGTTTAGAAAATTTTTGAGCAAATAAGAGATTCCAATTTAATTATATTTGAGAATAAAGATAATGTAAAGCATTGTCGTCTTCTGAAAAAAATGTTTAAAACTACCTCGTCAATGGTACATAGAATGACAAATCCATTCCTTATGCAAATATTTTTCTAATTTCAATATCACATTCCTTTGTAATATTTTCTGTGAAATTTATAAATTAATTAACATGCCCAGACTATGAATCACCAACACCCTCATTCCATGTTCCACATTGATTTTCGCGCGGTACTTGCTTGTAATTATCACAGAAAAAGCCGTAAAACAATCCTGCCAAAGATATGACGTCGCAAAATTCAGTTAGTTCCATGCTGCTAAATTTTCTTTTTAAGTCTTGTCAGAATAGAGTTCAAATAAATTATCTTCTTCTGCAGAGGTAAATTCAGATGGGGTCTTAGAACGTGAATTAAAGTTATCAATTAGCTGATCGTTGAGGTTTTTTCGCTTGTGTTGGATTCCTCATTTTCTACTGTTGTTGTTTAAAAAGACTGTTAAAAAGACTGTCTTCCCGCACACTCACCAACTATAATGTTTACAATATCCACTGCAGTTCACTTTGCTTCCAAAACTGAAGAAAAGGTTTTTCGTCATGGTTTAGAGATTTCAGGCGGCGCTCTTAGTTTTGAAAATGTTCTTAACAGATTTGTGAAATTATCAGTTTATTTCGTGTTCGTTAGGGGCACCAAACTTTAAACTTATGAAAAACCTAATTTATCTCCAAGTTAAAAACAAATCGAAATGAAAGGTTAAATTTTGTTGTTATTATAAAATAACCGAGTAAGTTTAATAAACATGAACTGAAAATGTAAAATGTAATTTATTAAATTGATATATAAATATATATATAAATGTAAAACAGAACTAGCTTTTAGAGTATTTATCAGTTCATAACTATATCGTAGAATATTGTAAACAATATAACCAGTATTCATCACACTAATAAAACGTATGTGTTATTCATTAAACATATTTATTATGATAAACAGGCCCAGCATAGGCAAGCATACCAAGGCGTGTGACTAATAATGTGAGGGTCGCGGTTTCTCATCCCTGTCGCTCCAAACATGCTCACTCTCCCAGCGTTATAATGTTCGGTTAATCCCATTATTCGGAGTTGGCTATGGGTAGTGATAACTAGTTGTCTTCCCTCTAGACTTACTCTGCTAAAAAGGGACGGCTAGTACAGATAGCCCTCAAGTAGCTTTGTGCGAAATTCAAAAACAAAGAAACAAACAAATAAAGTTATTATAAAGCGGTACGATAGACTTTTAGTAGAATGTTTGTTACCACACTTCAAGTATTGAAGAAAATTGAGCCCAAGACTTATTTGAAGTACATATATGATAAAGACAAGGTATATATCATTACATGTTAAACTATGTGTGAAGAAAGTAATAATTACACCATAACATACCACAGTAACTTGTGTTGAAAGAACGACAATTTTTATAACATTCTTTTATGTTGTACAGAAACACGAATCTACAGTTTGGGAAAAGAGCAAAAATGATTGAAACCACGAGAGATATTTTCCAGTTTCGGAACTGTATTAAAAACTGTCACCTGTCACCAACTGTTATAAAGATGTAGGGCAAAGTACTTCCTGAGATATCATATGTTATATTACAAACTAACTGAAAGGTAAACATATTTGCTTGTTTAAAGTGCAGACTTTGAAAAATCTCACTTTTGGGAACTATTTAAAAAAAACAACTGAAATATATATATATATATATATATATAAAGACAATCGTAATATATAAAGTACAAACGATGAAGATAATACTGGAAGACTGCCAAGAAGTACAAGAGACCATAGTTAACAAACAGATGTTGACACCATATGTAGAGATACACTATGTAAAATACCTGGTTTATAGACTCTGGTGGAAAAATTATCACTATGGTTTTGCCTGTTTGAAGTCAAGCACAAGGCCACTGAATGGAACATCTGTACTTTGTTCCCCAAAGGTATCGAAATCCGGTTTATGGCGATGTAAGTCAGCAAACATACTGCTGGGCCACTAAGAGAAGAGGTGTTCACCATAATATTTTATTTTTATGGTTGACAACGTAAAGAATAATGTTTTTTTTTTTTTAGTATCCCAATCTTTCTCGGTTTACAGCGACTTTAGAATCTGAGCAATTGTTTTCACGGCGACCCTCGGCAGAAAAAAGAACCTAACAGTTCCATGTATTAGGTAGTTAGGTCCAAACAACTTAATACTCAATAAATACTTCCATCTAAGCAACTTAGAAGCTGTTTCAAAGAATAATTCAAGTAAATTTAAAGTAAAACAATATTTTTTTTATCTAATATTAAAATAACTACAATTATTAAACGGATGTGATCGCAGGTTGGACACTTCACAGCTATTTAAAATTTGGATTAAGACTGAACACCACCAACCGCATTTCCTGTTTCAAACGAAACGTAACAATAATTTCTACATAATATTAGTTGTCACATGAAGTTTAAATAAATGTCTTTTAATTTTTAAAGCAACTAACAAATTGACTTTACAACAAATTTTAAATGACTCCTAATAATTTTACAAAGTTTATAAAGTTAAGATGAGTTGAACTCTTTCAATATATAATTGTATGTTCTTCTATTTATCATGTATATGTTAGTTATCTATTCAGAACAGTCTATTCAGTTGTATAGTTTTTATAGTAATTGAATATCAATAAATTCAGTAAAAAAATTCTTTGCACAATGAAAAGAATCATATGAGGGTTATACAAACTGAAAGCCAACACTTTCCCACATATATATCAAACAGAGAAGTGGCCGCTTTTATTGGAGGAAAGGACAGTGAGTGTCTGACGAAACGTTCGAACGTCTAATATATAAACCGCCGTCATAGGCTGCTACAGGTTATCCAAATGTAAACTCTAGGTAGGAAGAGCATCACAGATAACAAAATGATTTGAACGTAGAATGTCATCTCGGCTAGTCCTAACAGCAATATACAGTGAAGAACCTGACATTATAAGAAAACATATTGTTATTACTATTTTATAAAGATATTTATTGGTCAATATTTATTTATCTGAAAGGTTTAAACAATAAATATCACATTAAGAAAATTGTTAATATTGTGTCATTACCTAGTTTAAACACTGTTATACACTCTCTATAAAAGTTATATTTTGTAATATTTGTTATACAATTATTCAGTATTAAATATTTTACATCAAACCGTTCATTGAATAGTGTTACATTTATCATGTTTCTATTAGTTTTTAATTATCTAAGTAGAAAAAAAAGGTAACATGTTTTGTAACCAGATATTTGGTTCATATAAATCATTCATGATTTCTAACCTAATAAAGAAGGACTTGAAGTTAATACACAAACTTACACATACATATCGATATCAACGATTATTTTATGAGAAACTTAACTCAATATGCTGAAACCTCAAGAACCTTATATTTACCAAACACTTTACCAATTCACTCACGAGGTTTGACATATAAAAATGTCAAACGAAAAATGTATTCTAAAGATAGTTGGCATGGGTATTAAAACTTTAATTAAAATAAAGTATAGGAGAACGTTTCGACCTTCTTAGGTCATCCTCCGGTTTACAAAGAGAGAGCTTGAAACTGACCTTTACCGGGAACATGTCTCAGGGTCGAGAGTATAAACGGATACGAGATTGTAGGGATTGATGCAGTTATATGTGAGTGACGTCTTTATATTTGTTTAATTTTGGATTTAGTTGCTGTGTTAGTAGAGCTTTTTTTATTTTGAATTTGTTTATATTTGTTTCCCTACTTGGTATCTGATATTTTACTATGGCTATGCTGTGTTTATTTGATTTTCAGTGTTGAGAAACAGGTTGCCAAACGACACAGAAAAACATAACTTATGATTGATATTTCTGTAATAAGATTTAAAATGTAAACAAACAATTAGTTTACGGTACCGATACTTAACCATTATAGTTGTATTTTTAGATGCTTAATAAGATGCTCAATTCTAAGAACATCTCAACCAATCAGAATGATTCCAGTAATAGATGACGTCAACAATCAGATTACAATATTATACAGGCATAGTAGGAGACACACACACTAAGCCAGTAGGAAACTGTTAGCAATTATTTGTTCTTTAGATGTAACACACATCTTTTAACGTTGGTAATGTAGAAGTGGGATAACATGAAAACTGTAAGTGGAAATGAAGTTGTGTGATGTGCCGTACTATAGTCACTACTTGGTTATTTTAACATTAAAAGACACAGGTATCTGTAAATACAATTATTTCGTTTCAAAGTATAATGCAAAGTAGATGATTCTTCTTCCCTAAAGAAGGTAGACATACCGATTTCGAGTTTCGCTGAGTAGGTATTTGGGTATTAATGTTAAATACCCAGGAGGGTCAGTTACATTAGACCTCTTCTTCCCTCCCGAACGTTGATAGCGTCTGTCTTTCAGGGATTTGTTTTATAATAGCTCTGGGCCAGAGTAAAAGTATAACACCATACTCAGGTTTTTTTCAGTCCTTGCATGGACGAACAAGAAAAGTTTTTTGTTTTTCAATTAATTATTTTTCTTGAATTTTTTTCTTCTTTTTGTTTTTCATTTTGATTTTTTTGTATTTGTATTTTTCATATATATATATATATATTTCTGATTTTCATTTAATATATATATAAATATTTTTTGTATTTTTCTCCTTTTTCTTTCTATGTTGCTTTTCACGATAGAGAAAATGCTATTACTACTAGTAGTAACAATAAAATAATTAAAAATGAATAAATAAATTAAAAAATAAAAATAATATTAATTATTCAATAATTGAATAATAATTCAATAAAAGAAAAACAAGGATTAAAAGTCTCGTGCAAGATTAGACATGCATTTAAAACATTTCTGTAAACTTGGCTGATGTAGGGGTGGAATAACTTTAAAACTGTAACAGGAAATGAAGTTGCGTGATTGATGTTGAATATGTATCGCTATGTATATGACTCCACTCACATAGATTCACAAAAATACTTATGTATCAATAAATCGCCTAGGACACACGTAGCTATTCTAACATTATGACAAACGAGCTTCCATGTGTAGTATTATAGCCAGTACTAAGTTATTTTAACATTAGAAGACACAGGTATCTGTGAATAAAATTCTTTCGTTTCAAAGTATACATTCAACTCAGATGATTTTTCTACCCTAAAGTAGGTAAACATACCTTCTTTTTCTTTGCTTGTGCTTGATATTTTAAATTTCGGCCTCAGCTGCACAAGAGAAATTTGAGTTAGCCGTCCCTAATTTACTCTGTAAGACCAGAGGGAAGGCAGCATGTCATCATCACCTACCGCCAGCTCTTGACTACTCTTTTACTGTAGAATAATGGGATTATCCGTGACTTTATAACGCTTTTATTGTTCGTAAGTTACTTGTCATATCTAGATATTTAACTTCACACATTACTTTCAATGTGAGAGTGCTGGCTGGTCCGAGAATATTTTGTTTCTTCTTACCAAATGTTTTTTTTGTTTTTTTAGAAATGCTTTTATTTATAACAGTGAGCAAGAACCTTCCCTTGATAACAGATAAACATCGTAAACTAACCTTTCCTAAAAGGGACAGTTTCAAAGGAATCTACACATTACCAAGTGAAAACCGAGGACATTATTATGATGGCCAGGATTAATTGAACAAGATGTTACCACAGATACTAAATAACTTCATACTAAACATTCATTATATTTACACAAGAGAAATCGTTAAATTACTGTAAGAAACAGTTTTGTATTTATTACGAGATTTATTAAACTATTTTACACAGTACTTTCTATAAAATAGACAATAGAAAATTTATTAGATGAGTTTACAGATCAAACCGAAGATGTCACATTCTATTTATTTTGCCCACCAGATGGATTAAGATAGTGCTTTCTACTTACGAAATATATTTCTTGAATGTATAGATTTTGAAAACAATCAATTAGATTCAATATTATTAAACCTATCGCAAGGCTAAAACGTTCCAATGACAACATCTTGTTATGAGTTCAATATTGATGTTTTTCGTACAAAATCTTTTTTTTATTTTACAGAAAGTTATTTCTCTCTTACAACAGTTATTCTTCGAAAATATGTTCTTCGATTCAGTTTTTATAAACATAAAGTAAAAGTGTACAATATAATTTATTAAATACATATATGTATATATAAATTTAAAAACAGAATATGCTTTTAAAGTGTTCATAAGCGAAATATGTTATCGTAGAATGCACGAAAAAATGAAAACAATATAAACATTATCCATGAAACTCATAAAACGTATGTCTTATTCTCCATACATATTTGTTATTAAAGATCGATGACCTAGACAAGAAGAAAAATTTTCAATACCACACTTCAGGTATTTAAGATATTAAAGCCAAGTCTTATTTGAAGAACATATATGTTAAAGACAAGGTATGTATCACAACATGTTAAACATATGAAGAAAATAAGATTTACATCACAACATACCTCAGAATCGATAATTTTTATAACTTTCTGTTTTCATATCCAGAAATACGAAACCACAATTTGAAAAAAGGGCAAAAACCGCTGAATCCACGAGAAGTTTTACCAATCCCGAAACAGCAATGGAAATTGTCATCCTGTCACGATCTGTTACAAAAATCAAAAGTGAAATTGTTCCTAAGGTATCATACGCTATTTCATGAACTAACGAGAAATGTTAACAAATTTGCTTGTTTATTGGGTAGAATTTGACGAGTCTCATATTTACAAACTATTAAAAGAAAACAATGAGAATGAAATATTAATATAAAAGATAGTTGTAATATATAAAGTACAGAAGGTACTTGAAACAATGAAGGTAATACTGGCAGACTGCCAAGAAGTACAAAACACAATAGTTTACAACCAGTTGTTTAAACCATATGTTGAGATACACTCTGTAAAATTCCTTGTTTATAGAGTCTGGTAAACAGATATTCACTATGGTTTTGTTTGTTTGAAATAAAGCAGAAAGCTGTTGAATGGGATATCTGTATCGAAACTCAGTTTCTCACGGTGTACGTCTGCAAACACCTCTATACCACTGAAGGGGCGGTCGTTCGTTATGATATTCTATTTTTATGGTTTACTTCATTATGAATAATGCGTTTTTGAGTATCCCAATCTTTCTCGGTTCACAGCGATTTTAGTGTCACATGAATGTTTTCACGGCGTCATTTGAAAAAAAAATAAAACTATAGACTTTAGTGTATGAAGAAGCTAGGTCCAAAAAAGTATTTCTATTTTAACAAATTAATATTTTAGTTGATTTTTATATAACCATAATTAATAATGGGAAGTGTGTGACTGTTAGACACTGCACAGCTTCTCAAACATTGGAACCATATTGGACACCACCAACATTTCCTGTTCCAGATTGAATATCGCGCGGTGGTTACTTTTCATTCCAGCAATCACCGAAAAACAAGCTTCGTTAATATATGTCGTCGCAATTACAATTAGAATTCTGTGAGCATTAGCTCTTCGCAGTGAATATTCATCTTCTACTGATATTTAATTCTCAGTTAGTTCCATGCTACTAAAATGTGTTTTTAAAGACTCGTCACAAGACACTTCAGTAAAAGTTTTTCTTCTGCAGGTGCAAATTCAGACGGAGTCTTACCATGAAATGGGTCTTAAACTACAGCAATCTTTTTCATATTTCAGGAAAGAAATTTCTAAATTAGTCATTGAGTTGTGTTAGGTGCTTCTCAAAAACAGATTTTAGTTCGTGGGTCAAATTACTTCATTGGACGTAACAAGCTGCTGCAGCAGAGGAAAACTGTCTTTTCCACCATCTTCATTCATTATTATTTTCCTTAGTAGTAACATTTATCAAAATTGAAATACTCTTTTCAAGTTTCAGAGTATGCGTGTTCCTTCCCTTCAGAGATAGATTCAAGATAATCAGTTTCTTGCAGAGATTACACAGATATGCTAATTTTGACAGAAAAAAAACAGTGCCCAAGAAGTTTTTAGTACATTCGTGTTCTTTTTCTTCCAGCTAAAAAGGAATTACTGTTGTACTTTGATCACACAGGACAGTATATTCCCGTGAGATGACCATGGGAAACTACAGTTGTAGAACAGATAAGTGAGCTCAGGTCCCATATCTTTACACAGTTTGTTTAAAATCCTCGCTTTCTGGAGCCGAATTTTTATAACTTACACAAATTTCACTTTTCACACATATTTCACACTTTTTAAGACTATGTTCAGTGTGTAGTAAATTAAATGAGCATTTTTAGATATAATGCACATTTCGGAAACTCTTCCTGATTGACATCTAATGCAATAAAACAAAAGTCTACATGACTGTTCTCATATTTCCATTTCATTGCAACTTTGCCATTAGTCTGTAGTTCGACATCTAATTCTTCACTTCCACACTTCTTATTAATGTTCAAAAATACTTCCGTTTTATGCACAATGACTAGAAATAAACAAAATAACTCATTGAACTTCACCAGATCTCGCAGACACTTAGTCAAAACAATCTTCAGTTATTTCTATTACTGATGGACCCGGAGTGTCGACAGGTATTTATATACAAATTCTAAGAAACGAGAAAGTTCGAGAAGTTCCTGTCATAACCGAAAGTATAAGTAAACAAAAACATATCTCAAACATTCGAGAACGTCATCAAAAGAAATTTAGTGAGGCTTGATGTGAAAACTATGAACTACCTCGAGCTAGTAGTTCGCGCCGTGTCCGAAAGTTTTAGAAATTGCTGTAATTCCATCAAAAATTCGAAATATCCTTTAGTACCACTAAGTGTTTGTCACGGCGTACAGTTTGTAAACCACTGACGTAGTGAAGAAAACAGAATAGTGAACATATTTGTTTCGTTATCATCATCTTCCCGCATTTTGAAATACATGTACTCTTGTCTGGTTTAAATGTCACTCTTGTAGAACACCCAATCCCAGATTTTACCCTTTTAACTTTGCGTTAAGAGTCCTTATGAGGTTGTAAATTTATGCTAATTTTAAGTCATGATGTCATGCACCAGTGGCAAAGCTACAAGGAATTTCGTTTATAGACGTGCTTTTGGACAATGATCAGTGCATAAGGTTAAATATTAACCCTAAAATTATAAAAGCAGCACAAGAGAATAGACATCTGTAACTCCAAGAACCTCAGAATTTGCTTTGGGGAAAACAGGGATACCAAAAAAAAAAACAATCACGATCAGGGCGCTTAAAATTCTTCCCTCATTGTGCCAGGAAGTTGCTCAAAAGTAAATCATGATTAGTGATCGATTGAGAGTGATCGATTCTATCTGTATCGATGAGTCGTTCTATTTCTGCCTGGGACGATTGGTGCCTTCTTACGAATCTGATTGGTGTCTTCTTCCTGAACGTCATTTTAATGTCTCATGTCTTAACAATCGTGGATTGAGTCTGGCATGAAGCTGTCTTCTTTGTTTGGGTCCCTGTTGAAAAGTAATGTTAACGTTGGTCGGAGTATCATTGTCTTTCTTCTTAGCATTAAGGAAAGAAATGCTGCTGGCTGAAGAGATAATTGAAATACATGGAAATGAAAGCTTACTGGACGAGGGGTACTCTGATTGATAGACTGGACATGTGGAAATATAGCTGGTCGACACCGGGGACGTTCGTCATTGAAATGAAAATACTGTAGAATAATTCGTGGTTTAGTATAGAAACAGCAACCTGTTTACGCTCAGTCACAACTTTTACAAAGCGGGTTGGTAATCATGTGGTCTTGAAGTAGATTCAGTGGGCTGCAGTTGTTGTTTCCAGTGAATGTTGAATTTTAGCGGCAGTTACAGACAAATAAATGTTGTGAATAAATTCTGAGTATAAGCTGCTCGAACTTTTGGTAGGAGAGCACTGGACGTTTATATTTGCATTCTACAGTCTACATATACTAGTGTGGTCCTGGAGTGTTGAAGGCTGCAGTAATATACCTCCTTCGTTTAGGGGAGTTATAAAGTTATGGTTAATCCCACTATTTGTTGGTAAAAAAGTAGCCCAAGGATTGGCGGCGGTTGGTCTTACACTGCTAAATTAGGGACGGCTAGCGCAGATAACTCCTGTAGCTTTGTGCGAAATTCGAAACAAACCAAATCGTTCAGAAACTGTAAACCTTGAGAGCTTGTTCTACTAAATTAGAGGGTTTTATTTCTGTTGTGGCCCCATCTGTGACAGACTATTGTACAAATACGTATTTATCGAAAAATAGCGAAGTTTATTTTTATTTTTCCTCTGTTGATAATAAATCTCACATGAATATTTTTCTTCTCCATCTCATTTACTGTAGAGTCTTGATACCCGAAATACATTATATTATTTATTATCTAAAGAACATTTTTTTTTAACCTTTAACACAATAAAACTGTAATAATATCTTCTTATTCCTCATAATGATTTAGTTTTATGAGCTGATTTAATCCTATCTTATTGATCTGCAAGAAATGTTTCTTTGTGACACAGTATTCCGTGTACAATATTTTTCATGAAACTGCTTTTGAAATATTGGGTAAAATCTAATAAGTCGTTCAAACACTTTATTAACCTGTAGATCTACCAACTTGGCAAGTAGAAGCGTCGAAAATTATAATTGTTATAAGAAATATTATTTTAGAAGGTAGAGGGCAACACAATAAGAGAAGCTTCACTGGATGACTAAAGTATCATAAAAATACCTAGAACGCTAAATTCATAATTACTGTTTTTGTTTCTATGTTTATACCAACAGTAAGAGCTACCGACCTGTTGAACTATAAATTTTATTGTTTTATTCAACTACGTACGAAGCTAGCCATTACTAATTTCAAGAGTTAGACAGGAGAAAAGGCAGCTAATAAATCCCACTTTCCGTCAACTTTTAGGCTGATCTTTAAGAACTAACAGTCGAGTTAATCGTCACCTGACAAAGTTCCCAAGGCGAAAGAAAGATTAAAATGTTCCACAATGTGTTTGTATCCTATATGTCCAAATTACCAGAACATAGTAGGTCTAGTCCAACTGTGGAACACTTGTGAGCTGCGGTAATAATACAAGGACAGGTGTATAGAATCTTCTGCCATCTCCAACAATATCCAATGTGATGGGCCTGTGAGAAACCTCCAACAAAAGGAATGTTTTGTACATGACATAGAATATCCATTCTTCACTTCCCACATCTAAACACAATTATGAAACACCATCAATGTCCATGTACAAGGACTTTTGAGATGCATATTACGTGTACCACAAACACGAAAGTGCAAAATGATACATCCAGTGTCTATGAGAGGCATATAATTTACTCGTATTTGATCTTATATATCACGATTTAATCGACATGATAACATAGGCTTTTGTGGGTAATTGTATTATATTGATGAAGCTTTATCATATTTCACTATCAGTCCACAGTAGGATGGTTTTTAACAACAGTATATTGGTGTCAGGATTTAAATATCCAGAGTCCATCTTGGCACATTCCTTTATACTTTATTACATCTGTCACCTACACCAACTAAAAATCCTTGACATGACAATGTCTTAGACATGGTATGTAGTTAATTTTGTTAGAATGAATAATAGTATTCATTTGCAGAATTTGAAAATTAAACTCACAAGAAAACAAATAGTTTATCCACTTTTAAGTAACATCAACAAATTAAATCAATCTATAGATCATGACGTCATCAAAACGTTATATTAACGTGTCAGTACTTTTGAACGCAAAATACATCTAAGCTCAGTATCAAACACTAAAATAATACCCACTATCAGATAAGTTTTCAGAAATATTTCATACTACACAAACAGTACCACAATACCGTGTATATGTTTTGGTAGAATGTTCAGGGATTTAATTAATTTAATAACAATCTTTCGTTTAAGTCGGATTTTATTAGAAAACTTTCAATAAAAAGTTATGAATAACCATATGATCACTTAATAATTGAAATTAAATGGAATGCACAAAATCATAAAATACGATTTGTTTTTCTCACAAGATGACAATACTAAAGCGCGCTATTTTGACGAAATATAAATCTTGAAAATATGATATTTTAGAACAACCGATTAATTGCTTTTGCTATAATTATGTGAATTGATAGTGATTCTATCAAACGGCGTGAAAAATAGAAAATATCTCAGAACTGTGCGACAACCTGTGGTTGTTTTATAGCCCAAGTTTCACCTTTCGACACTTGGAAACAGACAATCATTCCTCTTTCTTCACGTCATGATATAACCGACAGATTAACATTAACCTTTGTGTATTATCTTGATGCAGCTAAACCAAATATCAGTCTATATAAGAATGGTGTTTACCAACAGAATATTGGTTTAAGCCTCGACATACGCTGTATGACAGTTCTTCAACTTTGACCTGCACAAACCATAAAAATCGTTTTTGACACAATATGAAGTTAATTTTGTTACCCTAATGCAGGTACACATATACCTCAATAATTATTACGACGTACTTTTATCTATTACGAGCTAGAAGTCGCTGGTAAAACTTAAGAGTGGTTAACCTTTCATCCATTACCTTTAGGATAAGTTTCTAAAGATGGTTCTTATGTCGGGTTGGTAGAGTCAACTCCATGTAAGTTATTTTGTTTACAGTTATAAAGGTGGTTCAATGAATCTCTTTGTTCTGGTTTTGTCATATCTAGTTTTTAAGTTAATACATTACTTTCAAAGTGAGAGAGTTAGCTGGTTATAGAATATTTTGGTTGACTTTGCCGAATGTTTTCTTTTAGAAATAGTTCTGTAACAGTGGGTTAGATATTTTCTTGATAACAGAAAACATTATAAACGAACCTTTCCCGAAAGGAACAGTTTTAGGAACACCGACATATTAATAAGTGAAAACCAAGAACATTATTATGATGGTCCAGATCAACGTGATTGTTTGAACAAAATGTTATCATAGAAACCAATTAACTTCATAATAAATATTCATTATACTTGTGAAAGAGAAATCGTTAACTTACATTAAGAAACAGTTTTGTACTTAACACAAGATTTATGAAACTATTTTACACAGTACTTTCCATAAAATATATAACACTATTTATTGAAGGAGTTAACAGATCAAACCAAACATATCAAACTCAATTTATTTTGCTCACTAGATGGCAATATAGTGCTTTCTACTGACGATATATATTTCTTGAAAGTATAGATTTTGAGAACAACCATTTAACTTCATTTAATATAATTAAACCTGTCGAAAAGCTAAAATATTCCAATAACAACATCGAATTATGAATTTAATATTGATATTATGTGTACTAAATAAATAGAAAATGTTTTTTTTTATTATACAGTAAATTATTTTTCTCACAACAGTATTTCTTTGAAAATATATAATTAATAGACTCGTAATAAACAGCCTTTTTGCTATGCCAGTTGTGAAGATTTTACTTCCAACACGCCACATTGAAGCATATTGAAGAGAATAAATTTAAGTCAACAAATATTTTGTGTAAATATTAAGTATTAGTTACTTGAATTTTAATGAAAGATCAAACGAAATACCATTTTAAAATGTATTTCACAAAGAAACTTATTTATTTATACATGCATTAGTTAACTCGATACAAATGTGATACTTTGCACGTCTGAAATGCTTACTTAATTATTTAAGAGTTTCTTAAAATTTTCACACAAACAACTCTTAAAGCTACGTTCAGTTATCCTTGAGTTGATATGATACGTAAAAGTTTGATTACTAATTTATTATCTTCGAATGTACATGTAACACACCTAATGTAACATGCTACACAAATGAACTGAGAATTAAATGATCAATAAGTGTGAAAAAAGTGTAATTTCAAAATTCTTAATTTGTAATGTAAGTTTAAATTAGTAAATCCATCGATATCGAATTTATTACTAATGAGAGACTTCGTCTAGAGAAATCTCTCTCTCGCTCTATTTTTTAATAATGAAACTTTTCACTTTCAAACTTTCGTTCTTTTCTACAAAACAATAATAAACTTTCAGACTCGTCTTTATAATACAGAACAAAAAGAAAAGAATATTATCAGCGTATCAAGACAATAAACTAATTTGTGTGGCATTCCTACTGTTTAAACTGAATATTTAAGGTCTTTGTCTCGATATTTGTAAATATAAATGTATAACAGGAGAGAGTTACACTTGTGATACAAAACAAATAATGTTGGAGAAATTGAGCCACGATTGAATTCATGTTATAACACAACATACTATTTGTACTTTGAACTACCAGTGCCATACAACAGTAGCAGTTAATGATTTGGTAGGTGGTATAGTGCTACTTAATTCATGGCTGCCTTCTTTGTAATCAGTAATTAAAGGTAGTCTTTAAATTCATTCACCTTAGTTTGAGAAACTGGAAACATCAGTAACTTATAGTGCTAACATTCGGGTTTCAATTTCTCGTGTGGTCACAAAAAATATATATTTTTGTCTCCTTTTAACAATAAACAAATACAGAAATTATTGGTATTATTTATTTTTTATTAATGATAAAATTCCACGTGAATACTGTGGTATCCTCAGTGTGAATCGTTTCTTATTATAATTAATATACTTGATGACTTTGTACGTGCACGTGCAATTCTTCTTCCAAGGTTATTAGAACAACAATAGGTAGGAGGAACATGACAACGAACAAAACCTCTTCCGCATACCATGTCATCTGGACAAGTTGTCACAGCTTCATACAGTAAACAAAACGACATTATTAGAAGTAATGAGAATATTATTTTATATTGTTTTTTATTCGTCACTATTTATCTATTTGTGAAGCCTAGCCAATCAACATTATGGTTATAAGACTGTTGACTTAACGTCAGTAACAAATTCAACCAATGTTACAGAACACTTCATACAACAGAATTATATTCAAAACTTTCGTTACTTTGTCAATAAAATCTCCTATTATTAATTTGTAAACCAATCTACTCTCTTGTTTTACGGATATTACCTTATGTAAAATTTCAGTCACATATATTTCTACAATGCTCTTCAAGTTTAAATAGAACACTAAAATAACACTTCGTCTATAAAAATGTAACTTTCATTGTCTCTGTAATAGTACATTAAAGGCCCCTTTACAATGAGTTTAAAGAAACACTCTGTTAGTAAGCTAGCACACGAGTTATACAGTTATCAGAGCTGTGGTCTGTGTGATATACAGTCGTTAATTAACAATAAAAACTTTTTGGCATTTAATAGTAAAAAATGTGAACACTTAAAATTTTAAGGCCATACCAAAAAAAGTCCTAAACAGGTTAGAAAATGCCCATTAAAAGGTCTCAGTAAGAGTTGCACGAGCGTCATTGCGAATAACCGAAACATTCGCTTTAGCATGGTCGATATAAGCGTTTGCAAAAGGTTGGCTTCACAAAGATTATGCACTGTTTGGAATTAACGTCCAATTCCATAGACTTACCTTTCCATCCACCCCTAAATATTTTCAATTTGGTTCACTTCGGGTGTACACGCTGGATGGTCCAAAAGAGTTACCCTATTCACCATGAAAAAGTCCTTTGTCTTGCGGGCATTGTGGATTGCTGAAAGATCAAGTCATTTCCACAAAACCAAAGGCCTTCACTCAGTAAGGATGGGCTTTCTAACATGCCAATGTAGTCAGCTGTTGTTTGACGCCCCTGTATAATCTAAAGCTCCATTGTTCCATGGAAGAAGAAAGCAACCCAAATCATAATGAAACCTTCTCCACTGTGTCGTGTACAAAATGCCTCTGGTGGGATATCCTTATCGTGTTAGTAACGTTGTAAGCCATCTGGACCATGTGCGTTATTTTTTTTTCATCAGAAAACAAAACATTCATCCACTTTTCTCCGTCCCATGTTTGGTGCTTCTGAGTAAAGTTTAACCGAACTGTTTCATGGTGTGGAAGGAGATGTGGCGTGTGAACACGTTTACGGTTTTTAAATCCTTTCTCTTGAAGAAGCCGTCTTATTGTTCTTGAGCTATATTCTGTGTCTGTAAGAGCCTCAATCTGGTACGAAGATCGGAGTGTCGAATCCTACTGCTCAACGCCGGTAACGATTTCAAATTACCCCCGTTTTCAAGTTACACCCCGGTATTATGAAATTGTTTTCAGAGTACCTGGGGAGTAACATGAAATCGATTTTAAATTACCCCTTTTGATTTCAATTTACCCTCTCTTCTAATGTCAAAATGAATAAACATAATGATTGCTTTTAATATTTGTAGTAAGTGCCGAATACGTATCTAAGTACATAATAATAGGCAAAAGGCAAAAAAACAGAGGGAGTTTACATAAAATAAAGAACTTATGTGTGAAATATTCTTAGTTCCTTTCAACGTCGATATATATACAATCAATCAGAAAACATCACCTACGTCCACTCGCGGTCAAAAATAATTATTACTTTCGCCAAGTATATTTTATTTCTTTTATTAAAATTGATGATTTATATAAGATAATTAATATTTTAAGAGCTCGTCCTCGCCAGACCACAAGGTATACATGTTGTCTTTATTCAATATGTTTTAATTTATACATATTAGTATTTTTATGATTCTTTATGCGCATTGAAATAAAAATGAGTGATTGATAGCATGAGATATAGAACATGAGAAGTATTCAAATTTTTACAATGTTATTAATATGTTTATTTCTTTTACACACTCTGAATGCGATAAAAGTGTTAACAAACCGTTAACATGAGTCTATCTGGAAGGAGGAAGTTTGAAATCAAGGCTGGTGAGAAGAAATCGATTTCAGACTACCTCCGGGAGTAACCTGAAATTGATTTTGTCCTTCTCCTCAGTTATATGAAAACGAATTCAAATTACCGGGGGGGGGGGGTAACATTCACAGGATATAGTTTGAAATCGTTACACCGGGGTAAATTTTTTTGGACCAACCACTTGAAATTCTCGTCTCGTATCCCTCAGAGTTTTATAAGAAATTTGCAACAGCAGTTTTACCACGTCTAATTTCACCAGCTATGGCACGTTGAGAGAGACCTTGCTTTTGCAGCTCGACAATTCTGTAACGTTCAAACTCTGATAACTTTTCAGCCTTTGCTATATCTTTATCCAATGCAACACAATAGATGTCAGTGGGAGATATTGACAACGCTATTGATTGAACACAAATGATTAAATTTCTTTACGTGCTTACTGATTAACGCACGTTTCAGTATGGTCTTAAACTTTTGACCAGCTGGTGTTTAGACTAATTTCATAGTGTTCACATTTTCCCTATTAAATGCTTAATGCTTCAGTTTTTTTCCCCCTTTTCTTATTTTCATCTTTCAAAGCTTTACTCAAATAAGTGGTTGAGTCTAACAACGCCAAATACATATTTTCTCTTTACTTTTATTGTCCTTAAGATTTTGGCCAGTTGTTATGTGTTAAAATAGAATCCTAACGGGAATGGTTATATAATAAAGTTTTCTATGATTAATCACTACTTAACCATAACACTGATTAATTCATCTTTATGAAATACGTAAAACAAAACACTAAACGACTTCCTACAAAATGTTGTTTATAATTCCGACTTTCACTCAGTTCAACTGCACAGAATTCTAAATAAGAAAATCACATCTCTATACTGCAATATAAGAATACATTACGTATGTAATATCTAGTCTTTAACAATAATTTAGAAATATCTTTATTATACACGTTTAATAAAACTCTTAACAACGTCATCTTTACCTTGTTGATTTTATTTGGAGTTCCGCCGTTAAGACAATAACATGTTAGTTTGTATATAATCAAACTAAGGAACTAACTATTTTAATACTAATAATACAGTGTACTAACTATCACATACAACACTATATTTGCTTCAGTAAATAAAAACTCACTAATCTTTAAATTTTGCAATGACAAACGTTTTGTATCAAATCTAATTTGAAATTAGATGTCAGTGGAAGATATTGACAACGCTATTGATTGAACACAAATGATTAAATTTCGTTACGTGTTTACCGATGAACTCTTTGTTTCAGTGTGGTCTTAAACTTTTGACCAACTGGTGTTTTGGCTAATTTCATAGTGTTCACATTTTCCCTGTTAAATGCTTAAAAAGTTGTTGTTTTTTTCCCTTTTCTTATTTTCATCTTTCAAAGCTTTACTCAAATAAGTGTTTGAGTGTAACAACGCCAAATGCATATTTTCTCTTTATCTTTATTGTCCTCACGATTTTGGCCAGTTGTCATGTGTTAAATAGAATCCTAACGGGAATGGTTGTATAATAAAGTAAAAATGTTTTCTGTGATTAATCACTACTTGACCATAACACTGCTATTCATTCATCTTTATGAAATACATAAAACAAAACATTAAACAACTTCCTATAAAATGTTGTTTATAGTTACGACTTTCACTCAGTTCAACTGCATAGAATTCTAAATAAGAAAAACACGTCTCTATACAACAATGTAAGAATATATTTCGTTTTTAATATATAGTTCTTAACAATAATTTGAAAAATATCTCTGTTATATACGTTTAATAAAACTCTTAACAACGTCATCTTTACCTTGTTGATTTTATTTGGAGTTCAGCGTTAAGACAATAACATATTAGTTTGTATATAATCAAACTAAGGAACTAACTATTTTAATACTAATAATACAGAGTACTAACTATCACACATAACAATTTATTTGCTTCAGTAAATAAAAACTCACTAATCTTTTAAAATTTGCAATTTTAAACTTTTTGTATCAAATATAATTTGAAATTAATATGTCCGTTTTATATGTTATTACAAGAAACCGACACGTAACAATAAATTCTATATAATATTATTCGAAATATGAAGTTAAATACGTTTTTTCATGTATAAAATAGAAAATAAACTGACCTTAAAACAATATTAAAATAACTCCTAATAATTTTACAATGCTATAAAATTTCAAACGTTTTATATTATTCAATATACAATTATTATGTTTTTCTATTCATCTTGTTTATGTTACTTGGGTACAGTCTAATCAGTTGTATAGTTTTTTTTTTTGTAATTGAATATCAATGAACTCAGTATACAAATCCTGCGTACAATGAAGAGTGTTATAACAGGGTTATAAATACTCAAACGTCAACATTTTCTTACATATATATAAAATACAGAAGTGGCCGCTATTACTGTAGAAAAGGAGAGTTAGTGTTTCACCAAAAATTCCAACGTCTAATCTGTTAACTGCTCTCAGAGCCTCCTCCAGGTCCACCAACTGTAAACTCCAGGTAGGAAGAACATCACAGTCAACAAAATATTTTTAACATATAGTCCTAACAGTTAGAGACATTGAATAATATGACATTATTAGAAAACACTTTATTATGAATATTTTATAACGATATCTATTGGTCACTAGTTATCTCGCTTAAAGGCTTAGCCAGTAAACGTCACGTTTAGCAAACTGTTAACATGAAATCAGAACCTAGTATAAACACAGTTATATATTGTGTATAAAAGTGATATTTTATGATATTCATCACATAATCATTCAGTATTAAATATCTTACGTCGAACCGTCAATTAAATAATGTTCCATTTTCCATGTTTTTCCGACTTCATGTCTATGTAAGTAGAGGTTGCCCGTCCTTGTGAGATATTTTCATGTGTTGATATGTTCACCCGTTTCCCCAGGATTGAAAAAGGTAACATGTTTTGTACCCAAATATTTGGTTCATAACAAAATTTCAACGAGTTTGAACCTTATATACAAGGGCTTTAAGTTACTACACAAGCTGACAGATACATATCGATATCAACGGCTGATTTTATGAGAAACTTAACTGAAGAAACTGGAACCACAAAAACGCTGTTTTTGCTAAAAACACTTAACGTACGATGTCAGATATATCAAAATGTCAAGATTATGAAAAATGTATTATCAAGATGTCTGGTATGGGTATTAAAACTTTAATGAAAATAAAGTACAGAAAAACGTTTGGACAATCTTAGGTCATCTTTAGGATAACAAAGATATAGTTTGCAACTGACATTTCTTGAGCACATGTTTTATGGACGAGAGTGTAAACGGGTAAAGGATTGTAGGGAGCGAACCAGTTAGATGTTAAGTCTTGACAGTTGTTGCATTGTATTTTCTAAATAATGTTGGTATTGTGTCTGTTAATGTAGTTTTTACCTAGTATGGAGTTTAGTTTTGTACCTGGTTTTAAAATAAGTTTGGTGTTTGCTGGAATATTGTGTTTTGTGATTTGTTAAAGTTTTTTCTTTCATCGAAATCCTTTTTTCTTTTTTCTGTAATGTCGGGAATATGTGGTAAGCAACTGTGTGAGATTATGTAGTTTGTTTGGATTTATTGTTTGTTTGTTTTTTGGAATTTCGCACAAAGCTACTCGAGGGCTATCTCTGATAGCCGTCCCTAATTTAGCAGTGTAAGACTAGAGGGAAGGCAGCTAGTCATCACCACCCACCGCCAACTCTTGGGCTACTCTTTTACCAACGAATAGTGGGATTGACGGTCACATTATACACCCCCACGGTTGGGAGGGCGAGCATGTTTAGCGCGACGCGGGCGCGAACCCGCGACCCTCGGATTACGAGTGCACGCCCTAACGCGCTCGGCCATGCCAGGCCTTGGATTTATTCTCATTTGTTTGTTGTTGATTGTATTATTGATCTAGGTGTGTGCGAAAATTTTTTTCAACTGTTTGTGGAGGAAATTTGTTGATTTTAATGATGTGTTATTTTATTTTGCTGATTTCATCGTTAATTTTATCATGTGAACATAGTTTTGTGAGTGATTTTCTTTGTTTTCTTAATATGATGAGTTATTGTTTAGTTTCATATGTTAGGTCACAAGAAATATATAATCCAGTATGGGTGATTTTTCTGAGGATTTATGTTTTGAATTATGTTTCAGTTTTTCTCATCTTTAGGTTGAGAAATGTTATTTTCTTAGTGTTTTTTCTATTAACAGGTGAACTTTATGTTCGGGTTGAAGAAACTAAATGCGAGTTCTATAGATGTTAATCTGGTAATTGTTTCATTAACATATTTGTACCAGTGTTTTGGTGGGTGTCAGCCTTAAGTCAAAACGTTGTTCTGTAGTTGGTTGGTTGGTTGATTTATTGTTTATGAGGAAATTAAGGTAAAACAAAACAAATTTAAAAAATGTTTACACGTAGTCTACAACGTCAAGAGAAAAACTACAGTGATTCAAGTTGCAAAGGACTTTCTGTAGCGTGACTGTAATAATCATAACTCGCTAGTTGGACTAATAGGTAAGTACAAAAACCACCGTCAGTCACCTGAAGTTGGCCTTTCCAATCCTGTTTTCGATGACAAAAAAATAAAATGTGGCTTATTGTAATTTGAGTTTTACACACTGGTGCATGAGTTCCAAATAAAAGAAAACGATGAGGAGTAAAAAAACTGCGATCAAAGAGTAGTCTACTTTGAACAACTTTCTCTTTTTGATCGTTACGGTAACAAGACGGCCAAAGTCCAATATAGAGTTTTATTGGAAAAACCTTCTTTTGCGTTGCTCACTCCAAGTCCACTGCCAGCTGGCGCAGAACCGAGTCTTGAATACAGGACCATAGTTCATGTGTGGGACAGGCACATCAGTGATAGTGTCAGATCAGATAGACTTAGCTGCAGTGTCGGCGAGCTCATTCTCGCCAGTACCAACGTGGTACGATATCCAGAAACATTGGTCAGAAGTAGATGCCAAAAATAAATAAGCCAGTCGGTTTTGAATATCGGCTAGAACAGGGTATAAAACAATGTGAAGCGATTCCAGGGGCAGTAGAAAACTTTGCGAGTCAGTATAAATTTTGCAGTTTGAGTACTGCTTAGCTTCTATGTGTTCCAGGACAAAAGAAATGGCATTCAGTTCAGCAGTGAACACAGAAGCTGCAGAGGGGATTCTTCTCACAACAAACAATGGCAGAGCCCACAGAGTCACCTAATTTCTAACCATGTGTATAAATAGGAATGAAAGGATGGTTCGAAAGATGTTCAGCAAATAGCAGACAGTATTTCCAATCAGGAGTGTCTACTCTTTTCAGATGACTTAAAGATAGGTCACAAATGAGAAGTGTGAAAAGTCATGGTGGGATTGACTGACCAGTGGACACATCAATGTTATTCAAGGACAGACCCAATTCATCTGACTGCGCCTGGATACGAAAGCCAAAAGGAGCAATAGCAGATCATCTGTTCTGAAACAGTATGACCCATCGAGGAAGAAAAACACAACCCAAGTGGGATTCTTTCATAAAGAACAAAGTTTCGAAGCATATACTAAAGACAGCTGTATAAGGGTGAGGTGCAAAGAAGGTTCATCAAACTCTATGTATAAGTTCTTAACTGAGGAAGTTTCGAAAGCCCCAGTGAAGAGACGAAGTCCTTGATGATGAATAGGATTTAGCATCTTTAAGGCCAATGGTCTGGCAGAGCCACAAACCAGTGATCCATAGTCGAGCTTCTAACAATACATCTTTAGAATAAAGCGTCGATCCTCTCCCGAAGTTGTGGAAGAGAGGACACAAAGGATGTTTGGCGCTCTTGTACATTTGATCTGTAGCTCATGGATGTGTGATATACAGATTAGCCACAAGATCTTAGTCTCATAGAACACAGGCAGCTAAACTTCACCGATACGGAGTTCAGGATCAGAGTCAACACCTCGTTGGCACCAAATGTCCATACAAACGGTTTTAGAAAGAGAAATGGAACAGCCATTCGTTGTGGTTCACTTTAGTAAACAATTGATCGCAGTCTGTAGCTATTGCTCAATATACCTGGTGTTAGATGACTAACCTGAGATGTGAAAGTTGTCAACATAGATCCCGTTTGCAACAGTGATAGAGAATTGTTCAATGGTGGCATTAATTTTTATACTGAAAAGTGTGACATTCAGAACATAGACCTGAGGGACTTCAAGTTCCTGTAGAAAAGAACGGGAAACTGTTAAACCCACACGAACTCGGAATAGACTTCTATCATAAAAATTTTAAGAAAAAATGGGGAAATGGCCACGTAACCCATATATATGGAGATCTCGCAATTTGCCATACTTGTATCATAAACTACTTCAATGTCAAATAATATTGCTACAAGATGTTTTCGTTTGAGAAAGACTTCTCTGATTGACGTTTGGAGTCGAATGAGGTGGTCCATGATAGAGCGCTATCGTCGGAACCCACTCTGAGTAGGCGAGAGGAGGGGTTTTGATTCGAGGCAAAAAACAAGACTTGCATTAACCATCCTCTTTAAGGTGTTACAAAGACAGCTAGTCAAAGTAATTGTACGATAGTTTGAAGGAACCTTGGGATCTTTCCCAGGCTTGGACAAAGGTAGGATTATAGCCTGACGCCAGATATCACGAAAAACATTCTCCTGGCAAACGAGTTAAAAACAATCAGTAGGATAGGAAGAGAAGAAGGAGATATATGGTACAGCATCTCATAGTGCATATCATCGGTTCCAACCAATGTACTGCTCGACCGATGAAAGGCCAGATTTAGTTCCGCCAGTGTAAAGGGACGATTATAGTCGTAGAGACAATCAGTTTGAAAGGAAAGAGGTGATTGCTCTGCCCGAGTCTTGATGACTAAGAAGGTGGAAGAAACATCAGAAGTGCTAAATACCCAGCAATAGCTATCACATAGAGTATCGGATATGCTCTGGGTATCAATTATTTTCTAGATATCAGGGGGCAAGATCGAGAGGGAGTGATATGACCTTCCAAATCTCGTCTCAAAATACTTTAGAACTGGTGGTATATGATATGATGGTTATGAACTTAATCTACATTTTATTCTGGCTTTGATATCTTACCCATTGAGGATGTGCACGGGCCTTCTATAAAGCGATGCCGTTTGAGAGTGTAGAATATTTATGGAAAGTATCCTAGGCTTGTTTTTGAGCCTTCTAAGCCATATGACAGGGAGGATTCCACCATGGACTAGGATATAGTGAAAAACGTGTCAAGGTTTCAGAAATATATTGAGCAGCTACTTGATAATGGAAGGATGAAGTTTTGCGAGAGCAGTAAAAAAGAGCCAGTTTGCCTGATCCAGCTTTCACATGTTCACGCAGGTCGGGTTGCATCGACTACGGCCAATCCCAAGATTATAGGGAAATTATCACTACCTCGTGCATTATTGTCAACCCTCCATGAAAAATGGGAAAATAATGAAGGGGAGAAAAATTGAGAGGTAAATAGCAGTAAAGGACTGATTAGGTGTGTGAAAATAAGAACCAGTATTGAAAAGAGAAAGATTGTGATCAGAGATCATATGCTGTACAGAGCGACCCCATCAATGTCGGTACTTCCCCAGAGAGGATGATGTCTATAAAAGTCCCCCAGGACGAGAAAGGGAGACGGCAACTGTTTAATAAGAGCATGTAGGTTTTATTGATCATATGTCTCTCCAGGTGACAGAAATAAAGAAAACAAATTGTGATGGTGTGACCCAAGGAAACACAGATGATTACGGCCTCCAAGTGTGTGTTTGGTTGGCACATGCTGATCAACCAACAGTGTCACCCCTCCATACACTCGTCCATCACACAGCCTGTCATTTCTGTATAAATAAAACCGCCGAAATGTGACTGTATCAGCAGGTTTAAGAAATGTTTCCTGTAAGAAGAGACACGCAGGATGATATGGAGCAATCAGTGTTTCGATGTCATTCAGAATAGAACGTAGACCTCTACAATTCCATTGTATCAGCGTGACAATTTTTATCTATGTGTTGGCGAATTTTTCCTTACTTATTCGATGGAGTTCCATCGACCTCCATGGATCCTCCTCAAGGTCGATTGGGCAGATATTTGCTGTTGGAAGGGGATTCCAGAGACTGGGAACATGCACCAATGATTGTTTTGCATTTTGGAGTGAGAGAGGAAGATGAATCCAAGGAAATGCCTGTACCTGGATCCAAAGTATGTGGATCTTGGGGTTTGGAGGAATGTATATAAGGGACAAAAATATGTGTTGAAGTGGATACATTAACTTTTTAACCATGGAGATCAACAACCGTTTTTTTGGAGAACGATTCTTCAGGAGGAACAGAGAGATCTGTCTGCACTCCCACAGTTGCTAAGGAACGAAGGGCAACACCGTACGTCCGAGATGAGGTGGTGGACAGCAATTTTTGAGCCTCAGGATAGATAATTTAACGAATCGTTTTCAAACGCTCTACCTTTTCCTTTTCCAACCATTAGGGGCAAGAACGAAAGAATGACGGGTGAGAACCATTGCCATTCATAAAATCCGTTTCACTCTCATTGGCATCATGGTTATTGCCACTGCAACGAGCACACGTTAAGAAACCACGACATGACGTCTTTGAGTTACTGAACTGTTGACACTGGAAACATCTTAGAGGCTAAGGAATGTATGGCCATTATGTGCAATTAAGATAACCTGCCTTGGTGGTGAATATTTCTGCTCACCATCTGATTTTTTGTAGATATTGAATATCAGATAAACATTATAATATTTATCATTCGAATGATGACAAACATTAAATTTTAGCATTTACAAAAAAATAAACGATCATAATATATTTTTTTATTCCCACTAATGGTTTAGTTTTATGAACTGATAAAGTTCTGACTTTAGTACTTCTTAGTTTTGTTCTTTCATGTGTAGAATGCGATAATTTAAATTATATATCACGTCTTTTTTGTTATATCTGTTTACGGTTAATGATACAACATTCCGGGTATAACATTTTACTTCAAATTTCTTTCGAAATATTTAGTAAAAATCTAATAAATGTTTTAAATACAATATTAATCTCTTGGTCTATCATCTTAGATAGTTAAAGCGTTGAAAACTAATTTTTAAGTGTTAGACTGGAGTGAAGGCACATAATAAAACCCATCTAAGTCAACTTTTAGGCTTCTCTTAAGAAACTAACAGTCCAGCTCATCGTCACCTTACAAAGTGCCCAAGGCGGAAGGAAGGTGAAAATATTCGACGACATGTTTGTATCCTATGTAATCTATCAACCAGAAAATACCAGGTGTGGTCCAACTGTGGGACATTTTTAAGCAACGGTAAAAATAAAAGAATTGTTGTTGTTGTTTTGAATTAAACATAAAGCTACACAATGGGCTATCTGTGCTCTGCCCACCACGAGTATCGAGACCCGAATTTTAGCGGGTAAGTCCGCAGACATACCGCTGAGTCACAAGTGGGCGAATAAAATAAAAGGACAGGTGTGTAGGCTTTTCTACTACCACCAACAATATTCTATGTGATATGTCTGTGAGAAAACTTACACTGAAGAAATGTTCTGTACATTACATTAAATTTCAATTCCACACTTCCCACATCTCTACACACATATTAATGGTATGTAATAAACTAGTATTTGAACTTTTGTCTCAGAATTTAACTTACAGACTAATATAAACTTTTGTCACTAATTGTATTATATTGATAAAGCCATACCATGTTCCACTGTCATTCCATATGCGGGGTTCAGCTCGGCATTTTCCTCTGAAGTGAATTTAATCTGTTACCTGCACCAACTAAAAATCCTTAACAGAGAAAACGTTTGAGACATGGTCGGAAGTTAATTTTCTCATAAAGAATAATGTTATTTATTTGCAGAACTTACAAATTAGACTTACAAAAAACAAATAGTTCATCCATTTATAAGTAACATCAAGAATCTAAAACAATTTCAGTAGATAGCCCAAAGTGAATTTGATATCAGAAAACACAAACACAAAACACTCTATGGATCATGACGTCATCAATATCGGGTATTAATATTGTTTTAATTGAACTTAGAATATATCTAAGCTAGTTACAGATACCAACAAAATTGCCAGTATCGGAGAAGTCTTTTAGAAATATTTAATACCAAATTACCAGTAGTACTGTACTGTTTATATGTTTAGGTAGAGATATAATTAGTTTAATAATTTCATGACAAACTTTCGTTGAAGCCAAATTTTTTAGAAAACTTTAAATAAGGAACTGTTAATAATTATATGACAACTTAATACCTGAAATTAAAGGGAATACATGAAATACGATTTGTTTTCCTCAAAAGATGGCAATAATATAGCGCGCTCTGTACATGAAATATATTTATTGAAATTATGGCGTTTTAAGAACAACCGATTGACTATTTTTAATATAATTACGTGTGTTGGAAGTGATCCTGTTTAACGGTGTAAAAAATTAATGTGTGAAAAACTAGTGCTTCTCTTATATCAAAAGTTTTCTCTATTTGACAGGAAAAAACACAACGTTCTATAAACGTGTTACAACCAGAAGTTATCTTGATACAGCCACATATGACAATCAGACCACAGAAGGTGTTTACTAACAGAATATTGGTGCGGTGCCAGTCTCGACATACGCAGTGTGATATTTTGTTTTTCAGTTGTGAACTGCTTCAACCTTAAAAATTGTGTTTGAAATTCCATGCAATTAATTTTGTTGCCCTATGCAGGTAGACATTAACTTCAATATTAGTGACGACGTACTCCTATATATCACGTGTCAGATGCTGCTGGTAAAACTTTAGACTGGTTAACCATTCAGCTATGACCTTTAGTATAAGTTTGTAAACATAGTTCTGGTGTCGCCATGTAAGTCATATTGTTTACAGTTATAACGGTGTTTCAATGAATCTCTGTATGTAGGTTATTTGTCATATCTAGTTTTTTTTTAACTTCATACATTACTTTCAATGTGAGAGTGCTGGCTGGTTATTGAATATTTTGGTTCTTCTTGCCGAATGTTTTCTTTGAAATGTTTCTGTAACAGTGGGTTAGATCTTCCCCGTGGTAACATAAAAATTGTAAACCAACCTTTCCTGAAAGGGACAGTTTTAAAGGCATCTATACCATCTACAAGTGAAAACCAAGGACATTATGATAGTGGCAGGATCAACGTGATTGTTTGAACAAGATGTTACCATAGATACTAAATAAATTGATAATAAATATTCATTATACTTGTTAAAGAGAAATCGTTAACTTACTGCAAGAAACAGTTTTGTATTTAGTACAAGATTTATGAAACTATTTTACACAGTACTTTCCATAAAATATACATACTATTTATTAGAAGAGCTTACAGATCATATGAAAGATATGAAATTCGATTTATTTTGCTCACCAGATGGCAATAGTAAAGTGTTTTCTACTGACGAAATATATTTCTTGAAAGTGTGGATTTTTGAAAACAATCAGTTAACTACTTTTAATATTATTAAGACTTTTGCAAAGGTAAAACTTTCTGATGATAATATCTTGTTATTAGTTTAATATTGATATTATGCGTACAAAATAAATAGATATAACTTTTTATTATGTAGTAAATTATTTTTTTCACAATAGTTGTCCTTTCAAAATATGTAATTTACAGACTAACAGTAAACAGTCATTCTACTAAGTCAGTTTTGAAGATTTTACCTCATACAAGCCACATTAAAGCATATTTGGAGAGAATAAATTTTGTGTAAATATTAAGTATTAGTTACTTGAATTTACTCAAAGATCAAACGAAATACCAAATGAAAATGTATTTGTTAAAGAAACTTAATTATTCTTATGTTGGTTAACTTGATACAAATATTATACAAAGTACGTTTGTTATGTTTACTTATTTATTTAAAAGATTCTTAAAATATTCACCCAAACAACTCCTAAAGATCAGAGTTATGACTAGAGTTAATATCATACATAAAATTTTGATTATTTATATCATTATTGATTTATTATCTTCGAACGTACGTGTAAGACACCAAATATAACGTGACACATAACTGAACTAAGAAACTAATTATCAGTAAGTGTGAAAAAATGTGTTATTTCACCATTCTTAATTTATACACATAAGCAAATCCATCGATATCGAGTTTATTATTAATTGGACTTCATCTAGCGAAATCTCTCTCTCGCTCTATTTTTTAACAAAGAATCTTTTCACCTTCATTCTGTAAATGTCGTTGTAATCTACAAAAATAATCATAAGTTTTTAGTTTCTCGTCTTTATAATACAGAACAAAGAGAAAGAAAGATTATCAGCCTATCAAGACAATAAACTAATATATGTAATATTCCTTCTGTTCACGCTAAATATTTAGTCTTTCATTCGATATTTGTAAATATCAAAGTAAAATAAGAGAACGTTAGACTTGTAATTAAGAACAAATAATATCGCAGTAATTGAGCAGGTATTGAATTCGTGTTTTCACACAACATGGTATTTGTACTTTGAGCTACCAGTGCTATACAAAAGAGACAGTTAATGATTTGATGGATGTTATGGTACTACTCACTTAATGGCTGTTTTAAACAATTAGGGACGGTGGGAAACAGCGTTAGTATTTGTTACATAAATACAAAACGTTATATCAAAATGATTTTGTCATTATCCAAACCTTTTTGATATCCAAGTCATTAAGTTTCCGTTAGATGTTACCATTGTCATTAAATGACAATAAGATTGAAGATAAACGTTTTAACTTTACTATTGAAGACGCTAGATCCTAAAAGAACCGATCCAAAGTCTTCAAAAAGTGCTCAATGGTGCAGCAGTAAGTTTAAGTACTCAAAACGCTTGAATCTGAGATTTTTTTGCCCATTGTGAACACAGGAAATTGTTTGATGTGGGTTTCTTCTCATAACAAAATCTTCAGATATTTATACTGTTTTAACATGTTGAGAAATTAAACATTCTGTAGATCAACTATACTGTTCTAAACCAAGAAACTTTTCAAAATATAATTACGTGACTCAGATATCTTAGTTATAATGTCAGAAACGTAGATAACCTTGATTGTACGTAATATGTATGGTAATAGCTTGGTTTTATTTATTTAACTCACCTATAAAGAAATAAGGTCAAATACCTTCATTTATAATGCAAATCGGTTCACGATTTTTACCTTTTCACTTTGACGTTAACCTTTCTATGAGTCAAAACTTCAAATTTACAAAAACTACATAAGAAGGTTTTTGTCAACGGTATCCAAAACATAAGATCCTGATTTATACTTCTAAACAAGTAAACAAAAATGAATTTAATATTATTTTATAATTGACACATAAAGTGTGATAAAATAAAGAGATAGTGAAATTACAAGAATTCTCAACATAACAGGAAGGGAATTATAGTTACTATATTATTACAGATGGTGGTGCTGCTTCTAGAGTAGATGGCACTGTTTTAAATTATATTTATGATTAAGGTTGTCATTCATTTCTCTCTACTTTGACAAACATTATAAATAACTGTTTCAAAGTACTGACTCCATATTATTATATCAAACATAAATAATTTTGATAATTTTGTGATTCATTACGATGATATCCCAGTATTATGTGTCATTTTTGAATAACATTTTTATCTCAAACTTATTGAATTAAAAGTACATATGTTACACATCAAGTAATATTTTTTTGCATATATAAACGATTATTAGTTATTTCTCTTTTGCCATTACCGTTCGGGTTTAGTATTTAGATGTAGGTTTAATTATAAAATCTTAACGAAACAAATAATGAAAATATTCATTACATAATATGGTCCAGATTAAATGTTTTTGATTGTCGATGATGTTTGCTTGTAATACACAGTAACAGTAAATATTTATCAAAGGTAATTCTGTCTGTTAGACATTTCTAACATTTAATATTAAAATATTAGGTTTCATATGCTGTTTTAAAGTTCTTGACTGTCTCTTATTGTGCACAAATGTGATAATTTCGAACATTTTCTAACCTTTTTGCCAACTAATTGGTCTATAAGAGTCCTTAAATTCATTAAGTTGGGAAACTGGTAACATCAATAACTTGTAATGGTAAATTTCGGTTTTTGATCCCTCGTGTGGTTACAAATAAAATAGATCTTTATCAGCTTTTAACAAAAAAATACATAGAAATTATTGGTATTATTCATATTTTATTGATGATAAAATTCCATGTGAATACTGAAGTATCTTCAATGTTATTCGGTTCCGCTTACACTTCAGATAAGCTTCGTAGTGACTGTCTAGCTCTCCTTTTAACGTCATTAGTACAACAGTAGGTAGGAGTAATATCACAACAAACAAAACCTCTTCTACATACTATGTCATCTGGACAAGTTCTCACAGCTTCAGATACTAAACAAAATGACATTATTAGAAGACGTATCGATCATAACATTTAATATTGATTTTTTTATTTGTCACTATTTGTCTATTTCTAAAGCCCAGCCCATAAAACTGTTAACATTACGTCATTACCAAATTCAACCAATGATTTTACAAAACATATCACACAATATGATTATATTCAAAACTTCATTCACTTTGTCAATAAAATATCCTATTATTATTTCTAAACCAAAATACTTTCTTGTTTTCAGGATATCACCTTACGAAAACTTCAGTCACATATATTTGTACAATTTTGTGCACGTTTCTATATAACAGAATCAGTACATGTACAAAAGTATACTTTCCATTGCATCTTTGATAGTACATAAAAATCCTCTGAACAAAGACGTTAAAGTAAACTTCTGTTTGTAAGCTAGCACACTAAGTATATTGTTATCATAGTTTGTACTTTATGTTACAACAAACATGACCACATCAGCAGATGAATCATCTAATAGATGTGATAATAATGTAATCATTATTTTATACACTTGTTAATTAGGAACAAGACCATCCGGTACTCTTATTTCTTTTTTTTTCAAAATTCATACTTTTAGTTTTATTTTCAATTGTAGCAAGAAATGAAATTCAAATGTAAATATTAGCTTCAAGAGCTATAAAAACATGACTTATAATTTATATTTCTATCATAACATTTAAACTGTTTGAGTAAATTCAGGTTTGAATAATTCAGAATCTCTGTTGCTTCCAACAGTGTTGTACGTATCAAAACCATAATAATTATGGTAGTCTTTATTTCTCAGAATCATTTAAATCAATATTCATATCGTTAGTGAAATTTAACTTTATAAAGAAGCCTAATTTAAATAAATGAATTCTACCTGTTACTAACTACAAGATCAAGGAAGGTGTAGGACAAAGGTACGTTGATGGAGAGTCAGGGAAATATAAATATACTGGTGAAACACAGTAACGCTGTATCACAGGGACTCTGAAACCAGTACAAGAACGGTACAATAATTTATGTACTCTTCCACAATGTTGAGGAGTTTCATTCATTTGATAAATACAGTTTAATAATAAATTCATATCATTTTCAACGTCTTCATAACTGTGGATGTTGTTCTAACTTAATAAAACTGGAAAGTAGACCCTTCAATCTTACAGTAAGTTTACATTTGACAACCAACAACATGACACGACGGATCAACCAAAACATCCTAAAAGTACACATTAACAACAGACGTTAAAGCAACTGTTGACGTCAATAACACTGGTTTACAAAAAAATTGAATCAAGCACAAAAATAGCTGTTTTAACCTAATTTAGGGGTGCTGAATTCAGATTTGAAATCCGTTTCTATTCATCACCTCTAGTTTTTAAGATATGCATACTGTACATAAAGGCGTATATGCATTCAGGGTTAATTTTTAATATTTTGTGACTTATGTCTTCTTTTTTCGTTATTATGCAATAAATGTAAGTGATAGCATTACATTATATATATATATATATCGTGAAGGTCATGGACAAAAATGGTGCTGCCTTCCAACACTTGTCTACTGTGTTCCCAGGTCTCACTGCTGCTAAGCTCAAAGAGGGCATCTTTGTCGGACCTCAAATCCGAGAAGTGCTGAAGGATACTGATTTTGAGGAGCTTCTTACTTTAAAGGAACTGAGAGCATGGGAAGCATTTAAGTCAGTCTGTAGTGGCTTCCTTGGTAACACACGCGTACCAAATTACCAAGCCTGTATTGAGAAGTTGTTAAAGACTTATGAGGATATGTGATGCCGAATGTCACTCAAAATTCATTTCCACCTCAACTTCTTCCCTCCAAACCTTGAAGCATTGAGTGATGAGCACGGAGAAATATTCCACCAAGACATTACGAAGATGGAGAGCAACTACCAAGGCAAGTTGAACCCCAGCATGATGGGAGACTTCTGCTGGATGCTCTTGCGTGACATCCCGGAGGCAAAATACACCAGATTATCTAAGAAAACACACTTCTAAGTGTCTGCGGTAACTATGAATTGTGTACATTGTGTCATCCAAGTATATTTATTCCGTCAATGTTTTTTATCTATCCTGTTTTATCTGTAATAAGCTGCTGCAACTGTTGAAATAAGCACGTATATACTCTGTATATACTAAAATGAGACTATTTAAAAGCCAAAAAACTAGAGGTGATAGAGCAAAATTGTTTATAAATTTGAATTCAGTACACCCAAATTAGTAAAAAACACCTATTCACATTCTTGCCTCAGACAAAAAATATTTTTTTGTAAACCAATGTAATCACATTATAGTGTTATAGAGACATACATACTGAGAGAATCGAAAACTGTGAATGATCATGTGTTATTTATATGTAAAACATTACTGTTAACGTGGCTGATGTTGTAGTGGAATATTTTTAAAACTGGAAGTGGAAATGAAGTTGTGTGATTAGGGTGGAATATATAGCACTATATATACAAATGAAAACTATATGAGTCCCCTCACATACAATTTATAAAATAAATGTACATAAATATTTATATATCAATTAATCGTCTCGTACACACGTAGCTATCGAAACGAACTTCGATATGCGGTATTATAGCCACCACTTAGTTATTTTAACATTAAAAGACACAGATATCTGTAAACACAATTTTTTCGTTTCACCAAACATATACAGGTTGCTCAGCTGATTATTTTACCATAAAGCAGGTAGATATTCTGTTTGTTTCTTAACTTGATTTTTAAATTTCGGTCTCAGCTGCACTAGGGCTATTTGCGTTATCTTTCTCTAATTTAGGTTTGTAAGGCAAGAGGGAAGGTAGTTGGTCATCACCACCCAGCGCTAACTCTTGGCTACTCATTTATTAACGACTAGTGGGATTATCCCAGACATTATGAAGCTTATACGGCTGAAAGAGCGAGTTTGGTGTTACGGGGATTCGAACTCGCTTTAACCACCTTGCCATTCTGCAACATAACTGTTAAAAATATAGTATAATGTTGGGTAATAATCAAACTAATGTATAAGTATAATTAAAATTGGTTAGCAGTTGAAAAAGGACATAAAGTGTGCTGTTTTAGCAGTAACTATTGTAAATGTAAAAAGTACACTTACATATTGTGCTTTACAACAAATCATAATACACACTGAAGTAAGGCCCGACATGGCCAAACGCGTTAAGGCGCGCCCGCGTCGCGCCAAATATTCTCGCCCTCCCAGCCGTGGTGTCGTTATAAAGACCGTTATCGGTCAATCCCACTTTTCGTTGGTAAAAGAGATGCCCAAGAGTTGGCGGTGGGTGCTGATGACTAGCTTAATTCTTACAATTAATAATGTTATTTATTTTCAAAACTTGCAAACTAACTTCACAAGGTAACAAATAGTTCATACATTTATAAGTAACATCGAGAAAGTAAAAAAAAAAAATCTATAGATGATGACGTCATCAATACCTTACATAAATATCCGTCAATACAATTGCACTGAGAATACATCCAATCTAATTATTAGACATCAAAAGTATAAAATAAGTCTCAAAGAATCCGTTTTATGTGACACATTAAACCTTGATTATTTGTATAATTATTAATTTATTATTTTCGAAGGTATGTGTAGGACACCTAGTGTAACCTGCTACAGAAGCAAAGAGAAAAAATTATTTATCCATACGTGTGAAAAAATGTGTTATTTCATCATTTTTAATTTGTGATGTAATTTTAAATAAGCAAATACATCGATATAAAGTTAATTATTTATAAGACTTCGTCTAGCGAAATCTCTCTCTCGCTCTGTGTTTTTAACTTAAGAAACTTGTCAATTTCGAACTTTAAATTTTATTCTAATCTACAAAAATAATCGTAAATTTCTAGTTTCCCGTCTCTACAACACAGAACAAATATAAAATAAAATGATCAGTCTATCACCACAGTAAACTAAGGTAAGTAACATTCCTACTGTTTCTACTGAATATTTAATGTATTTTTTTCGTGTCTCGGGATGGCCAAGTGCGTTAAGGCGTTCAACTCGTAATCCCAGGGTCACTGGTTCGAATCCCCGTCGCATTAAACATGCTAGCCGTTTCAGCCGTGGAGGCATTATAATATGACGGTCAATATTACTATTTATTGGTAAAAGAGTAGCCCAAGTGTTTGCGATGGGTAGTGATGACTAGCTGCCTTCCCTCTAGTCTTACACTGCTAAATTAGGAACGGCTAGCGCAGATAGCCCTCGAGTAGGTTTGCGAGAAATTCAAAACAATTAAACAAACTAACTTTGTTTTGTTATTTGTAAATATAAACATATAATATGAGAGAGTTAAACTTGTGATACAAAACAAATAATGTTATAGTAATTGAGCCTTGGTTGAATCAATGTCGAACACCTTAACTCACCTGGCCATGCCGGGCCAAACATTCATTTTTGAATAATGTCGGATAAATCGAGGCGAGTTTCAATTCATGTTATTTGTTCTTTAAATTACCAGTGCGATACAATAGTGACAGTTAATCATTTGGTGGGTGATATGTTGCTACTTAATTAATTAACGACATGCTAAAATAATTTCGTTTTTATCCAAACTTTTTTCATCTTCTGGTCATTACGTGTTTGCAATATTTAACTGTTGCAAGTAAATATTAAAGTAGGTTTGAACACAAACGTTTTGCCTTCACTATCTTTGTAAATTGATTAAGGTAAATTTGGAAAGAGCTAATACAATGTTTTCAAAAATTTCTCAATGGTACAGCAGTTGGTTTAAGTACTCAGAAAGCTTCAATTTGAAAATTTGTTGCCCACAGTGAACAAAGCAAAAAGACAATTGTGGGTTTGTTTTTATAACAATATTTTTAGATATTTTTAATGATCTAACATTTCAAAGAAATAACACATTCTCTCGTTCAACTTTATTGTTATGAAAGAAACAAACTCTTCAGAACATAACCATGTGACTCATACATCTTAGTTGTAATGTCACAAAGTAAATAACCTTGATTGTATGTAATAAGTATGGTTATAGAATGGTTTCTTTTATTTTACTCAGTCATAAAGAAATAAGTTTAAATACCTTTATTTTTTAAGGCAAATCGGTTCACGATTTTTACGCTTCACTGTTATATAATATCAAACTTGAATAGTTTTGATATTATATAGTGATCTATAATGACACTGTTTCAATATTATGAAATCCTGCATCATTTTTTTAAAGACATTTTTATTTCGGTCTTATCACAATTAATTAAAAGTACAAATGTAACACGCCAAGCATTTTCTTTTGATATATAAACAATTATTAACTATTTATCTTCAATCATTATCGTTTGGTTTTACTATTTAGATATTGGTTTAATTATAAAATATCAACAAAACACGTCATTAAATTTTTCTTTTCTTGTTAAGGTCCAGAAAAGTTTTTTGACTGTCGATGATGTTTGCACTTAATACACAGTAATAATTAATAATTATTGAAGGTGACATCTGTTAGAGCTTTTTTATATTTACTATTAAAATGTCAGGTTTCATGTAATGTTTTAAATTTCTTGATGAACTCTCAATGTAAACTAAAGTGGTAATTTTAAAATATTTTCCAACTATTTTATAGTCAGTAAATGGTTTATAAGAGGCTTTAAATTAATATATTTTAAGTTGAGAAACTGTTAACATTGATATTTTGTAATACTAAAATTCGGTATTCGATCCTTCGTGTGCACACAATTAAATAGTTCATTTTCAGCTTTTAACAACAAAGAAACAAACACAGGAATTATTTGTGTTATTTATTTTTTTATCGATCATAAAATTCCATGTTAATACTGGAGTATCCTATGTGTTAATAGTTTATTCTTACTTTTTAAATATGCCTTCCCAATTCCATATCTTCGTTCAACTTCTCTTTTAACCCCATGAGAAAAACAGAAGGAAGGAGGAACATCACAACAAAAGAAACCTTTTCCACTCACTGTGTTATCTGGACAAGTCCTCACAGCTTCACACAGTAAAAAAGCAGATATACAAGTATGTTTGTTTAACCCTGTATTGATGTTTCATACATGAAATCATGTTGAAATAATTTAAAGTTTCATGTTAGTTGGCGTGAACTATAAATTGATCAATAAAAGTACAATATTTTTCTATTACAAATATAGACAAGTTTCAAACTCTAAGCTTGCTATTTTTATAAATTATCCACTTTTATTAAATATTTTATAACAAACCTTCACAAAAAACAAACCAGAAGTGAACACTGTGACAGGGTACTAAACGACACAGAAAAACATAACTTATAATTGATATTTCTATAATAACACTTAAAATATGCGTGAATTCAGTCTTATATGATTTAAAATCTTACCTGGAGTTGCTACCAACAGAGTTGTAAACATCAAAAGTATAATAATTATTGTAGTCTATTTCTGTCTCATCTGTTAAAATCAATATTCATGTAGTTTGTGAAATTGAACTTTATTACGAAGCCTAATTTAAAACAATGAATTCCATCTGTTACTAACTTCAGGATCAACGTATAGGATAGAGGTACTTTAATGGAGAGTCACGGAAATATAAATATTCTGGTGAAACACAGTAACGATGTATCACAGGGACACTGAATATAACACAAAAACCGTCCAAAAATTGATGTATCTTTCCTCTATGTTGAAAAATTTATCTCATTTGATAAATACAACTCAACAATAAATTCATTTCATTTTCAACATGTTTTTAACTGTGGATGTTTTTCTAACTTAACAAAATTAGGAAGTAGAAGCTTCGTTCTTGCAAAAAATTAACGTCTCACAACCAAAACGGATCAACCAAAACACACATAAAGAGCGGATTAGCAACAGGTAAAAAAATGTTAAAGTTATCATGCATGTGGTCAATTACTGATTTGCAAAATGAAAAATATTAATTTCTGACAGCATGATAATAAGAATTATTCCAATAAGTAATTCAAATCAGTACTTAGTATAATATTCGAAAAATTTATATTATTTAGAAATTCTCTCAAACAAGATATAAAATTATATTACCAAGGATTGTGGAATTTCTAGATACTTTTATTAAGTTGTACAGGAGTGTACGAATACAATTAGACCACGTTGCAAGTTCCCGACTATTAGAAGTTGTAATTTTAATTTGATGCTCAGTTCTAAAAACATCGCAACCTATCAGAATGATTCTAGCACAGTTGACGTTAAAAATCAAATTCTAGTATCATACAGGCATGCAGAGAGACACAAACTGAGCCAATAGGAAACTGTGAGTGATTATTTGTTATTTACATGTAAAACATTTCTGCTGATGTGGCTGGTGGAGTGGTAGAAAAACTATAAAACTGTAACTGTAAATGAAGTTGTAAGATTACGGTGAAATATATAGCACTGTGTATATGAATGAAAGTAAATGACTCCACTCACATACAGTTTATATAGTAGATGTACATAAATATTTATATATTAATAAATCTTCTCAGACATACGTAGCTGTTCTAACATTATGACAAACGAACTTCGGCATGCGGTGTTATAGCCACTACTTAGGTATTTTAACATTAGAAGACACAGATATCTGTAAACACATTTCTTTCGTTTTACTAAAGTATACAGACAACTTAGATGATTCTTCTTCCCAAAGTAGGTGCACGTACTGTTTGATTTTAAAATTTCGGTTACAGCTGTTCCACGACTATTTGCCTCAGTTGTTGATTGTGTTATTGATCTAGATGTGTGTGTATACTTTTTTCAATGGTTTATGGAGGAAATTTGTCGATGTTTATAAAGTGTTGTTTTATTTTGTTGATTTCGTCGTTGATCTTAACAGGTGAACGTAATGTAAAAATGTATACAATTAACGTTGTTCAAAAAAGTGTGTGTTCTGTAGTAGAGAATCTAGCAATTATATGATCTACATATCTGTACCAGTATAATGGTGGGTGTCAGCCTGAAGCGGAAACGTTGTTTTTTTATTATTTTAATTGAACTGCTAATAACCACAACTGTCTCGAGCATCCATTTTTATTTCAAGCGCGTCTTTCGTCATTACAAAGGGTTACAAAAACTTTGCTTCCAAAACTGACGAAAAACTTTATCGTCATGATTTAGAAATTTCAGGTGGCGCAGTTAGTTTTCAAAATTTTTCTTAACAGATTTGCGAAATTATCAGTTTATTTTGTGTTCATTAGGGGCACCAAACTTTAAACTTATGAAAAACCTAATTTATCTCCAATTTATCTATTGGTCACTAGTTGTTCAGCTGAAAGTCTTAGCCAGTAAACGTAACGTTAAGAAAATTGTTAATATTATATCAGTACCCAGTTTAAACACTCCTATACTCTCTCTAAAAGTAATATTTTATAATATTCGTTACATAATCATACAGTCATTCAGTATTAAACATCGTGGGCCTGGCATGGCCGAGCGCGTAAGGCGTGTGACTCGTAATCCGAGGGTCGCGGGTTCGCGTCCGCGTCGCGCTAAACATGCTCGCCCTCCCAGCCGGGGGGGTGTATAATGTTACGGTCAATCCCACTATTCGTTGGTAAAAGAGTAGCCCAAGAGTTGGCGGTGGGTGGTGATGACTAGCTGCCTTCCCTCTAGTCTTACACTGCTAAATTAGTGACGGCTAGCACAGATAGCCCTCAAGTAGCTTTGTGCGAAATTCCAAAACAAACAAACAATTAAATATCTTACATCAAACCGTCAATTCAATACTGTTCCATTTATTATGTTTTTATTATTTTTTAATTATCTAAGTACAGGTTGTCCGTCCTTGTAAGACATATTTAGATGTGTTGATATGCTCATCAGTTGCCCAAGGGGAGAAAATGGTAATATAGTGATCCATAATCATACTATCTCAGTATTATGAAATCCTGTGTCATTTTTAATGACATTTTTATTTTGATCTTATAAAAATGAATTAAAAGTACAAAAGTGAGATGTCAAGCAGTAATTTGCTTCATATATAAACGATTATGAATTATTTATCTTCAATCATTATCGTTCGGTTTTACAATTTAGATGTAAATTGAGTTATAAAAATTATGTCGGTCAAATTAGCTGTTATAAACCAAGAAACTCTTCAAAATATAACCACGTGATTCAAATATCTTTACTATTATGTCAGAAACAAAAATAATTTTCATTGTATTCTATACAAATGGTTGCTGCTTGGTTTCATTTATTTTAATCAGCTATAAATAACTAAGATCATATAGCTTTATTTATAATGCAAATCCGTTAACGATTCTTACCTTTCAAGTTCAACCTCAATCTTTATTTGAGTGAAAGCAAAACGTTTTAATTTACAAAAATTACACAGGATGGTATTTCATCATCGGTATAAAAAACATTAGATCTTGGATTTATAGTTCAAAGCAAGTTAAACGAAAGGTACGTAGATCTAAAAATGATTTCAGTGAGTATTTTACAATCGATACATAAAGAGTAAAGAGTTAAAAGGAAGAGATAGTGAACTTACAAGAATTTTAAACATAATTGGAACTGAATTATAGTTATTCCATTATTACAGTAGGGGGATTGCTTTAAATTATGCTCATATGTAAATTCGTCATTCAATTTTCACTAGTTTAACAAACATTACAGTGAACTGTAACAAACTGCTGACTCCATATTGTTATATCAAACATAAAGTGTTTTGATAACATAGTGACCCATAACGATGATATTTCAGAATTATGAAATCCTGTTTCATTTTTCAAAGACTTTTTATCTTTGACTTATTGAATTAAAAGAACAAATGTCATATATCAGATATTCTTTTTCATATATAAACAATTATTAAATTTCTATTTTCAGTCATTATCGCTCAGTGTTACTCTTTAGATGTAAGTTTAATTATAAAATATTAATGAAACTTGTAATGAATTTTTTCATTAGATATTATGGTCCAGAATATTTATGTGATTGGTGGCGATGTTTGCCTGTAATACACACAACAAGTATTTATCGAAGATAGCTCCATCTCTCAGACATGTCTAATTTTTACTATTAAATTATCTGGTTTTATGTACTGTTTCAAATTTTAAAACCATCTCTTATTGAAATATTATTTAACAACTTCTTAGTTTATAAGAGGCTTTAAATTCATTTACCTTGAGTTGAGAATATGGTAACATCAATAACTTATAATGATAAAATTCGAGTATCAGTTTCTCTCGTGTGGTCACAAATAAAATATATTTTTGTCTCCTTTTAACAACAAACAAACACAAACATTATTGGTATTATCTATTCTTTTTATTGATGTTAAAATTCCATGTGAATACTGTAGTATCCTCAGTGTGAATCGTTTCTTATTACAATTAATATACTTGATGACTTTGTACGTGCACGTACAATTCTTCTTTCAAGGTTATTAGAACAACAGTAGGTAGGAGGAACATCACAACAAACACAACCTCTTCCGCATACTATGTCATCTAAACAAGTCATCACAGCTTCATACAGTAAACAATGACTTCATACAGTCATTATCAGAAGAAGTAATGATTATATCATTTTATATTCTTTTTTATTCGTTACTTATTTTATGTATTTTATTAATCTATTTGTGAAGCCCAGCTGATAAATATTACGGTTATAAGACTGTTGACATAACGTCAGTAACAAATTCAACCAATGATGTTACAGAACACTTCACACAATATAATTATATTCAAAACTTTCGTTACTTTGTCAATAACATCTACTATTATTAATAACTGAACCAATCTACTTTCTTGTTTTCATGATATTACCTTACGTAAAATTTCAGTCACATATATTTCTACAATGCTCTTCACGTTTAAATATAACACTATGACAACATATATAAAAAAGCCTCACTTATTGTACATAAAAGTAATTTTTACAAAGAGACTAAAGAAGCCCTCTGTTAGTAAACTAGCACACTAGGTATATATTTCTCACAACAACTGTGGTCTGTATGAAAGAGCAAACATTACGACAACACCACATGAATGATCTAACAGCTGTCATATTAATGTAATCATTATTTTATACATTCGTTAATTAGCAACAAAAACATCTGATAATGTTATTCGTTATTTTATAATTAATATTACTTATATTCAGTTTTATATTTAATTGGAATTTATATTTAAATATTTACTTTAAGAGCTGTGAGAACAAATCTTATAAAAAAAGCAAGGTTGTACAAACATGGTTGTTTAACCTTGTATTGCTGTTTCATACATGAAATCATTTTGAAATAATTCAAAGTCTCATTTCAGTTGCTGTGAACTACAAAATCATCGAAAAAGTACATTATTTTCTGACTACAAATATAGACAAGTTTCTATCTTTTAGCATTCTATTTTTTTTATAAATTATCTTGTTTTATTAAATATTCTGTTATAAACCATCACAAAAAACAAACCAGAAGAGCGCACTGTGACAGGTTTCTAAACGACACAGAAAAACATAACTTATAATTGATATTTCTATCATAATACTTAAAATGTGTGTGTGAATTCAGACTTAAATAATTTAGAATCTCGCCTGGAGTTCCGTCCAACAGTGTTGTAAATGTCAAAAGTATAATAATTATTGTAGTCTTCATTTCTCTGATCTATTAAAATTAATATTCATGTAATTAATGAAATTTGACTTCACAACGAAGCTTAGTTTAAAACAATGAAATGTTTCTCTTACTAGCTGCAGGATCAGTGTATAAAACAGAAGTACTTCGATGGAAAGTCACGGAAATGTAAAGATACAGTCGAAACACTGACACAATGTATCACAGGGACACTAAAACCAGTTCAACAATCGTACACAAATTTATGTATTCTTTCTCTATGTCAAAGAGTTTTTCTAATTTGATAAATTCAACTTAACAATAAATTAATTTCATTTCCACCATCATTTTAACTGTGGATGTTGTTCTAACTTAATAAAATTAGAAAGTAGAACCTTCAATCTTACAGAAAGTTTACATCTAAGAACCAAGAACAAGACACGACGGATCAACCAGACACACATAAAGTACCCATTTACAGCACATAGGACGTTAAAATTACCATCCATTTGGTCAATTACTGATTTGCTAAATGCAACAAAAATATTAATTGCTGACAACATGATAACAAGAGTTATTCCAATAAGTACTCATGATCTATACTTAATATAATATTCATATACTTGATATTATTTAAAAATAATCTCAAACACAATATAAAATTATATTACCAAGGATCGTCGAATTTCTAGATACGTCTATTACGTTTTACACGACTGTAAACGACGGTATTGCTTCTCAACTATTACAGTTGTATTTTTAATTAGATGCTCAGTCCTAAGAATATCACAACCAATCAGAATGACTATGAACGTTAATAATCAAATTTTAATATTATACAGGTATAGAGAGAGACACACACACACTGAGCCAATAGGAAACTGTGTAGATTATTTATAATTTAAAACATCTGTGTTAACGTGGCTGATGTAGATGTGGAATAACTTTAAAACTGTAAGTGAAAATGAAGTTGTGTGATCAGGGAGGCATGTATAACGCAATGTACATAAAAACTATTTTACTTTCCTGAAATACAATTTATATAAAAGATGTACATATATATTTATATATCAATAAATCGCAGATTATCATGAAAGATGTGAGGTATTATAGTCACTACTTAGTTATTGTATTATTAGAAGACACAGGTATCTGTAAACACAATTCTTTCGTCCCACGAAAAGTATACAGGCTGTTTAAATAATTATTTTACCATAAAGCAGGTAGACATACATTTTGTTTGTTTGCTTAATTTTAAAATTTCGGTCTCAGCTGCACCATGGCTATCTGCTCTAGAATTCCCTATTTTAGCTGCACAAGACAAGAGGGAATGCAGCTAGTGATCACAACCAATCGCCAATTCCTGACGATTCTTTTATTAACGAATTGTTGGATTATTTGTTACATCATAACGCTTTCACGGCTGAAAATTTGAGCATATTTGTTGTTACGGAGATTCGAACTCGCGACTCTCAAATTTCTAGTACATTGCCGTAGCCACCTGCCCATTCTGGATCCGAACTTTTGAAAATATGATATAATGTCTGTATAATAAACAAATTAGTGTATAATAATAGTTGGCTCGCAGTTGGAAAAGGTCATGAAACGTACTATTTTAACATTAGCTATGATAACTGTATAAAAGAGGGTGCTAGCTTTGAGATTTTCATATTGAGCTTTACAATCAAACAAAGTTCAGCATGGCCAGGCACGTTGAGGCGTGCGACTCGTAATCAGAGGATCGCAGGTTCGCATCCCTTTCGCGCCAAACATGCTAGCCCTTTCAGCCGTGGGAGCGTTATAATGTGACGGTCAATCCCACTATTCGTTGTTAAAAGAGTAGAACAAGAGCTGGCTGTGGGTGATGATGACTAGCTGCCTTCCCCAAAACAAAGTGCTAATATAAGGACTGTCATGGCCAGGTGGGTGATCGAGTTTGAATTGTAAATTCAGAGTCGCAGGTTTGAATTTCCGTCGCATTAAGTATGCTTGCTCTTTCAGCTGTGGGTGCGTAAAAATGTAATGGTAAATGGAACTATTCGCTTATAACGGAGTAGCTCAAGAGTTTGCGGTGAGGGGGTGAGGACTAACTTTCTTTCCTCTCGTCTCATACTGTTAATTTAAAGACAATCAGCGGAGTTTGAAGACAGTGGATCATACAGAAAGGTGTCAGACAGCGAACCATTTCACAGAACGTCACTGTTTCCATTTATTAGGACTTGTTTAATCCTTTCGGAATTCAGGGAACAGTAAATGATATAACTAAATATGTAGGACAACGTTCACTATTCCCTAAAACGTATATTATTGTGACTGTTTCTGATTCACAATCTGGTGATAGCCAAGAAGTCTTTTGAAGACAATGAAATTATGAACGCTGTTCAGATCTAAAAACATGGATTCGATATCTATATTAGGCACAGCAAGAAAAAAATTGATTTCATAATGTATCTAAATTATTTCTAATTTATTGAGTAGTTATTTTTTTATAATTTTTAGGTAATTAACTTATAATTTTCAATAACCTTTAGATTAATATTAAAAAATTTTCTATGGAATTTAATTTTGTTCAGCATTTGCATAAAGCTTTTTGATTGTGCTGTCTTCTACCCTCTAATATAATATTGTATTAAATATAAATATATATAGCAAGTGATACGTGATAGCGAAGTAATCATCAGTTCCATGAAGATGTCTATCTTTATGTCAATTTTATATGGTAGGTTTTTATAATATTGTCTGGTTGTGTAAAGAGTTTCTTAGGTTGAAACATTTCCTTGTGAATTTCTGTATGTGATGAGGAAACCTCCCAGAATGGTACTGTTTTTCATATTACCTCCTGAGTTCTAAACATACATTTACGTGTTTATTGTGCGTAGTGACAGATGAAGGGGAGGAAAGAATAATGATGGTTGACGAGTCCAACTCTAAAATACCACTTTGGCCTTGAATTCTTGCACATGGTCAGCCTTGAGATGGCTCTCTAGGGTCAATCGGCTTGTTCACTTAGGCTAGTGTCAAATAAGTACCATTGTTGGTTGTTCTAAACAGGTGTTGTAGACATTGTATCTGATGTTGGTATTTGGGTATAGTGCTCACGAAATCATGGCGTTGTTGTAGTGTCCTTCTTTGGCATTGTACTGCGTCCCCTGGAATGGTTCCAAGGTGAGTGAAGTCAATTGACACCGAAAAACTCTTTTTTGTTTTGGATCCTTCAAATAGAAACTTAAATAAAAGAGTGAAAAAATATATAGGTAAACGACTATGTCTTGAAAATTTTGAGCAACAATTTTAACATCTGTAACACCATTTCCTCATTTTCTTATTCTTCATTCTCTTTCAGACAAACCTTCATATAAAATGTCTTCCTTTTTTACTTAGAAGGAACTAGAGGGAATTGTTGGCTCTCCAAAGTCAGTTAAAAAACTTCGCTGTAGTGATATATTGGTGGAATCATCCATATGTAAACACAGTGAACTCCTCTTACATTGAAAAGCGATAAGGTATATAGATATTGAGATTTCTCCTCATGGTACTTTCAATTCGTCACGAGAAGTTACAGTTAATAGGGATTTGAAAACAGTTTTCGAGTCCAAGATTCTATATGGTTTCTCCATCCAAGAAGGTTCTGAAGCGAGGCGTATTTCCATTTGTAAAAATGGAATTATGATACCGATCAAAGTCCTCTTTTTAACATTTACATCACTGTGTCCACCTGCCACAACCATCCTATATGTCTTTTTTTACACGAAACATTTCTAAACCTCACCGAAACAGTCTCCTTTCATAGTTTTCTGGCATAGAAATGACAAGTTCTGTGATATGTGGGTTTCATTATTGTTTATCAGCGTGTGCCTATCTTCTCTTTGTCAATCGACACACTTCAAGAGGCTCTATGTATCCGAGTTTCCTTGGGTGATACCATCACTGTTTATTTTCTCTACCAGTCGGCTGGAAGTAACTATAATCATTCAAATCTTGATGCTCTCTTTGAACAGTTTCCGTCTACGTTTTTAATTTTGAAGGGATTTAATAGACGTAATCCCCTCAGTGGAAGTGCTGAGACTGATGAGGAATCACTTAGAAAAAAGTCTGCTCTCAGTTCAAAATCTTTCTCTTTTCAATCCTGGTTCTCTTACTTATATTCATGCACCAAGTCGACACTTTACTGCTTTTGATCACACAATTTGCCCCCTTTCATTATTCTCTCACTTTTGCTGGAAGACTGACAATAATCTAAGAGACAGTTATCATTTTCCGATAATTATCAGAGAGAATGACTATGATCAATGCCACCAAACTCGCGTACAACAGTAAAAACTGGATCTCTTTCAATGCTCTCGCAGAATTTGATCCTCTCATCAATCGACGACTACGAGACAGCAGTGACTGACTGTATTATATAGGCAACTGATCAAAGTATTTCTAAACATCTATACCATTTGCACGATATTCCTGTAGGTGGAAGACCTCTTCCTGCCCCATGGTACGGAAGGCTTAAAAAGAGGTTTGAAATATTTTTCATACGTATCCCACATATTCGAACCGCATCGCTTTACAGCAGGCCAGTGCACATGCTTGACTGGTAAGACTTTGAAGCAAGAAGAAATCTTTAATTAAGTTCACAACCAGCATCTCTTCAACCACCACTTCAAAAGTCATATATAACAAGATTAAAAGAATCAGTGGGCAATACAGTTTAAATATATATGTGCTTGGGAGAAAGAGTCTCTGGTTTCTTATTTATGAAAGAAAAAATAAGCAAAACTTAAAATAAAATGATATTTGTAATATGAAAAATGTAGAAGACACTCGACCTGTTGAAAACAGTTCTGGCAAACTGCCAAGAAAAGAAAGTACAGGAGTGACAGTGAAAAGCCAAGTGTTGAAACACCTGTGTTTAAATAATGTACAAGGAAGAAAAAAAATATGTTGAACAACACATAGGAAGAACATTTACAGTGAATAATTCAAATAAGTATAAATAAACAGTCGAATAGTATAAATAAAATAAGCGTTTATAAGCATTCTTTGGACTAAAGCAAGAACTAATGAAACATTTATTCACAATTGTGGTTCAAAGTTTAGGATAAAAATTAAAATTAGAAGAAAGAGATGGTTAGTTTAAACATTGGCAGCCAATTTAACACAACGGTGGGTCATATAGGTAAGTGTTAGACAGGGAACCATTTCATAGAACGATCATTGATTCATTTAATAGGACCTGTTTAATCCACTTAGAATTAAGGAAACCGTAACTGATATGATGAAAAATGTGGACAACGTTCACTCTTACTTAAAACATATAACAAGAAGCCTTTTTGAAGACAATTGAAGTATTAACTTTTTTCAGTTCTGAAAACATGGATTCGATATCCAGTCGGAGTACAGCAACAACTAAAATTAATTTTATTTAATTCCTGTAATTAATACATTACAGATATTTTTTTATATTCTTTAAGCTTTTAATTGTATAATTTTAATTTTCAATAACCTATAGATTAAAAGTAGACAATGTTCTAGGGAATTTAATTTCGCTTCAGTATTTGCAAAAAAACGTTTGACTGTCCTGACCTCTACTATTTAATACAATACTCACTGTGAGTCTTGTAATTTTCAATGCTTCCCAAGACTGTAAAGTCTGTAAATGACTATTTATTAAGTTGTTACGAAAAAAATTAAATATTATTAAATAAAATATTATACACGAAATACTGAATTGATAATTACAAACATACATAGCAAATAGCAAGTGATAAACAAATAATCATCAATTATTTGTGTAAGTCCTTAGTTGCAGTATTTATTCAGTTTTCTGATTCTATAAAAAAGATTCTAAAGTTCAAACATTTCAGCGACCCCTGGATGTACATTCCTGTAAGTGTTGAGTGAATTTCCATGGAAAGGTTCTGTTGTTTCAGTTTACCTCCTCCAGGATATAACCTGCTGCCCATGTGTTTACCGGGCGTAGTGACACGTGAAGGAGAGGACAGAATTTGGCAGTTGTGGGATCCAGCCTCATTTCATCACTTTGGCCTTGAATTCCTGTTGACGGGCGGCTTTAGGTTGGCCCCTTTAAGGTCAATCGGCTTTTTCACTTGGGCTAGAGTTAACCAAGGATCACTGTTGGATGTCTTTAACAGGTATTGTGGACATTGTACGTGATGCTGTAGTTTGGGTATAGTGTTCACGAAACCATAACGTTGCTACAGTATCCTTGTTTGGCTTTGTACTGCGCCTCCTCATAGATACAAAATGATTGGAGTCAGTGGGCACCGAAAAATTATTTTTTCTTATGCATCCTGCAAATAAAAATTAAATAAAATATTGAAAAACAGTCGATAGGTAAATGACCTGTATCTCATTTTCTTATATTATATTCTCTCTCATACAATTCTTTAGAACAAAGTCTCCCTTTTTTCAATTAGAAGAGACTAGAGAGATTTGCTGGCTCTCCAAAGTCAGTCAAAAAGCTTCGTTCTGGTGACATGTTGGTGGAAACATCCACATCTCTTACATTGAAAGGCGATTAGGGATATAAATATTGATGTTACACCTCGTGTAATTTGAATACGTTACAAGGAGTTATTTTTGAGAGGAATTTGAAAAACATCCCAGAGTCAGAGATTCTCGCTGGTTTCTCCACCTAAGTAGTTTTTGTAGTGAGGCGTATCTCCAGTCGCAAGGATGGAATTATAATGACTACCAAAGTCCTCTTTTTAACTTTTACATCACTGTGTCCACCTGCCACAACCAAGGCAGGTTATCTTAATTGAAAGGTCCTGCTATATATTACAAACCCTCTAAGATGTTTCCACTGGCTTTTATCCAATCTACTTTCATTGATGTCCAAAATAGTTGGAAGAAAAAGAGTTGCAGCGCTTGTAAATGATTCAAAACATTTCTTACTTCAAGGATCGAAAATTGCTTTCCACCACTTCATCTCTGACGTGTGCTGCTGCACTTCCTTCCACTAATATTGCTAAAGTGCCTCCAAAAGAACCGTTCTTAAACGATAGAAAAAGTATTTTAACCTTCATGGTTTAAAAATATGATGAATCAACAGGAACACCCATCTCTGTCGCAAACATTTATTCAGGGGAAACACCAAAATCCATTTCCTTTAGTTCCAAGTGCAGAAATGTCCTCGGGAATATATCCCGCCACAATATGCAAAACATTCATTTGTTTACGTCCTCAGTCGCTGGAATTTTCTTACGTTGTGTTGAGGCGTGCGACTCGTATTATGAGGGTGGCGGGTTCGCATCCCCGCCGCGCCAAACGGGCTCGCCCTTTCAGCCGTGGGGACGTTATAATGCGACGATCAATCCCATTATTCTTTGGTAAACAGCAGCACAAGAGTTTGCAGCGGGTGGTGTGATGACTTAGCTGCCGTCCCTCTTGTCTTACATTGCTAAATAAGGGACGGTTAGCACAGATAGCCCTTGAGAAGCTTTGTACGAAATTTAAAAAAAACAAACAAACTTACACTGTGATATAACGGTGTGTTTTTCTGGTGTTAGGCTAGTTAAATCCCATACTGTTTAACTGTCGAAAAATTGGAACTAAAATCAGAATCTAAATTCTAAAGAATAGGAGGTTGTTTAGAATTTGATTTCATTTATTTAATGATGAAAAATGAACAGCAGTGTTACAGTGTAATGGTCAACCACAGAAAACACATATATTTTAATAACTAACCATAAAAATTCCCTTTAGGAGGCTTTTTCAGAATATATACTGTTGAACTGTCAATAAAGCTGTACTTAGAAATCAACCATAACAAATAATTAAGTAAGAGTTCAACATGTTTTAAGCTGTAGAGCCTTAAGAACTTGTACGAGTGATTTCTGTCATGTGAAAAACAGGGGTGTGTCGGGACACAAGACCAAGACTATGTATACCGTCCAGCTTTGGCCAGGTTGTTGGTGAGCTCAAATCGAATTTTTCGGTCAAGAAATCGAATTCCCGTTTCATAGAACGTGCTGACTCTTTCAGCTACAGAGGCGTTATATGAGTCGGTTGATCGTACAATTTGTATGTAAAAAGCCCCCCACTAGTACAGCGGTATGTCTCCGGACTTACAACGCTAAAATCAGGGATTTGATTCCCCTCGGTGGGCTGAGCAGATAGCCCTTTGTGGCTTTGCTATGCGAAAAACACACACAATGTGTGTAAAAAGTCACCACCAGTGTGCAATGGATGGTGATTACTATTTGCCTTCCTTCTGATCTCATACAAGTAATGTGATCATTTTGGACAAGAAGGAAAGTAGTATGGATGAAAGCCATTGTAAATGACGCAATGAAGGTACGTTTCACACTCATAAGCATTGTGGTCCTCGACACCGCAACAACCACACACCATGAAACCAAGACATGATGTCTTCGATTGACAGAACCGTTAACACCGGAAACATTTGAGAGTGTTGTGAATTTACTCCTGTACCTTGCAATTAGGATAACCTTCCAAGGTGATAACAAGTAAACGCAGTTATGTGAAAGATAAAATGAGGACATCTGTGGGTATCGTAATTCTATCTTTGGGATTGGTGATTCACCTTACTGCAGAAACTCTGTGAGTGGAAAATCCAGCGAGAATCTCCGAGTTGAGGATATTCTTTAAATACCTTTCAACAATATCTCCTCTTGACGAATTCAAAGTAGCATGAGGTGTATCCTCCACTGATGTATCTTTAATCGCCTTTGACTCTAAAAGGAGTTCGCTGTGTTGAGAGGTGGATATTTCCACCAATACGTCCCTACAGAAAAGATTTTGGACTGACTTTGGAGAACCAGTAAATTTCTCTGGTTCCTTCTGAATAAAATAAAAAAGTGAGACATAATAAAAAAAGAATTTTGATACCCATTAACCCCCCTATGAAGCCATATTACGGAAAGCAGTACAATTCCAAAGAAAGACACTACAACAATGCCACGGTTTCGTGAACACTATACCTAAACATCAGCATCAAATTCAATCTCCACAATATTTGTTGATAACACATAACACTGGTACTTCGTTGACGGTCGCCCAAATAGAGCAGCCAATTGATTCAAGAGGGCTACGCTAAAGCCGCTTGTCTGCATTAATTCCAATCAAAGATTGTGTGTTAGGATTGGACCCTTCAAAAACCGGGATCCCCTTCACGTGTCACCAAAAACAATTCAGACACGTTATTAAATTAATTTTTGTTGTTACTGTGCCAACCATGGATATCAAAGCCATGTTTTTGAATCAAAAAGCGTTCAAAATACTTCTTGACTGTCACATGATTGAGAATGTTACAACGTTATTCGTAGTAGGAAATTGAGAATGTCCGACATTTTTCACCATATCAATTACTGTTCCCTGATTCCGAGTGGATTAAAAAGGTTTTAAAGAATGGAATCAATAATCGCTCAGTAAAATGGTTCGCTGTCCAACACCTTTTTATATCATCCACTGTTGTCTTAAATCGACAGTCAATGTGTAATCTAAACATCTCTTTCTTTTAAATTAAAATTTTATGCAACAGTCTGAAACACATTTTTAAATAAATGTTTAATCCGTCCTTGAATTGATCCAAATAGCGCATTTCAACTCTTATCTTACTCATAAGATTCGACTGTTTTATTTACACGTATTTTAGTTATTCGGTTTAAATATTCTTCATCTGTTTCATTCAACATAATTGTTTTACACATCATTTAGAACACACGTGTTTCGACACTTAGCTTTTCACTATCATTCCTGTACTTTCTTTTCTTGGCAGTTTGCCATTTATTTTGTCGTCTACATTTTTCATAGTACTCATATCACTGTAATATTTTACATATTTCTTCTATTATAAATTACAAATCGGAGACTCTTCATACACATCACATTATATATTTAAATTTGTTTTTATTTCTAATAAAATTTCAAGACCTAGTTCACCACTTATCGTTCAATAAATATCCTCAAAAATCCTGAGAAAACGCTTTTTTATATAAGTTAAAGTGAAACCAGGACAACGAAAAGTTTTTATTTAAATTAAAGAAACTCTTCACTGTGGGAGAACAAATAAAGGATCGTACACTTCTTGTTCCTCGTGAATCGTTTTATATGAAATTTGGATTTATTGGCTTTATTGCTGATCAGGAATTAAATATTAGGGACGGTAAAAAATAGCTTTAGTGTTTTTTTACCATAAACAGAAAACGTGATATTAAAATAATTTGTGATCTTCCAAACCTTTTTGATTTCCAATTCATTTAGTTTTGCTGTTGTCGTAAAGTGTCAAAGTAAGGTTGAACACAACTGTTTCACTTTTAATATTGTCTTCGTAATTCATGAAGCTAACTTTAAAAACAGCTAGTTCAATGCCTTTACATAGACTCTATGGTAAAGAGGTAAGTTTAGGAAGTTATTGTATTTAAATCCTGTGTATTATTCCTGTTTAACAGAGCAGACAGACCAATGTGGCCTTGTTCTCATGACAAACAAATAAAATCTTAAGATATTTATAGGAAAACAAAGAAAATTTATATCACATTTACGAAATAATGTTCTATGCTGTCAACTGTTAGAATTAAAACAAAAATACAGTGTAGCATTATCCGCAGAAAATATCATTAGTGATTAAATAAATTATTAACATTAGCTTGAGAATAACTTACGTTATATCACAGACAAACATCAATGAAAAAAATGTCCCAATTTTATATGTATTATCAATCAACAAATTAAATATAAGGAGAAAATAAGAATTACACCTAAACATTCCTTGGTATGTTATGTTGAGAATTCAATAATTTTCATATCTTCTTGTTCTTTTGCCCATAAAAAGTAAAGTATAATTAATGAAAAAGTGAAAACTTTACAGATGAAGACTGTCTTGTCACTGTACTGGAAAGTGTCATCCTGTCGCGAAATGCGATCAAGACCAGGTCAAAGTAATTTGCTACATCACATACTTTCTTTCATGAACTAATGAACTTTGTAAAACAAGTTTCCAATATCATTGTTCAGAATTTGAAGAGACTAGGATTTACAAATTTTTATAACTAAAAATACATAAAATTAAAACGAGAAATAAAAGATCCTTGTAATATATAAAGTAAAGAAGATATTTGAAACGATGAATGTAATACTGGCGAACTGCCAAGAATTATAAGACTTTTCTGAACAGCTACGTGTTAAAGCGACATGAGGAGAGAAATGGCTACTTGTAGCTTCTAAAAATCGTAGTCCACGAAACAGTTTACTCAACATAGCTGTTTCTCCGGCACCATCTTCCGTTACATTTTGGATTACTCTCAATTACCCAAAGAGTGCGATTTAACTGTCACTCTGCCATTAATCATTCTTTTGTAATCATTAATAATTTTTTTTTAAATTTCTTGTGTTACACTTTTTCATAAATAATTTACATGGCTTCTCTATTCACTTTCTTCAGTGTTTTTTTGTTATTGAAAATATTTCTTTACTTCTACCAAAAGTTAGGTCTTTAAAGAGATTTTTCACTTTAATAGCAAATTGCTCTAAGACAAATAACTTTGGTGTGAAATCCATTTTTATGTCATATAGTTGCCACAAAATTTATTTCTCTCAGAACATAATAAAAACAACCAATGTTTATAGTCGTTTTACTCGTATGTTGCGTCACTTTTCTTCTACCAGAACTTGATGATTTTCCTTGTTCCAAGAGACTTGACATCATGTTGTTATTCCACACATTATGATCTAAATATCAGTGAAACTTGTCTCTAACTTGAGGCTGTAACATCTAATATTTCTCTTTATCAATAAACACTGAGATAATGTTAGCAAAACTTAAAATATCTTCACCATCTTCCAGAAAGTGTACTTTGTACAGTTTCACCTTTTTCAAGAATTACGTAAATGCTCTACGAAAAACTGCTTCAGTAAAATTACTTCAATATTGATTCTCACAAAATTTTCCACTGTAGCCCCATTAAGTGAGTTTCGGAGCTTTAATGTAGTTCTGTTTTGTGTAGAAAGTCCATGTACATTTTATGTAACTGACATCAGCAGCATAAACATAACATGATTTGTGATTTTCAAGTCGTTAAATATCGTTACATTTCACTATTGTCGTTATATGTTGAAGTAAGATTTAACACAAACGTTTTACTTGCTCTTATTATTTTAACAGCTATACCCAAAATCTTCAAATAGCTGCTCATGGGACGATAATATCCGGGGTTTTATTACAAACAAAGAAATCGGCAAACAGACCAATGTGGTTTTGTTCTTACAATAAAGAAAGTCTTCAGATATTTATACTGTTCTGACATATCAGAGAAATGAAACATTCTGTCGTTCAACGTTTTTGATATAAGACAAGAAACTCTTCAGAACCAGTGAATATTATAAATATCATCATGTGAATTAGGCATCTTTGTTATAATGTTAAAACCCTAGATAACCTTTATTGAGTATAATACATATGGTATAGTAGTATTTTATTTGTTTTACTCATTTATAAAGAAATAATGTTAAATATTTTTATTTAAAATACATATCGATTTACCAATTTTTCATTTCAGTTTTGACGTCGTCCTTACGTTATGTTGATTGTTTGTTTGTTTTGGAATTTCGCACAAAGCTACTCGAGGGCTATCTGTGTTAGCCGTCCCTAATTTTGCAGTGTAAGACTAGAGGGAAGGCAGCTAGTCATCACCACCCACCGCCAACTCTTGGGCTACTCTTTTACTAACGAATAGTGGGATTGACCGTCACATTATACGCCCCCACGGCTGAAAGGGCGAGCATGTTTATGCGCGACCCTCGGATTACGAGTTGCACGCCTTACGCGCTTGGCTATGCCAGGCCTAAACTGGTGTAACGACTAATTTTATATAGGAATTATTGTTACATTTGGGTTAGTTATAATAGCCTTTCAAATTTTGAACGGACTTATCAATTTCAAATTACATTAAACATTAAGAAGTGTGAAATACTACTTTTTAAAATATTAGTAAGTTTTTATTTACTCAACAAAAAACAATGCTATGGTTTACAGATTTATAAACGTCATATTTATTAGGAAGATTTTACAAGTAGAAAAATAGTTAGGAATAAAAATCATTGCAAATTGTTGTCAGCGATATATATTCTAATAATGTAAAACAATAAGGGGTTAGCTTCCCCTCGGCGGGCTCAGCAGAAACTCGATGTGGCTTTGCTCTAAGAAAATACACACACATTGTTGTTTTACGAGTGTTGGTCCTGGTTTCGGATTTAGAGGTGGATATGCTGATGGAACGTTAGGGTAAGAGAGAAAGCGAATAACACTGATAATACAAGAGTTTTCACATGGAATTTCATTGTCAATAAACATATATAAAAGAAATAATTCCAGTTTTCATTTCGTAGTAAGCATAAAGCTGACAATAGTTTTTTGTGACCATGCGAGGGTTCGATATTCGAATTTTAACGTTATTAGTTCTCATTGTTATCAGTTTCTCATAAAAGATAAATTAATTTAAAGGCTCTTATAAGTTGATTATAACAATGTATAGGATGATCAGTGTGTAATAAGAGATCGGCAAACAGTTTAAAACACTTTATAAAACCTAATCTTTTAATAGTAAATATTAGAAAGCTCTAAGAAATGGAGCTATCTTCCATATTTATTTACTGTTACTATGTAGTAAGAGCAAACATTTTCCACGATCGAAAATATTATTTGGGCCATAATGTGTAGTGAAACATTTTACTACATGGATACATCATCTGTCAGTCTTGACCTTCATTTACTGGTCTCACATAAAACAATAAAATAAAGTGATAGTAATATAAATTAAAATATTAAAGTTAGAATAGTGAGATGTAAGTGTTTTATAGACATATTACATATTAAGAATGGTGAAATAACACATTTTATAACACTTATTAATAATTACTTTTTTATTTTGTGTATGTAGCAAATTATATTGGATGTCTTACCCGTACGTTGAAAGATATTACATCAATAATTATACAAATAATTAAAATTTAATGTGTTACATTAACAAGGATGTTTTAATTGAAAGTGTAATAAGTTGTTTCGGTTAATATTTTTGAAGATTTTAAACAATTTGGTAAACATGTCAGACGTTTTACATCAAAAAGACTTTTATTCTGATTTTTATATGGTTCCTCACTCGTTTATTCGAAGCTAAGTTAGCTGATTATTGAAAATACAAATCGAATGATGTGTGGAGTCTAATAACACTTATTTACTGTTAACCATTTCTATATTTCTTTAAAATTCAAAAGGCTGTACTTTACATTTGCTGAGTGGAATTTATTCGCTCAGATATGCTTTCATCTATTGTGTTGAACAACTGTTGAAGTTTTTTTTGTGTGTAAATTATAAAATAGTTAATGAAATAATTTTTACATCACATTAAGTTGCTAAAGACTATAAATCCGAGAGATTATGGTTCGGATCCCGTTTATGTAAAACCTTTCTATGCAATTTTGATTAAATGGTACGTTTTGGTTTCACTTAAACTAAGGTTGAGGTCAAAGTTGAAACATTGAAATTATGAACCCATACGTATTCTAAACAAAGGTGTTTATCAGTACTTCTTCTATATGCATTTAAGGTTATATTGGTTTCTAACATTATAATTAAAATGTCTGAATAGCGTAGTAATGTAGCTAACACTGACGGTTCGAAAGGGTTTCTGCTTTCATAACAATAAAGCTGAACGAAAGATTGTTTTATTTCTCTTATATGACACAACGATATAGATATAAAGAACAGAGTCACATTCGTACATCTGATGTGTCTACTCTGGGGAATAAAATTATCGTCTCGTTGGGAACTCTTTGAAGACATTGAGATAGCTGTTTTAGAATCTAACTTCACCAATTTAAAATATAGTAAAGTAAAACGTTTCTATTAAGCCTTACTTTAACAACAATATCTAAACGTATCGAAATTTAATCACTTGAAAGTCAGAAATTATGTTTGTTCTGCTGACGTTAGACACCTAAAATAAACACGAACTTCCTGCAGAAAACAAAACTACAATAAACTACACAACTAACCTAACATGGCGACAGTAGATCTTGTGAGAATTGATATCTAAGTAACTTCACTAGAACACCTTAACCTAGAGATGTTTAGTAATTCTTGAGAAAGGTGAGAATCACCATGGTATATTTTCTGAACAAAAGGAGAAGATATTTTAATATTTGGTGACATTAGCTAAGAGTTTATTAAATAAAAAAAAATAGAAGACACAGACTCAAGTTAAAGAAAATTTCAAATAATTTTAAATTATCAAGTTTAAGTACGATAAAATGATGACAAGTGTATTGAAGATAAGAAGACAAAACAAGTCATGGTACAAGAACAGTGAAGGAATGCACGAGACACAAAGAGAAGAAACATTAATTCTTTGTTTCATTATATTCTAAGGAATTGGATTTGGAGGCAACGAAATAACAACAAAAACTGGATGTCACTCCAAAATTGTTGGTCTTGAGGACATTTGCTTCTTGGCTAAAAAATATTTTAAGAGCCCTGACTTTGGGTTGAAGGAAAGAAACGTTTCAAATAACAAGAAAAAGAAGAAAGAAAGGGAATGAGGAAGTCACTTAAATTATTGGTGAAAAATTGTAACACCAGACGTTTTAAAGTGAAGTAAAGAAATTAGAGTCTCACCTATTAGTAATAAAATAAAAAAAATAACTTTTGAGTTTCACTGAGAAATTAAAGAGTCTCAAATTTAACATTCTTAAGTCATGAAGGCAACAGGTCTTCTGTTTGTCGTACTCCACGAATTCATGGTTCTTCACCTGTTGATGTGAGATTAAGCTACAGAATATTTATGTATGGGTACATGTAATATATTATAAGAATTTAATACAAAATATTTATAACTTTAAATCTACTAAACGAAAAACAGTTTTAAGACTAACAGTCGACAGTTTATGTAATGAAACATTGTTATATGGTTAGTTAGTTACAAAGGTCGTCATTAAGTTGTCGGTTATATCGTAACATAAAATTTCAAAAATGTGTTAATAATATATCGTCAACAGACATTGGGGTACCTTACAAGATGTCTTAGGATGTCTTTTAAAAGTCTTTCAACGTAGATTTTGTTGTGGTGTTTGACAAGTGTGTACTGATATGGAAAGGTTGAGAAAGAAATGGAAAATTAACGTAATTCGCAAAACTTTCCTTCAATGGAAACTTTATTACACACCCATCTTATGTTGGTGGTGGAGGAAGGCTCTACACACTTGTACTTGTATTATTACTAAATACTATGAATGTTTCATAGTTGGACTTGACCCGGTATATTCTGGTTGTTAGGACATTCAACTGTGAGTCGTATGTTACAAATATATCGTTGAATATGTCACTTTTCCCTCTTTAAGATATTGTAATATGGCGATCAACTAGATAACAAGTTGTCAAAGAAAACCGTAGGGGGATTTTGTAATTGTTGGTTTGTTTTGAATATCGTGCAAAGCTACACTAGGGTTATCTTTGTCATCCGTCTCTAATATAGCAGTGTAAGAAAGAAAAAAGCTAGTCATCCTCACCTACCGCCAACTCTTAGGCTACTCTTTTACTGACGAATAGTGGGATAAACTGTAACATTATAACGCCCCCTTGTCTGAAAGGGCGAGCACATTTGGGTGATTTGAACTCGCGACCTCGCTTTACAAGTCGAGTGTTTTAACCACCTCTCCTTGTTGGGCTGGTTTATATTAGTTGCCTTATCTCTATTCTAACAAACCAAATTAAGAACATCTAGCTCGACATGAAATTAAAAAAAATATTCCACAAGTTAGGTACGCTAATAGTTGATATGTTTAAAGAAAGAAAAACAGTACTGAGAAATTTTACGTTCTCGGTGTTTTTTCAGCTATTTCAAAAATTGAGAGAATATTCTGTGATCGTGTTGTTATCTACCTTAGAAACACAATATTTCATGTAACTCTAATTTTTCCGTCGCTTTAACTTTAGAAAATGGAAGATTCTAGAGGTTGATTGAGTAATTACAGCATATATTAGATTTTTATAACACAATTCAAAAGCAATTTTATGTAAAATATTATACATGGAATTTGTATCATATATAATGTAAATTATCACAATCTGTAGATGAAGATACACAATTAACTGGTTATTAAGACAGAATTCAATCAGTTATTCAAACCAAATCATCAGTATGAACAAAAATATTATGGAAGTTTTATTTTTGGTAAATGTTAAATTTAGATGCTCATCATAGTTCATATTATAAATATTATTGTACACTTCTGATATTCAAGATTTACGGTAAATCAGAGGCTAAATAAATATATTTATACGGAATTTATTATCGCTACAAAAACATGTAAAACAAATAGCTTTGCTTTTCTGGGTAAAATTTCTTGTTCAAAAATACTTTAGCTGTGGCTGTCATACAAATTGAACCCTCAAGATTTCTCAGGAGTAAACGAAAGGAAATAAAAGAAAAATATTGATTTCCCAGAACAAGACAAACGTTTTTAAATTACCGAGATATATTCAGTATAGAAAGTTATATTTCATAAAGTATTTTGTTTAAATACTGTGGTAAAACATTTTTCACTGATGATTATATTGTAGTAAAGCAGTGCCATCTATAGGTAAAATGGTATAAAGCTTTTTAGACTACGGTAAAAACCGTACATAGAATTGAAAGTCCATTCTCTCTATTAACTATTTCCCAATTTCAATATCACGTTACTTTGTAATATGTCATGTGTCTTTAATAAAATAGTTATTAAATTCATTTTGCTGCGTCTTTACCTTTTCTTGACCAACTGGTTAACGTGCCTAGTGTTTATGTTTTAAGTTTCATAGAATTACCTTCCCAGTATTTGATTTTTTTATCGTTACTTACAATAAAATCTATACAGGTAAATAGATTGTAGGTAAGTAACGTAAGCATGATTAATGGAAGAACATACAATTATATATTGAATAACTTTAATGTAAAATTACCTTTGCAATATGAAAGTTTGGGTACGCTTTTCAAGTGACAGTCAAATCCTACATTTAGATTAAATGAGAATATTCCAAGAAGTATCGAAAGACGATGTCAATGAAATAGTTACAATAATTACTGTGTTTCTCAGACTACGATACTTAGAAGAAGGCATTTAATTTTGGTCGAGAGATAAGTGTGTGTGTGGGTTTTTCGTATAGCAAAGCCACAAAGGGTTATCTGCTCAACCCAGCTAGGGGAATGGAACCCCTGATTTTAGCGTTGTAAATTCTGAGACATACCGCTGTACTAGCGGTGGGATCGACAGATAAGAGAAAGAGTGAAGAAAACTTTTAAATGTTCTTACATTCTCTCGACATCTTATTTTAACACGTGGCTGTTTACTGTGTTCAACTGTATTTCTTGGCAGTCTGTCGTTACCTTGATAGTTTCAAATACTTTCTGTACTTTATACAGTAAAACTGTCTTAAATTTCTTATTTCACTTTTATGTACATTTTTTCTTTTAAGAATTTCTAAGTCAGAGACTCTGAAATTCTGAACAACAAAAATGGGAACTTCTTTAATATTTTTCGTCAGTTCATGTTACGTACTACTTCGCCCTAGTCTTAATAGCAGTTCGGGGCAAGATGACACTTTACAGTACAGTAAGAAGACAGTCTTCATCTGTACAGTTTTTACTTTTCCCTCAATTCTACTTTCCTTTTTATGAACAAGAGAACAAGAAGATACACAAATTACAGAACTTTCAACACAAGATACTAAGGTATGTTCAGTTGTAATTTTTGTTTTCTCCTTGTATTAAATTTTCTGATTATAATTATAGATATAATATACGACATTTTTCACATTCATATTTGTCAATAACAAGCTATTTTCCAGCTAATGTTAATAAGTTATTAAGTAGCTAGTGACTATTTCTACGGAATATGCCACAACAGAATTCATGTTTTAATTCTGACAGTTCCTGGTATAGAACATTTTTTTCGTGAGTGTGATATAAATTTTATTTGTTGTCCAATGGAACCTAACTTCCACGTGTACAATGGTGTCTTTTTCTTTTGAAACTGTCAAATATCTGTTATTCTCGTTCCCTGGAGCCTTACATTACGCTTGCATTAAATAGGGTTACCACAGTTACTTGATACCAAATTTTAGAGATGTATTTAATGTTTAATGATATAAATGTAATTAAGAGTTAAAAAAAATATAAAACAAAGTCACCAAGTGTAATAATGCAGTAAATAAAACATAATTATTTTTGTTATCAAGCATTTCTCTATTTTGCTGTTGCTGTCGTTTTCAATATTTCTTTCCCATTTATTAAATAGTTATTTAGGTTGTTTTGATTAACTGGAATCTTTTGTTTGAATACACCAAGTTTGAAACGCAAAAATCTTGAACCGATATGTTTTCTAAATAACCTGTTTCACATTATTTCTTTATGGCAGGGTAAAATAAATAAAACCAAAGTGTAACCATATTCGTTCCATACAAATAAGATATCTAGAATTCTAACATCATAAGTTAGATGTCTAAATAATGTCGTTATATTTCGAATATTCACTGTTTGTGAAAAATAAAGTTGAACGACAGAATGTTTCATTTCTCCGATATGACACAACGGTATAAATATCTGACGACTTTATTTATTTCTTATAAAGAGAAAGTCACATTGGTTTGTCTCCTTAGTTAACTTGAGAATAATACACCGGATTTAAATTTTCTAACTACTTAATGGCCTGGCATGGTCAGGTAGGTTAAGGCGATCAACTCGTAATCTGTGGGTCACGGGTTTGAATCTCCCAAGAGTTTGCGGTGGGTTGTGATGACTAGCTGCCTTCCCTCTAGTCTGACGCTGCTAGATTAGGAACGCGTAGCGCAGACAACCTTCGTGTAGCTTTGCGCAAAATTCAAAAAACAAATAAAAAACTAACTACTTAAACTTACCGTTGAGCCGAAGGGAACAATATGAAGGCGTTGAGTTAGCTGTTTTAGAATTTAGCTTCATGTATTAAAAAAATAGTGATGGTTAAACCTTACCTTAACACTTAACGACAACAGCAAAACTTTGCTTCTTAAAAATAAAAAAAAACGTTTGGATGAAGAGAAAAAGAAATGATTTAACGTGTTATCTTTGTGGAAGAAACAATAAAGCTATTAACGGGAGTAACGGATGTGATTAGCACCTTAACACCCATCATTTACACTAAATGTTTGACTGTTATTGTTATGTGACATTAATAATTTACAGAGGCGAAGAACTAGAAATGTCCGATTATTATTTATTATCCAACAGTGACGAGTTTCTTTAATTAAAAAAAGAAAAAAAGATGTTTAGTTTACACATTGATTGTCGATTCAAGACAACAGTGTATCATATAAAAAGGTGTCAGACAGCGAACCATCCCCTTGGAATTAAGAAAACTGTAACTGATCTAATGAAAAATGTCGGTTAACTCTTCCATAATACATATAACATTGGGACTGTTTGTCATTGACAATCTTGGGACAGTCAATAAGTATTGAAGTTATGAAAGTATGAACGCTTTCAGTTCAAAAAACCTGCATTCGATATTCATAGTGGACACAGCAATAACAAAAATTAATTTCATAAAGTATTTAATTGTTTGTAATTAAAAGAGCATAGTTAATTATTTATATTCTTTAACTATTGAACTGTATAATTTTAATTTTCAATAATTTTTGTATTCATATATGGAATTTAATTCTGCGTCAAAGCTTGTTTAAACCATTTTGATTGTGCTTCCCTCTACCTTCAATTCAATACTTATTGCGATCGTAGGAATCTCCAATACTTCCCAAGACTGTAAAATCTGTAACTGACTACTTAGTAAATTGTTACGAAAAAATTTAAATTACATGAAATAAAATATTGTACACGAAATAATGTATTCTTAAATACAAACAGACATTGCAAGGGACACGTATAAAATCAAGTAATCATCTGTTCTTGATGGTGTGCATATTTATGTAAGTTTTATGTGGTAGTTTTTATTCAGTTGTCAAGTAACATGAAGAGTTTCTGAGGTTGTAACATTTCAGCGACCTTTTGGTGTGGATTTTTGTATGTGGTCAAGGAACTTCCCAGGAAAGGATCTGTTCTTTCAATTTACTTCCTCTGTGATCTAAACATCCACTAATGTGTCTGCTGTACGTGATGACACGTGAAGAGGAGGAGAAAATCATGATGGTTGAGGGTTCCAACTCTTACCCACCACTTTGGAATTAAATTCCTTGAAATGTCCTCCTGAGAGTCATTCGGCCGGTCTATTTGGGCTAGGGTCAGCCAAATACCAGTGTTATATGTTCTCAACACAAGTACCTCATTTTCTTAAGTTGCACTCTCGTTCGGACAAACCCTTGAGAGAGATGTCCCCATTTTTTATTAAAAAGGAATTACAGGGACTTGCTGGATTTCCAAAGTCAATACAAAGCTTCGCTCTGGTGACATATTGGTGGACAAATCCACATATAAACACAGTGAACTCTTGTTACATTCAAAGGCGATTATTGAGGTTACTTTTTTATGATTCGTTGAATTCATCAAACTGTCCCTCTTTCACTGCTTTACTGGTTTATAGCTTTACCAGTACCTCGGCACACATTCATAATCAGGGACCTCGGCTCTTCACAGGAGCTTTCCACACTTCCAAACTCCAGGACTTCTCTGATGAGTATACTCTACACCTCCGCCGATTGCAACTGTCTTTACTCTATGCTTCGAAACTTCGATCCTTACCACATAATCTCACCTTTGGCTGTGTTTTTCTTATTCGGTGGGCCATGCTTTTTCAGAACAGATGGTCTGCCATTGTTCATTTTGGCCTTCGTATTCAGACGAAGTTTGTTTAATTCGGTCTTTCCCTGTTAAAATTGCCTTAACTACTGACTGATTAACCGATCTTACCATAGCTTACTACGGATTTACAACGCTAAATTCAATGGTACGAATCCCTCGGTGGTCTAAGCAGATTGCCCGATGTGGCTTTGCTGTAAAAAAAAAATACACACTTCCATTATGTCTTAAGCGATTGTACTGACATCAACGCTTTAAAACAATACTGTGTCTGTAGGGATTTCCAATACCTAAGAGTATGGCGAAATCAGAAATTTAGTGTTTATTGTTGTTGTTGTTTTGAATTAAGCACAAAGCTACACAAAGGGCTATCTGTGCTCTGCCCACCACGGGTATCGAAACCCGGATTTTAGCGTGTAAGTCCGCAGACATACCGCTGAACCACTGGGGGGCTAGTGTTTATTAATTAAGTTCTTGCGAAAAAGTAAATTGTATGGAATAAATTATTATACACCAAACGCTGTATCATTAAGTATAAACAGAAATGACAAGTGACACTCTGTACGTGATACATAAAGTATTCTGTAGATGAAGGAACACAAGATAGACAGTAAGTAGAAGATTTTTAAATGTCTTTATTTGTAAATAGAGATGCAGTTTTGTGATTAGAATGGATAGTACCATGTAAATTGTCAAAACTACTTGAACTCAATCACAATACATATAATGGATATACGCATATAGTTTGGATGTAAATAAATTGTTTGGAACATACATAGTGTAACACTAGAATAAACGTATCTGGATGAATGGTATTATAACCTTTAGTGGGTTATTTTACATTAGAACACACCACACAAGTGTCTATTGAGACATTTCTTTGATTTCACCAAACTTCAATGGTCCTCAAAAGAGTTCTTGACTGTCACAAGATTGTGAATGACAAACAATCGTTCTGTCATATGTACTCATATTAAGGAAAAGTGAACCTTGTCACACAGTTTTCCTTGTGTCATTTTGGTTTTCCGTTATTCCGAGTGGATTAAACAGGTCCCAATAAATGGAATCAACGATCGTTCTATAGAATCATTAGATATCTAACATCTTTTATTTGACCCACAGTTGACTTGAATTGACAGTCAGTGCGTTAACTAACAATTTCTTTCTTCTATTTTTTAATTTATATTCTACTATTTAACTACACTGATTAGTTTCCTTATTTCGTGTGTTAGTACAAATAATGTAAAAAGGCGTTCATATAACTCATACGATTCTACTGTTTTATTTATAAGCATGTTAATTATTCAATATAATTACCCCATGTCTGTTTTGTTTAACACGTTTTTTACTTCCTGATACATATTTAAAACACACTTGTTTCAGCCCATGGTGTACACAATTATCATTGTATTTTGTCTTGTTAGAAGTTTATCAGTTCTGTCTTTAACGTTTCGAACGTCTTCTCCACTTTTCATATTACAAATAATTTTATATTTTCAGTTTCTTTCCTTTTATAATTCACAAATCGGAGAATTTCCATATTCAACACATTAAAAATATATATTTTTTTCTGTTTCTAATCATATTTTAAGAGCTGCTTAACCTTACATCCTACATGTAACGAAATTATATAATTTAAATGTGAATCCAGGACTGGGAGAAGCTTGTTTTGTTTTATAGAAACTTTTAATTTTTTAATCAACAAAACCTTTCGCCTAATTTTATGACAAACTTAGCTGAAGATATTGGATTAGCAAGAGCACTGTTTTTACCAAATACTTCACTATTTAACTTACAAGTTTAGATGCAACAGAATGTCAGGTTACATAAACTTTGCTCTCTCTCGTCACAAAAAGTTGTGTTATCAACGAGTCTTGAAAGTATTTCGTAACTGTTTTGTGAAAATATCAGTCTATTACGTGATCCTTATCGGAATCACAACGGTACAAGAAGTTTGATTTACCTTCTAGTTGGAAATAAATCGAAAGGTTAAATTAAGTTGTTTTAAAAGAACGGGTCCACTTTAACAAACCTGTATATAAAATGTACAATATAATTTGATAAATACATCTATACAAATGTGAAACAGTACATGCCTTTAAATGTGCGATAACTATTTTATACGTACTATATGTTTTTCTATCGAAAATAAATTCCGTATGAATATTTTTGTTTACCGTCTGATTTACTGCAGGTTGGGAATTTTAGAAATACGAGTAAATAATAATGTTTATTGTTTGAACCACGATGAGCATCAAAATTAACATTTAAAAAACATAAAATTATCACAATATAAAATTTATGTTCCCATTGATAATTTAGGTTAATGTACTAATTAAATTCTGTTTGATTTACCCATTAGTTATGATCCTCCCTGTACGGATTGTGATAATTTTCATGATATATCATGTGTCACTTGTTATTTTTCTTTTTACTTTATGAAATTTTACTTGTAATTACTTTTAAAATGTTTGGTAAACATCTAATATATTTTGTAAATAATTTATTAACCTCCAGAATCTACCACTTTGTAAAATTATAGCATCGGAAATTATTAGGGTTACATCAAATATTGTTTTTGAAACAGCGGTACAGTCACAGAACATTTACTCAATTATTGAAGTAGATTAAACATACCTGGAACATATAACTACTTATTTCTGTTTTTATTTCTATATTTATATCAATTATAAGCGATCAGGACTTGTCGAACAACTTGCTTCTTGTTTTATTGAATTTCGTCCCAAACTAGATTTCGATAATTTAAAATTGTTGAAACAGAGAGAAGGCGACTTGGAAAATACCGCCTACCAGTAATTATTAAGCTACTTTTTAATAACTAACAGTTGAGGTGATCGTCACATTATAATGTCCCTAAGGAGGAAAAAAGGTGAACATATTCGACGATGTGTTTCGATCGAACGACCGTCAGTTGAGTTTCACAACCATAAGGACATACAGGATTTAGTGCAACTGTGGGACATTCATAACCTTAGGTAATAATACAAGGACAAATGTGCACACGCTTCTTTTACCACCGACAATATTCTGTGTGACGGGCATGTGAGAAAATTTCCTTTGAAGGAAAATTTTGTGCATTTTATTAAATCTCCAGTCGCCCCATTTCCTTCCGATATTTCTACAAACTTTGTAAACAATGCCATCAAAGTCCATTCTCAAAGAACTTTTCAGAAACATTCTGAGATATACTAAAACACGGAAGTCTAGGAAGATATATCCATTGTTTATACAAGTATATCATTAATTCCTGTTTAATTTTTCATGCCATGGTATAACAGACAGGTTAATACGGACTTTTGTGACTTATTGTATTATACTTATGAAGCCTCACCATGTTACAACTTCATTTTTCACATTAAACACAAAACATCAAATATAATTTTATTTTACTTTCTAAAAAGCAGTAATATAACGCTCTACTGACGAAATATATTTCTTGAAAATATAACGTTTCATAAAAACGGAATAATACTTTTAATATTATTAAACAAGGCACATAAAGTCCAGGTGGTTAAGTCACTTAATTCGTACTTTGAGGGTCGCGGGTTAAAATTCTCGTCGCACCAAGCATGCTTGTCTTTTCAGCTGTGGGAGCGCTAAAATACGACGGGTAATTTCACTGTTTGTTGGATAAAGTTAGCCCAAGAGTTGGCGGTAGGTGATGATGACAAGCTTTCTTCCCTCCAGTCTTACAGTGGTTAATTAAGGAAAGGTAGACCTTTCGTATGTTTCTGCATAATTCAAAACAAACAAATTATTAAACCTATCATAAACGCAGCCAAATATATCCAGTAATAATATCTTCTTATGAATAGTTTGCTTATGAAACAAAATAACAGCAAGTAATTAGCAAAACTAAAATCATCTGTTAGTTATCTAATATTTACTGTTAAAATATTAGGTCTCATGTACTGCTTTAAGCTGCTTGCCTTTCTCTTATAATACACTAATGTGATGTTTCCAAATAGAGTTTAAATATTTTGTATACAGTCAGGTATTTGGTTCATACGAGGCTTTGAATTCATTTTATGTATATATATTCATTTTCCTTCCATTGAGCTACTGATAACATCGAGAACTTATAATGCTAAAATTCGGGTTTTGATTCCTCGTGTGGTCACAACTGTGATAGATCTTCGTGTCTAATAACAAATAAACACATGAATTATTTGTATTATTTATTTCTAGTACTTTTCCTTGTGAATACTGAAATATTCTCAGTGTATATTGTTTTTTTTAACGCTTTTAATCACCAGCTTCCATGAATACCTCCACCTCCAATTGTACCACCAGTAAAACAACAGTAGGAAGGAGAAGCATCACAGCACATAAAATTTGTTGTACATTCAATACCATCTCAGTACCACATTAAAGACAACAACAAAAGTAAATATACCACTTACTTCATAACTTCATTATTGTGTTACACTGAAGAAAGCTTAAAGTTTATTGTGTATTAAAAAGAAAGACTGTGAATTAACGTGATGCTAATATTTTTGTTTTATGTAGGACTATGTAACTGATTATCAAAATTAGCATCTATATGTACGTGTATTTAAACGTTGAAAAATGTTCAAGGAAATCACAAACACCACAATTCTCACGGTCATAAAGAAAATAACTGTGGTTGTAATGTCATTTGATTGGTTGATTCAGATTGGTGAGGTTTCATGTCCGACCCACCTTCAACGGCGTTAATAAACTCTATAAGACAATACATGCAGTTCTCACGCCCACATCTTGGAATAAAACGATGGCCACAGTGTTACGTTTTTGTTTATGTTTTATGTTTTTCGTAGACTAAACGCAACAAAAAAACACAGATAACAGATATCATTAGAATCAACTTGAATCACCTAATAATGAAATATATATTTGTAAGTTCACACACTTATTGCTGGATCTCAAGTGTACCATTAAAATTTAGGAAAAATAAAATGTTAAAGCTCGGACTTTGTGTTTGTACTCACGAGTGGGTTAGAGGCAGATAGAAAAATGTAAGGTAACTAGTAACTGGCATGTTATAAAAATATTTTTACAATTGATATATCTGTTCTGGAAACTTAGTATAGGTCACAACAAAATGTATAGATCAGCAGCAACTGGTGCGTAAAATATCTAGAATGTAAACCCTGGTGGACATATTACTAACTATAATATTGTATTTTGTAATTTACAACACAACAGAGAATGCTAAAGTTTAATATTTAACGAAATGTAAACAAGTATACATGTAAGAATGTTTAAATGTCTTGTATAACATCTTCCGAAGCAAACAAAATATTTCCTATAAAACATGTTGAAAGAAACAAACAAACAGCTAACACAATTTAATGGCAGATAGATGTTACTATAGAGTATTTGTACTGACAAAATATATTATAATTACAGTTAACCAGCAGGTGAGACATTGACACAATGTGTTCACAAGAAGAGAGTAGGAATTACACTTTTACTTTTTAGTTTATTGTTAAGAAAGTTGGGTAACTTTTGTTCTGTCGCATAGAAAACAAAACAAAAAACTACACATAACCTAAAACTGAAATGAACTGTTTCAAGTTTCGATCTGATACACTAGTAAACATCGTCTTCCACCACTTCTTGGGCAACTCTTATTAACCGAATAGCGGGATTTCAACGTCATTCTTAGAGTGCACTAACATCTCCATATTGTGTAGGTCGATTCTGCGTGAACGGGACAGAAACCGTGTGTTCTCGTATTCATTGCTGAGGACAACATGCGGGTCTAGCAAAAAGGTTTAATAACTATTTTAAAAAGTGGGACAAGAAATATTACAAAATAAAGCTGCAGCGTAAACAGTAAAATGTTTCATAACATTATAACACTACGTGACGATGTTTGAAAGTATTTTCACAATCTCTGAAATTGCTTTAGTTTCGTTAAGGAGTGAGTACGAGACTCATTTTTATTTATTTTCTCAATTACTGTAATTATCCCTAACAAAGTACTGACTCCATATTATAATATCAAATATAAATAGTTTTCAAAGTATTCTGAACTATTACGACGACATCTCATTATTATCAAATCAGGCGTTATTCTGGTGGATCGACATTTTTTAGTTTCTTCTGATTGCAATAAATTAAAAGCACCTAATACGTGTATTTTGTCATATATAAACAAGTGTTTCTTATTTATGTTGAAACGTTATTATTCGTTGTTAATATGTAGATGTTAGTTTGGTTTAGGGAAGTTTAATTAAAGCTATTAATTCATTTCACATTTGTAAACTGTAGTCGACTTTAAAGGTGACTGACTTCTATAAAAAATATAAATTCTTGAACGAAACTATATAAATCTTTATATCGGTGAGTGTGTGAATTTGGATAGTTTCCGTTTTACGAAATTTGAAAGGAAGAAGAAACGTAAAATTGACATAAATTTAAAGACAGTAGTAACATATATAAAGTGCAGTTAGCCCTGGAAACGGTGTGGTAACACTGTGAGTAGTACGAGAGATCAGAGCAAACAATCACTTGTTCAAACATTCTATAGAGAGAAATGCCTACTTTTTTGAAAAATACCTGGTTTGAAAACTGGTGGACATTTCATTCATCGTCATAATATATTTTTATAGTTGACAACGTAATAGGGAATGTGTTTTATGTTTAATTTTTAATAAAATACAAGCATATATATAACAATACTTAAATATTTCTTCCATACTGTCTAACCTCTGTCGACCTCAACAGAATGACTCCATGTAAGTATCGTTATTAACGAAACAGGACACTGCACACAACCGTTTTGTTAACATCTCCTTCCGTCACTTCTTGGACGACTTTTATTTCACTAAAAAGTTAGAACCTACTTTTATATTTATCGCAAACACACACATGGATAACGGATAATGGATAGGGTAATTTTTGCATTAATAGAACGTAAAAAAAGAACTGGTCACATTAACTAGTTGTCCAAATAAAATCCTAAGCAAATATTTCAAATATGTAACAGAAAATATTAAAAATGAACGTGATGATGATATAAGAAAATTATTAATACAAAGCATAGACTTTTATTTCTGTGTGCTGTATTTTACCGTGTACTTTGCTGCTTTATATCTTTTGCACCAATATATGTAACTCCTTCAAATTATCTTTATGAACGAAGAAGAAATACATGTTTAATTAGTTTTAACAGTTATGTAATTCTTTGTTAGAAATGTTATCCTTTTGTATTAAACCTAAATACTTTAAAAATATAATGTTTCATAATCAGGACATCTCGGTGTTTTAAAAACCTGCATTTCTCTCTTGGAAAACCAAGTTTTGTTACTATTTTTTCATTCGACACTGATAACCATTGGAGTGTATAATGATGAATTACTGCATTCGATTCCTCTAGTCAGTATAAAAGAAGTAGACTGTTCTGCTACTTTAGGTTACCAAGGAACAAAAAAAGAATTATTGTTTTATTTGTTTCTCTGTTTATAATAATTACACATAAATATCATTGTTCGTCATCAGACTTACTACAGATCATGAATATGGTAAATGAACGATAATATCTATGTCATGACGAACGACATCATATTTAATCATTGTCAGATTGTTCGATCTAACTGCAGAAATTAATTTTCTAAAACTATTATATTGTCTTTTACTAAATATTAACCAGTTAGTTTCGTAAACTGCTTAAATCCTGTCTTTCTCACCTATTAGTTACGTTCCATCGACAGAATACGATAATATACATTACATATCACGAAGTGAGTGTCACTTGTAATTTCTGTTTACATTTATTGATTAAATATTAGGTGTTTGCATTTTATTTCATATAATTTTTTTTCGTCACAACCTAATAAATACTCAGACTGTATAATTTGTGTAAGTTACGGAAACTGATGTTTTACAACAGTTATTGGTGTCGTTCTTTAAATATGCAGGGCCCAGCTTGACATTTTCCTTTATATTTAACTATATTGTACCAATCAGAAATATCTTTGAAAAAATATTAAGCTTAGAAACTGCCTGTACGTAAGTTTCTTAAAATAAATAATATTATTTTTTGGCAAACTTCAGACTGGAATAAATAGTTCATACATTTAAAAGTGCCATCACAAACTATAACAATCTACAGATAATGACGTCATTAACATGTAATATTGGTCAGAATTATAGAATTTTCAATACTTTCACACGTTAAAATATTTGGTTTTATGAGCCTTTTTAAAGTGCTTGATGATCTATCAATATAGAGTAATATGAAATTTCGAAAATATTTTTAAAGTATTCTTTTTATAATCAGTTATTTGTCTTATATATTGTAACAACATAGAGAGAGAAATGGTTACTTTTATGCAAAATACCTTTTTTCTGGACTCTGATGGACAAATTATTTATTATTTTAATGTATTTTTAAAATGGACAAAATAACATAGAATGTGTTTTATGTTTAATTTTTATTAGATAAAAACAAGTATACATGTAAGAACATTTAAAAATTTCATTCACACTGCCTAACATATGTCGACCTAAACAAAATATCTGCTTCTACGTATCGTAGTACATGAAACAGAATACTTAACATAACTGTTTCCTTGACCTAGTTTTCCGCCACTTCTTCGACTACTCTTATCTAATCAAAAAGTGAGATTTAACTGTCACTCTTGTAGCGCATGAAAACTTCAATACAGTGAAAGGTAATTTTGTGTTAAATTTATTCAGTACCCAATTGTATGTTATCCCATTAAGCATACTTACGTTACTTGCGTACAATATATTCTGTTGTATAGTTTTTATTGTAATTAAGTGTAAATAAATTTAAATAACGGAAAAGGAATTTTATGAAAGTCAGGACATATACTTTGGGCATATAAAGTAAAGCCTGAATAAAATTGATTTAAAAAGTATTTTATTGAAGTAACAGAAAATATTACGAAGTAACGTGATATTGAAATTGGGAGATTATTAATTTTAAGAATGGACTTTCAATTCTTCGTACAGCGTTTTTATCCTGCACTAGAAAGCTTTATAATCATTTTGCCAATAGATGGAACTTTTTAACATTATCTTTATGTGAAAGTGTTTTCTTATTGCAAAGCCAAACTGGGCAATCTGCTGAGTCCACCAAGAGGAATCGAACCCCTGATTTTTCAAATGAATATTTTTGTTTACCATAGATCTTAAATATCAGCAATATACAATAATACAAATTCTAAAACAGCTGTTACATTCTAAAACCTTTACATTGTCTCCTATGACTCTTCTAAATCTAAGTAGTTAGTTTGTTTGTGTTTTTTTTAGTTTCGCGCAAAGCTATGCGAGGGCCATATGGGCCAGCTCTCCCTAATTTAGCAGTGTCAGACTAGAGAGAAAGCGGCTAGTCATTACCACCTACCGCCAACTCTTGGGCTACTCTTTTACCAGCGAATAGTTGGATTGCCCGTTATGGCTGAAAAATCAAATATGTTTGATGCGACAGAGATTCAAACCCGTGACCCGCAGATCGGTTAATGGCCATGCCGGACCATTAAGTAGTTAGAAAATATAAATCCGGTGTATTATTCTCAAGTGAACAAAGGAGACAAAGAAATGTGACTTTCTTCTTATAACAAACAAAGAAAGTCTTCATATATTTATACCGTTCTGTCATATCGGAGAAATGAAACATTCTGTCGTTCAACTTTATTCTTATAAAACAAGAAATTCTTCACAACCAGTGAATATTAGAAATATAATGGCATTATTTAGACATCTTACTTATAATGTCAGAAACCTAGATACCTCATTTGTATGGATCGAATATAGTTCTACTTTGGTTTTATTTATTTTACTCTGTCGTCAAAAAATAGTGTGAAGCAGGTTATTTAGAAAACATACCAAGATTTTTACGTTTCAAACTTGGTTTATTCAAATAAAATATCTCAGTTAATAAAAATAACCTAAATAACTATTTAATAAATGGGAAAGAAACTATTAAAAAGTACAGAAACAGCAAAAATAGAGAAATACTTGATAACAAAACAAGAATTATGTTATATTCACTGCATTATTACAGTTGGTGACTCTGTTTTATCTTTTTTAACTCGTAATGACGTTTATTTCATTAAACATTAAATACATCCCTAAAATTGGGTTTCAAGTAATTATGGTAACCCTATTTGATACAAACGTAATGTAGGGCCCCAGGGAACGAGAATAACAGATTTCTCATGATTACTATAGAAGAAGACACCATGGTACACGTTAAAGTCAGGTTCCAAAGGACAGCAAAAAAAATGTATATGACACTCACGAAAGAATGTTCTATACTAGGAACTGTCAGAATTAAAACGTAAATACTGTTATGGCATATTCCATGGAAAATGTCACTAGTTACTGAATAAATTATTAACATTAGCTGGAAAATAACTCATGTTAAAGACAGACATGAATGTGAAAAAATGTCCTAGCTTATATCTCTTATCAGAGAATAAATTAATACAAGGAGAAAACAAAAATTACAACTCAACATACCTTAGTATCTTGTGTTGAAATTTCAGTAATTTGTATATCTTCTTGTTCTGTTGTCCATAAAAAGGAAAATAGAATTGAGGGAAAAGTGAAAACTGTACAGATGAAGACTGTCTTTTTACTGTACTGTAAAGTGTCATCTTGCCCCGAACTGCTTTTAAGACTAGGGCGAAGTAGTACGTAACATGAGCTGACGAAAAATATTAAAGAAGTTCCCATATTTGTTGTTCAGAATTTCAGAGTCTCTGACTTAGAAATTCTTAAGAGAAAAATATACATAAAACTGAAATAAGAAATTAAAGACAGTTTTACTATATAAAGTACAGAAAGTATTTGAAACTATCAAGGTAACGACAGACTGCCAAGAAATACAGTTGAACACAGTAAACAGCCACGTGTTCAAACAAGATGTAGAGACAATTGCCTACTTTTGTGTAAAATACTTGGTTTGAAAACTGATGAACATATTACTCATTATCATAATGTAATTTTATAGTTGACATCATTTCAGGAAATTTGTTTCATGTTTAATTTTTAATAAAATAAGAGCAAGTATACATGTAAGAACATTTAAAAGTTTTTTCCACACTGTCTGTTATCTGTCGACCTTAACAAAATGTCTACTTTTAAGTATTGTAGTGCACGAAACAGTTTACTCAACATATCCGTTTCTAGATATTGTCTTTTGCCGCTTCATAGACTGCTCTCATCTAACCAAAAAGTGGGATTTGACTGTTACTCTCGTAGCGTACCCAAACTTTCATATTGCAAAGGATTATTTGGAATTAAAGTTATTCAATATATAATTGTAAGTTCTTCCATTAATCTGGCTTACGTTACTTAAGTACAGTCTATTCACCTGTATAGATTTTATTGTAATTAACGATAAACAAAATGAAATACTGGGAAGGTAATTCTACGAAACTTAGAAGATATACTCTGGGCATGTTAACCAGTTGGTCAAGAAAAAGTAAAGACCTAGCAAAATGGATTTAATAACTATTTTATTAAAGACATATGAAATATTATAAAATAACGTGATATTGAAATTAGGAAATAGTTGATACAAATAACGGACTTTCAATTCCATATACTTGGTTCTTACCATTTTACCAATAGATGGCACTGCTTTACCTTACCTTTATGAATAAAGATGTTTTGAATTCAGCACAAAGCTAAACAATGGGCTATCTGTGCTCTGCCCACCACGGGTATCGAAACCCGGATTTTAGCGTGTAAGTCTGCAGACATACTGCTGAGCCACTGGGGGCATGAAGAAAGAAGTGAATTATGTTTAATTAGTTTTGACTACAATATAATCATCAGTTGAAAACGTTTTATCAGATTATATAAACTAAAAAATCTACAAAATATAATTTTGTATACTGAATATATCTCAGTAATTTAAAAACATTTGTCTTGTTCTTGAAAATCAATATTTTTCTTACATTTCCTTTCGTTCACTCCTAAGAATCCTTGAGGGCTCAATTTGTGTGACAGCCACAGCTGATTTTGACTATTTTAGAGCTAGAACTTTCGCAAAGACAAACAAAATTATTAGTTTTATTTGTTTCTGTATTGATAATAAATTTTGTATAAATATTTTCGTTCACCATCAGATTTTCTGTAGCTCTTGAATATCAGAAATATATAATAATATTTTATATATGAACCATGACGAGCACCTAAATTTAACTTTCACCAAAAATAAAACTTTCATAGTATTTTTGTCCTACATATAATTTAGTTTTAATAACTAACTGGGTTCTGTTTACTTACCTGTTAATTATGTTTTTTTCATGTCATAATGTGATAATTTACATTATATATCACATGTCACTTGTTATTTCTATTTTCGCTTAATGATATAAAATTCCATATATAATATTTTTTCTTCAAATTGTTTTTAAAATGTTTCACAAAAATTAAATATATTAATTAATTACTCCATTAACCAATAGAAACTACCATTTTGTAAAGTTAAAGCGATGAAAATTATTAGGGTTACATTAAATATTTTGTGTGTAAAGTAGATAACAGAACAATCACTCAATTTTTGAAGTAGCTGAAAAAACATCAAGAACGTAAAATTTCTTACTTCTGTTTTTATTTCTTTAAATATATCGACTATAAGTGAACCTCACTTGTCGAATATTTTTTCTTGAATTTCGTGCCGAGCTAGACGTTTCAAATTTGAATTGTTAGAATAGAGAGAAGGCAACTTATGAAAAGGTGGTTAAGGCACTCGACTTAAAAAAGCGAGGTGCGAGTTCGAATCACACAAATATTCTCCCCCTTTCAGACGTAAAGGCGTTAGAGTGTGACAGTTTATTCCTCTATTCCTCAGTAAAAGGGTAGCCCAAGAGTTGGCGGTAGGTATGGATGACTAGCTGCATTCCTTCTTACTTTGCTATACCAGGGACGGCTGACACAGATAGCTCTCGCGTAGTTTTGCACGATTTTCAAAACAAACAAACATTTACAAAAACCACCGACCGTCAACTTTTAGGCTTTTCTTTGACAACTTGCAGTCGAGCAATCGCCATATTACAATATCCTCAAGAAAGAAAAAGGTGAACATATTCAACGATATGTTTGTATCATACGACTCACGGTTAAATGTCCTAACCACCAGAATATACCGGGTCAAGTCCAACTATGAAACATTCATAGTATTTAGTAATAATACAAGTACAAGTGTGTAGAGCCTTCCTCCACCACCCACATAAGATGGGTGTGTAAGAAAGTTTCTATTGAAGGAAATTTTTGCGCAATACGTTAATTTTCCATTCATTCCCCAACCTTTCCACATCAGTACACCCTTGTCAAACACCACAATCAAAGTCCATGTAGAAGGACTTTTGAAAGATATTCTAAGATATCCGGTAAGGTACCCCTTTGTGTCTATAAACGATATATTATTAAAACATTTTTGAAATTTTATGTAACGATATAACCGACGGGTTAATGAGAGCCTTTGTAGCTACTGAATCAAAAACAATGTTTCATTCCACAGACTGTCGACTGTTAGTCGTAAAACAGTTTTCCATTTAGTACATTAAAAGTTATACATATTTTTATGAAATTCCTATAGTATATTAGACGTAAACGTACATAAATATTGTGTAGCTTGATTTTACGTCATCGGGATTAGAACCATAAATTCATGGAGTACAATAAGCAGAAGACCTATTGCCCTTATGACGTAACAATATTAAATTTAAAACTCTCTTTTTTTCTCAGTTTAACTAAAAAATTAAATTTATTATTTTATAACTAATAGCTGAGACGCTAATTTCTTTACATTACTTTAAAATGTCTGGTGTTACAATTTTTCACCAATAATTTAAGTGACTTCTTCATTCCCTTACTTCAGTATTTTTCTTGTTATTTGAAACATTTCTTTCATTCAGCCCAAGGTCAGGTCTCTAAATATATTTTTGAGCCAAGGAGCAAATGTCTTTAAGACCAATAATTTTGGAGTGACATCCAGTTTTTGTTGTTATTTCGTTGCCTACAAATTCAATTCTTTGGAATATAATAAAAGAAAAACAACTAAGAATTCACCACGATGAAGAAAAACTTCATATTCAACAACCACAACTATATACAAACAAATGGCCCAAGCATGAGCAACCCAGTATCAACAGTTCTAGCTAATATTTGTATCACACAAATTGAAACACAAGCAATTAACATGACATTACATCCACCACTATACTGGTACAGACATGGAGACGACACGATTTCGGAATTCACATCTACAGAACACACACTTAATTTTTTCAATCACATTAACTCTATACATCCCAACATCAACTTCACATGTGAACATGAAGGAAGCAATCAAATATAATTTCTTGACCTCAAAGTTACAAGAATCAATACACTATTTAAAACAGAAACCCACCCAAAAATCACCCATACTGGACTATACATTCCTTGGGACTCAGCACATAAAACAAAAAAAATTCAACATACTAAGAAACCAGATAAACACAGCCATTAAACTATGCTCACCAGATAAAATTAACGATGAATTAGATAAAATAAAACAATACTTCATCAATATTAACATGTTTCCTCCACAAGAAGAAAGCATTATAAGTACACACATAGACAGAAAGCAGAATCAACCAACAAAAGTAAATATATCTCACGAATCAAAATCTTACAAAACCATATATTGCTGCATGTCATATATTCTCTACATCAGCAGAAAAATAACCAACATCTGGCAAAAACTAGTAACAAAATATGATATTTAAGTTAATACCAAATTTATTCAAAAACCAGGCGCAAAATTGAAGTCTACACTATGTAGAAACAAAACTGACAAACCTCACACCAACATTATTTATAAAATACAATGTGATAACTGCCACGACTTCTATATTGGAGAAACAAGTAGAAAAATGGAAACCATATTTAAAGAACATAAAATGTCACCTTCACACGTTTTCGAACACTGCAAGTCAAATAAACACAACCATAGAAAACACTCAAATACTAAATAAAGAAACAAACATAAACAAAGGCAAAATTAAAGAAGCCCAAAATAAACCAATACAAAAGCACATTTTTATACCTATATCAAAAAAAATAAAATAAAATGATATTTTCAAACATCTAAGCCCGCTCTCTGCATTCCGACACTCATTTACACTACCCCTTTCAGACAGGTGGTCAGCTTCCGGTCAGTTACCACTTTTTCTTTGTGAACCTGACGATGACCGAAGAAGGTCGAAATGTTGTTCACTCCTCTATGTAAAAAAGTTTTCTCAACCCAAACGAGCCGTTTTTATATATATATATGATCTTCAACTCGATGATTAGTTGAAATTTGTCTTTAACTCAAGTCTGTGTCCTCTTAAATATTATATTACTTATTAAATAAACTCTTAGCTGATGTCACCAAATATTAAAAGCTCTTCTTCTTTTGTTCCAAAAATATACCTTGGTGGTTCTCACTTTTCCCAAAAATTACGAGACAGCTCGAGGTGAAGCTGTTCTAGTGAAGTTACTTTGATGTTGATTCTCATAAGATCTTCTGCAGCCATGTTAAATTAGTTGTGTATTTATTGTAGTTCTGTTTTGTACAGAAAGTTCGTGTTTGTTTTAGGTGTCTAACATCAGCAGAACAAACATTATTTCGGACTTTCAAGTCATTAAATTTCGATACATTTAGATACTCTCCTTAAATGTAAAATTAATATTGAATAGAAACGTTTTATTTCACTATATTTTAAATTGTTGAAGTTAGATTCTAAAAGAGCTATCCCAATGTCTTCAAAGAGGCCCCCACTGGACGATAATATTTGAGATTTTATCACCCAGAGTTGTCACATCAGATATGCAAACAAGGGTGACTTTGCTCTTTATATTTATTTCGTTATGTCAAATCAGAAAAATGTAACATTCTGTCGTTCAACTTTATTCTTATGAAACAATAACCCCTTTCTAACCGGTGAGTGTTAGCTACATCACCACGCTATTTAGACATATTAATTATAATGTCAGGAACCTAGATAACCTTAATTGCGTATAATAAAAGTGGTTAGAGTTTGGTTTTATTTATTTTATTCAGTTATGAAGAAGTACTGATAAACACCTTTGTTTAGAATACTTATGGGTTCATAATTTCAATGTTTCAACTTTGACCTCAACCTCAGTTTAAGTGAAACCAACCGTACCATTTAATCAAAATTGCATAGAAATGTTTTACATCAACGGGATTCAAACCATAACCTCTCGGATTTATAGTCTTCAGAAACTTAATGTGATCTAAAAACTATTTAATAACTATTTTATAATTTACACAAAAAATACTTCAACAGTTGTCTTTCAACACACCAAATGGAAGCATATCAGAGCGAATACATTTAACTCAGCAAATGTAAAGTACAGCCTTTTGAATTTTAAAGAAATATAGAAATGGTTAACAGTAAATAAGTATTATAAGACTCCACACATCATTCAATTTGTATTTTCAATAATCAGCTAGCTTAGCTTCGAATAAACGAGTGAGGGACCATATAAAAATAAGAATAAAAGTCTTTTTGATATCGAACATCTAACATGCTAACCAAATTATTTAAAAGCTTCGAAAAATATTAAACGAAACAACATAACACACTTTCAGATGGAGCATTTTTGATTTGATGTGACACATTAAATTTTGATTATTTGTATTATTATTGATGTAATATCTTTCAACGTACGCGTAAGACAACTAATATAATTTGCTACAAACCCAAACTAAGAAAGTAATTATTAATAGGTGTTTTAAAATGTGTTTTTCACCATTCTTAATATGTAATATGTCGTTCAAACACTTATATCTCACTATTCTAACTTTACTATTTTAATTTATATTATTATCACTTTATTTTATTGTTTTATGTGAGACCACTAAATGGAGGTTAAGACTGACAGATGATGTATCCATGTGGTAAAATGTTCACTTCATATTATGGCCCAAATAATATATTCGATCGTTGAAGATGTTTGCTCTTATTACTTAGTCACAGTAAATAAATATGGAAGATAGCACCATTTCTTAGAGCTTTCTAATATTTACTATTAAAAGATTAGGTTTTATAAAGTGTTTTAAACTGTTTGCCGATCTCTTATTACACACTGATCATCTTATACATTGTTATAATCAACTTATAAGAGCCTAACAATTAATTTACCTTTTATGAGAAACTGGTAACATCGAGAACTATAAACGTTAAAATTCGAATATCGAACCCTCGCATGGTCACGAAAAACCATTGTCAACTTTATGCTTACTACGAAATAAACACTGGAATTATTTCTATTATATATGTTTATTGACAATAAAATTCCATGTGAAAACTCTAGTATTATCAGTGTTATTCGCTTTCTATTTTACCCTAACGTTCCACCAGCATGTCCACCTACAAATCGAAAACCAGATCCAACACTAGCAAAACAACGTGTGTGTATTTCCTTACAGCAAAGCCACATCGAGCTATCTGCTCAGCCCACCAAAGGGATGCTAATCATTGATTCGTATACAACATTATCAGAATATATATCGCTGACAACAATTTGCAATGATTTTTATTCGTAACTATTTTTCTACTTGTAAAATCTACCCAATAAATATGACGTTTATAAATCTGTAAACCATAGCATTGTCTTTGGTTGAGTAAATAAGAACTTACTAATATTTTAAAAAGTAGTATTTCACACTTCTTTATGTTTAATGTAATCTGAAACTAATAAGTCTGTGGAAAATTTAAAAGGCTATTATAACTAACCCAAATGTAACAATAATTCCTTTATAAAATCAGTCGTTACAAGAGTTTAAGTAAATGTTTTATATATATTAAGTAGTAAACAAACTGACTTTACAACAATATCAACATTACTTCTAATAATTTTATAAAAGTATTAAATTATTCAATATATAATTGTATGTTCCTCTATTTATCATTTGTGTACAGTCTCTTCAGCACCATAGTTTTTGGAGTAAATGAATGCCAACAGATTCAATACACAAATTCTGTGTTAAATGAAGAGAATTATGTCAACCTCGACAGTTTCTTACATTTACATGTTACATGAATAAGTGTCCATTGGTACTGGAACAGTAACGAACAAAACGTTCGATAATCTAAAGTGCCTCCTTTTGGTTCTCCAACTGTAAACTCCACTTAAAAGGAACATCATAGTAAACAAAATATCTTGAACCTACAATGTCATATCAGCTAGAGACGGTGAAAAAAATTATATTGTTCGGAAGTATTTTGTTAACAATAACTTATAATCATTTCTATTGGTCACTCTTTATATATCTGAATTGCTTAACCAATAAACGTCACATTTAGTAAACTGCTTACATTATATTACCTGTATATCAAAGTAGGGCCTGGCATGGCCTAGCGCGTTAAGGCGTGCGCTTTGTAATCTGAGGGTCGCGGGTTCAAGCCCGAGTCGCGCCAAAACATGCTTGCCCTTCCAGCCGTGAGGGCGTTATAATGTGACAGTCAATCCCACTTTTCGTTGGTAAAACAGTAGCCCAAGAGTTGGCGGTGGGTGGTGATGATTAGCTGCTTTCCCTCTAGTCTTGCTAAATTGCTAGATTAGGAACGGCTAGCACAGATAGCGCTCGAGTAGCTTTGTGCGAAATTCCAAAACGACCATATCAAAGTAATGTTTTAAGATATTCGTTATATAATTGTTCAGTAACAACTATCTTAAATTTCACTCTTTATTACCTACTATTTCATGAATCATGTTTCTCTTACCTCTAAATTATCTGAGTAAATGTTGTCAGTTCTTGTAACAAATATTTTTACGAGTTGATATATTCACCCATTGCACTAGGGGCGAAAATACTTTTATGTTGAGATGAAGATAATACTGGCAGACTGCCAAAAAGTGCAAAAGACCACAGTGAACAGATAGATGATGAAACAATATGTTACAACAATATATAGAGAGAAATGGTTACCCCTGTAAATTATCTAAACATACACTTTGGTGGACATATTATTCACTGTAATAGCGTGAATTGTGATAGTTTTTTAATAAAATAAAAACAAGTGTGGACGTAAATAATTTCAAAATCTCCTATTTACTGCCTAATATTCGTTCTTTATTTACAGAATACTTTATATATCACATAGAAAGTGTCACGTGTTATTTCCGTAGATATATTATTGATACAGAATTCGGAGTATCATATTTTATTCGACATAATTTGAATATTTTCTTGCAACTAGCTATTTAATAAATACTGAGTTTCTGATTTTACCATTTTTTTTAAGTATTGAAAATCCCTAGAGTCACAGTAAGTGTTGTTTTTATAGCGTAGAGGACAGCACAATCGGATAAGATTTATGGAAGTATTGAAGCAATATTGAACTCCTTAGAACCTTGTTTCATTTTAATTTCATTGGCTTTGAAAGTTACAGATTATTATACAGATGAATTATTAAATAATATAAATAATTAACTGTACTCAATAATTATCCTAATTTATGAAGCTATTTGTGATGTTGCTGTGTCAGCTAATGGATATCGAAACGAGGTTTTCGAAACTGTATAGCATTCAAAATTTAATTGTCCTCAAAAGACTTCTTGAGTGTCACAAGACTGTGAATGATAAACAGTCACTCTGTGATATGTATTCATATTAAGGAAGAGTAAACCTTGTCACACAGTTTTCCTCATGTCATTTAGGTTTTCCGTAATTCCGAGTGGATTAAATAGGTCCCAATAAATGGAATCAACGATCGATCAATAAAATTTTTACTGTCTAACACCTTTTTATTTGACCCACTGTTGACTTGAATTGGCAGTTATTGCGTTAACTAACCATCTTTTTTTTCAGAATTAAATTTATATTCTACTATTTAACTACACTGATTAGTTCCCTTGTTTCCTGTGTTAGTCCAAATAATGTATAAAAGCGTTCATATAACTCATACGATTCTACTGTTTTATTTACAAGCATGTTTAATATTTAATATAACTACCCCATGTCTGTTTTGTTCAACTTCCTGATGCATATTTGAAACGCACGTGTTTCAGCCCATGGTGTACACAATTATCATTGTATTTTGTTTTATTGGAAGTTCCCAGTACTGTCTTGAACGTTTCTAATGTCGTCTCCAGTTTTCATATTACAAATAATTTTATATTTTCAGGTTCTTTCCTTTTATAATTCACAAATCGGAGAATTTCCATATTCAACACATTAAAAATACATATTTGTTTTCTGTTTCTAATGATATTTTAAGAGCTTCTTAACCATACATCATACATGTAACGAAATTATATAATTTAAATGTGGATCCAAGACTGGAAGAAGCTTGTCTTGTTCTATTGAAACTTTTACTTTTTGTCATCAACAAAACCTTCCGCCTGATTTCATGACAAATTTAACTGAAGATACTGGATCAGTAAGAAATATGTTTTTACCAAATACTTTACTATTTAACTTACAAAGTTAGATACAACAAAATGTCGTCCCCCCAGTGGCTCAGCGGTATGTCTGCGGACTTGCACGCTAAAATCCGGGTTTCGATACACGTGGTGGGCAGAGCACAGATAGCCCATTGTGTAGCTTTGTGCTTAATTCAAAATAACAAATAACAAAATATCAGGTTACAAAAACTAGTCACTAGCTCTTGTTACGAAAAGTTGTACTATCAACTCGTCTTGAAAGTATTTCGTAACTGTTTTGTAAAAATATCAGTCTTTTCCGTGATCATTACCGGAATTACAACGGTACAGGAAGTTTAATTTACTATCCAGTTAGAAATAAATTTAAAGTTAAATTATGTAGTGGTTTTAAATGAGCTGGTTCACTTTAACAGACTCATATCCAAAATGTACTATATTATTTGATAAATACATCTATCAATAGAAATACGAATAAACAATAATGTTTATTGTCTGAACCATGATGAGCATCAGAATTTAACATTTACAAAACATAAAAGTATGATGATGTAAAATTTATGTTCCAATTGATGATTTAGTTTAATGTACTGATTAAACTCTGTCTGATTTACCAATTAGTTATGATCCTCCCTCTACGAATTGTGATAATTTGAATGATATATCATGTGTTACTTGTTATTTTTGTTTACACTGAATGAAAGAAAATTAGGTTATGATATTTTAACTGAAATTACTTCCAAAATGTTTGGTAAACATTTAATATATCTTGCAAATACTTTATTAACTTCTAAAACCTTAATTAATGTGATTACTTTCACCAACTATAAATTCCTTAGAGCAAATGGTCTGTAGTTAAACAACCATTATCACTGTAATGTCTATATGTTTAGGTAGAATGCTGAGAGATTTAATTACATTATTGATTCAATAATAAAATTATCATTTAAGTCGGAGTTATATTACAAATTTTTACTAAAATTATTAAATATCACACCTGTCATCTAAATTTCTGAGATTAAAGTGAAAACGACAAATATGATTTATTTTACTTACCAGAGGGCAATAAAATAACGCTCTACTTACGAAATATATTTCTTGAAAATATGGCGTGTGATAAAAACCGAATTAGAACTTTTAATATTATTAAACCAGGCCCTGCATTTTCAGGTGGTTAAGTCACTTGACTCGTACTTTGTCGCGGGTTGGAAATCCCGTCACACCAAGCATGCTTGTCCTTTCATCTGTGGGGGCGCTAAAATACGAGGGTTAATCCCACTATTCGTTGGTTAAAGCTTGCCCAAGAGTTGGCGGTAGGTGATGATGACAAACTGCCTTCCCTCCAGCCTTACAATGGTAAATTAAGGAAAGGCAGCCCTTTCGTATGTTTCTGCACTATTCAAAACAAGCAAATTATTAAACCGATCATAAAACGCAGCTAAATATATTCAGTAATAATATCTTCTTATGAATATAATTTTTACATTATATCCAATAAAAAACTGTTTGTATTGTACATAAAATGAACTGCTGTTACATTTTTTTAAAAAGTAATTCTTCGGAAATATGTAATTAACAGACTTGTAAACAACATCCTTTCCATGAAGTCAGTGTGTGTCTGAGTTTTATTAAAATGAAACACATCAGGTTATTTACTGAGTCGAAGGAGTGGAATCAAACCTCTTTTTGTAGCGTATTAAATCCCTAAACTTACTGCTGTACGAACGGAAGACATTAAACCGGCTATCATGGTGTTATTAACACCTACAAAAAAGTATTATTTCTAGAGTTGTCTTCCTACACACCATATGAAAGCATAAAGGGAATACATTAAACTCAACAAATATTGTGTGTAAATATTAAGTCTTAGCCACTTGACTTTTAAACAAAGGTCGAATAAGTACTAAATAAAAATATACTTTAGAAATAAATTAATTATTCATACACTGGTTAACTTGATACAACTGTTATTTGACTCAACACGTTTTTAGGTGTTTATTTTAAATAATGAGCTAAATTAATTTTGAGTGAACCAGAGGGGGACAGATGTTGTTGTTGTTTTGAATTAAGCACAAAGCAACACAATGGGCTATCTGTGCTCTGCCCACCACGGGTATCGAAACCCGGATTTTAGCGTGTAAGTCCGCAGACCTACCGCTGAGCCACTGGGGGTAGGGGACAGATGAACATCATGGCTAAAATGTTGGTGATTTAAAACATTTACAATTTTTACCTACTTTTTTAAGAATTTCAAAAAAAAAATATTTGCACATTGAAACATTTGACAGAACACATTAAATTTTGATTTAATATAATTATAAATTTAATATGTTGGAACGTACGTGTAAGATACGTAATGTAACCTGCTACACAAATTAACTGAAAAACTAATAACCAAAAAAAGTGTGATAAAATGTGATATTTTCTCGTTCTTAATTTGTGATGTAATTTTGAATTAAAATATCCATCGATATCGAATTTTTCTTGATTAGACTTGGTCAAGAGATCTCTAACCATTTTAACTAAGAAAATTGTCTCTTTTAGAGAGTAAATGTCATTCAAACCAGACTGATAATCACAAATTTCTTGTTTATTATCTATATAAAGCAGAATAAAAATAATTAAAAACTATATATTTTACGTGAGAAGAAACTAAAATATTTAGAATTTCTACTCTCTTCATTTGAGTGTTTAATGTAAATGTTTCGTTATTATTTGTATTTTTTTACGTATAATAAGTGAGAGTTAAGCTTGTGAAAGAGCTGAGAATTTCTGAATAATTAATTGAGCCGTGTGAAAATCCATGTCATCAAGGCCTGATTGAGGGTTTTATTAGCCGTAGGCTTTACAACTTCCAGAGGTCTCTCGAGCAGAACTTACAGTCATAGCTTGAGGCCAACCTCAATTTTCGCACAAAGCTACTCGAGGGCTATCTGTGCTAGCCATTTCTAATTTAGCAGAGGAAGACTAGAGGGAAGGCAACTAGGTGTTTTAAAAACCTGCGTTTCTCTCTTGGAAAACCAAGTTTTGTTACTATTTGTTTTTTCATTCGACACTGATAACCATGGAAGCGTATAATGATGAATTACTGCGTTCGATTCCTGTTTTGAGTATAATAGAAGTAAACCGTTCTGCTACTTTATGTTAACAACAATCAAACAAAGAATTATTGTTTTATTTGTTTCTCTGTTTATAATAATTCCACATACATACCATTGTTCGTCATCAGACTTACTGCAGATCATGAATATGGTAAATGAACGATAGTATTAATGTCATGACCAACGACATCATATTTAATCTTTGTCAGATTGTTCGATCTATCTAACTGCAGAATTTAATGTTCTAAAACTATTTGTTACGTATTTCTTATGTTTTATGTTTTTCGTAGACTAAATGCAACAGAAAAACACAGAAAACAGCTTGTATAATTTATTACACTAAACTATTAACAAATATAACAGATATAACATAAATTATATTATAACAGTGACAGATATTAAGTTACAACATTCGAAATTAATTACAAAACAAAATAATACTAGTTTCAAACTTCAAAATTTATTACAATACAAAATGGTTCTGGCCTGTATCTAATATAATGATCTAAAATAAAAGTCTCAAATTCTAGTCTAGGGTGTGAATTTGGTCCCACGAAGAAATTCCGAAGCTTAAATAAAGAAGTTCAGAAACAGTTCACAGTTCAATAAATTCGACGAAGTTCCTTTCACGATGCCTCCGATGAACGTCACAAATTCGCCGACTCTCAGCCCAAGCAGTAATTCAGATGAATCGTAGAGATTGACGAAATAAAATCACAGTTTCTGTAGATCTAACTTTACTCACAAATCCAAGTTGAATAATCACAGCAAACACTTAATCTTTCTCAAATAACTGACTCTCTTCTTTTGAAATAAAACTAATCTCTGACTCCTTTTTCTCTTCGAATAAAAACTGATGTCTAAATCTCTCTTCTCTCGCATCTTCGTCTGTTTATATATTGTAGGCCTAGACCCCTCGAATAACCGCGAAATTTCTACAGATCTCCAGAGCAATCCGCGCATGTCCGTTCTTGCACGAGACTAAACGTCTAGACACGAAATCGCCAGTACTTCATTTACAAACATATGATTGGTCTACTTAATTCAAGAAAATTCTAAATGTTACCCTAAATGAATAACAACATATTTTCTTAGTTTAAACTTCGAAACAATAATATAAATATGGAAACATAGATAATAGAAATGAAAATCCAAACACAACACGACATGCTGTCGTTTACAAAATATTTACACATTTACATAACAATATTATATTGTCTTTTACTAAATTTTAACCAGTTAGTTTCGTGAACTGCTTAAATCCTGTCTTCTTCACCTATTAGTTACGTTCCCACATCGACAGAAAACGATAATACACATTACATATCACGAAGTGAGTGTCACTTGTAATTTCTGTTTACATTTAATGATTAAATATTCGGTGTATGACATTTTATTTCATATAATTTTTTCGTCACAACCTAATAAATACTCAGATTGTATAATTTTTGTAAGTTACGGAAACTGATGTTTTACAACAGTTATTGGTGTTATCCTTTAAATATGCAGGGCCCAGCTTGACATTTTCCTTTATATTTGACTATATTGTACCAATCAGAAATATCTTTGAAAAATTATTAAGCTTAGAAACTGCCTGTACGTAAGTTTCTTAAAATAAATAATATTATTTATTGGCAAAATTTACAAACAAAACTCAGAGCGGAATAAAAAGTTCATCCATTTAAAAGTGGCATTACAAACTATAACAATCTACAGATAATGACATCATTAACACGTGATCTTGATAACTGTAAGAACTACAGAATTTAGAATACTTTCACATGTTAAAATATTATGTTTCATGAGCCTTTTCAAATTTGTAACAATATACAGAGAAAAATTGTTACTTTTGTGTAAAATACCCGGTTTCTAGATTCTGATGGACAAATTATTTATTATTTTAATGTATTTTATAGTGAATAAAGTAACAGAGAATGTGTTTCATGTTTAATTTTTATTATATAAAAACAAGTATACATGTAAGAACATTTAAAAAATTCATTTACACTGTCAAACATATGTCGACCTAAACAAAATATCTGCTTCTACGTATCGTAGTCCATGAAACAGAGTACTTAACATAACTGTTTCCTTGACATCGTTTTCCGCCACTTCTTGGACTACTCTTATCTAATGAAAAAGTGAGATTTAACTCTCACTTTTGTAGCGCATCAAAACTTTTATATAGCGAAAGGTAATTTTGTGTTAAAGTTATTCAGTACCCAATGATGTGTTCTCCCATTAAGCATACTTTCGTCACTTGCGTACAATATATTCAGCTGTATAGTTTTTATTGTAATTTAGGGTAAACAAATTTAAACACCGGAAAAGGAATTTTATGAAAGTCAGGACATATACTTTGGGCATGTAAAGTAAAGTCTGAATAAAATTGATTTAAAAAGTATTTTATTGAAGTAACAGAAAATATTACGAAGTAACGTGATATTGAAATTGGGAGATTAATAATTTTAAGAATGGACTTTCAATTCTACGTACAGTGTTTTTATCCTGCACTAGAAAGCTTTATAATCATTTTGCCAATAGATGGCACTTTTTAACATTATCTTTATGTGAAAGTGTTTTCTTATTGCAAAGCCAAATTGGGCAATCTGCTGAGTCCACCAAGAGGAATCGAACCCCTGATTTTTCAAATGAATATTTTTGTTTACCATCTTATTTACATAGATCTTAGATATCAGCAATATACAATAATATTTATTATATAAACCACAATGGGCATCCAAATTTAACATTTACGAAAAATAAAACTTACATAATATTTTTTGTTTCAACTAGGAATTTAGTTTTAATAACCAATTGAATCCTGTCTTAATTACCTGTTAATGTGTTAATAATAATTTTTTATGAAATATCGCTTGTTATTTATGTTTACGCTTAAGGATAAAAAACTCCGAATATAATATTTTACTTGAAATTCTTTTTGAAATGTTATATAAAATGCTAAACAAGTATTGTAAATATTCTATTAAAGTTTTGTGTTTTACATTATTTTTCCATTCCTTCCCCAACCTTTCCACTTCAGTACACCAATATCAAACTTTACAATGAAAGTCCATGTACAAAGAGTTTTGAAAGACACCCTAAAAAAAATCCAAAAACATGGAAATCCGGTAACGTACACCCAGTGTCTGTGAACAGTATGTGATTAATTCCTATTTCAAATTTTATATAACGATATACCCGACACATTAAAACGGACCTTTTTAATCGTAAAACTGTTTATCGATCAAAAGATTAAAACATATAATTTTTAATGCACTCTTTCAAAATCATGAATATGTAAAACATCACGAAATAAACATATCCGTCGAAATTTCAAAACATTTCTAGAACAAGAATTTAACAATAATTCCTATAATGTATTAGACGTCACAACCACACATGAATATTGTGTAAACTGATATTGTGTAAATATCGTGGTTTCATAGTTCTAAGTTCGATAAACAGAGGGCCTTGTGCGGCTCTAAGTCAAAAATATTAGAACTAGCAGTTGAAGCATTTGTTTCTTAGTTCAACTGAAATTTTGATTTTATAATTTTGTAATTTATAGTTGAGACGCTAATTTCTTTCCATAACTTTAAAATGTCTGGTGTTAGACTTTTTCACCGATATTTAAGTGACTTTCTCATTCCATTCTTTAGTGTTTGTTCTTGTTATTTAAAACATTTCTTCCCAACAACACTAAGTTAGGTCTCTTAAAAGTTTTTACCATGGAGCAAAGGACTAACGATTTTTGTGTGAAATCTATTTCTTAATGTAAGTTTGTTGCCTCCAAATTCAATTCCTTCAGAATATAATAAAACAAGAACTCGTGTTTATACTTGAAATGTCTCGTGTTTTGCTTCACTGTTCTTGTTCCCTGACTTGTTCTGTTCTTCTTGTCTTCTAGACACTTGTCATCATCTTGTTGTTCTCTGCTTGATGGCTATAAAAATTAGTTGAAATTTACCTTTAACTTGAGGCTGTGATCTCTAAAGAGATTTATATTGAATAATGTTTGAGCTAATATTAGGAAAAATAAAAATATCTTCATCATTTGTCCAGGAAGTGAACTTTGGTCATTCTCACCTTTTCTATAATTACGAAAATTCTCCAAGATAAACCTTTCAGTTGAAATTGGTTCAATACTGATTCTCACAAGATTTTCTACTGTAGCCATATGAAATGAGTTGTTTTCTGCAAAAAAATTCCCGTTTCTTTAGGATAATTGACAAAGAAGCAGAAACATGATTTCTACTATCCAAGTTGTTAAGTTTCATAATGTTTTACTGTTGTCATTAAATATTGAAGTAAGGTTGAACACAAACGTTAAACTTACTATTTTTTAACTTGGTGAAACAAGGTTCCAAAACAGCTATTACAAAGTCTTCAAATAGTCCCCCATGGGACGATAAATGCGTAGTTGTATTGCTCACTGTGAAATCAGCAGATATGCTAATGTAGATTTGTTTTAACAACAAACAAATAAAGTCTTCAGATATTTATACTGTTTGTCATATCGGAGAAATGAATCATTCTGGCGTCAAACTTTATTTTTATCAAACAAAAAACTCCTCAGAACCAGGGAATATGAAAAATATCACTACGTGATCTGAATATCTTTGTTATAATGTTAAAACCAAGATAACCTTAATTGTGTACAACACATATGGGTATAGTTTTGTTTTATACATTTTACACAGTTACAAAAAATAATATTAAACACCTTTATTTAGAATACATATCAATTCAGCAGTTTTTATTTCAACTTTGAGGTCAACCTCCTGTTATTTCGATAGAAATCATGACAATTAATAAAATTGCACAGAAAAGTTTTTCTTCAACGGGATCAGAACTATAAATTCTCGGATTTATAGTTCTGTGCAAGTTAACCAGAAGGCAAGTGATTATCAAATTATTTGTTAGAGCTATCTAATATTTACTTTGTAAAAACCGGTTTCACAAAGTGTTTTAAACTGTTTGCCGAACTCTTTTCATACACTCATGTGACCATTAGAAATATTTTAAAAATTTTTTTAGGCAATTTCTTGGTTTGTAAGATGCTTCAAATTCATTTGCTTTTTTTGAGCAACTATTAACATTAAGAACTAATAATGTTAAAATTCAAGTTTATATTCTTGTGTGGTTACAACAAACCTTTGTCAGCTTGTGCTTAATAAAAACAAACACAGGAATTATTTGTATATTTTATTGATAATGTAATTCTGGGTCAAAACTCTAGTATTCTCATTGACTTACTGTTGTCTTGTATCGGCACTCAATCTATAAACTAACCATCTATTTCTTCTAAATTTAATTTTTATATTACAGTTTCAACCACACTGCTAAATAAATGTTTCATCAGTTCTTTTGTTAGTGCAAATAATTCATACAAACGCTAATCTTAGTCATACCATTCAACTGTATTATTTACTATTGTCAATTATGTGGAACGCCTTCTACATTTTTAATGTTACAAATATCAATACATTTTAAGTTTTACATATTTTTCTTTTATAAATCACAAATCGTAAACTCTTCATACCCAGTATATTAAATATTTAATTTGTTTTGTATTTATAATAACATTTCAACAGCTGCTTCAGCACTAACCGCACAAGAAATATCCTGAAAGAAACTTTTTTATATAACTTAAAATGCAACCAGGATAGGATAAAGATTGTCTTAGTTTGGAAAACTTTTTTATTTAAACACTCCCCTGTTGACGAACAAATAATGATAATAAATATCAATATCTCTATAAATATGTGGCGAAGTTTCTCGTGACATAATTTATTTTATTTTACGAACTGACGAAAAATGTAAAACAAATTTCCATTTTGTTGCTCGGAATTTGGAGATTCTCGGATTTAAAATTTTTATTTTATGTGTTATTTTAAATAAAATAAATAGAAGTATACATGTAAGAACATTTAATAGTTGTCTCCACATTGTCTATTATCTGCTTCTAAATATCGCAGTCTAAGAAACAGTGTACAATTTTTTTATATTGCCCTCCGCCACTTCTTGGACTACTCTTATCAAACCAAAATATGTGATTTATCTGTAACTCTTGCAGCGTACAAGAACCTTCATACTGCAAAGGGTAATTCTACGTTAAAGATATTCAATACATAATTGAAGATTGTTCAATTAATCATCCCTCTGTTACTTGCGCACTATCTGATCAGCGGTATAGTTTTTAATGTAATAAAGGGTAAACAAATTCAAACACTGGGTAGAGAATTTTAAGAAACTTAGAATTTCTACTTTGCGCATGTAAACTAGATAGTCCCGTAAAATAAAGCCCTAATAAAATGATTTTATTAAGTATTTTATTAAATTCAAAAGAAATTTTACAAAGTAACGTGATATTAAAACTGGGAGATTATAAATTTAAAGAATGGACTTTTAATTCCATGTTTATTTAGCCTAGATTGGAAAAATTTATATCATTTTCCCAACATACGTTACCTGTCTTTATGAACAAAGTAGATAATCATATTTAATTAGTTTTGACTATAATATAATCATCAGTTGAAAATGTTTTATCACGGAATCTCACTTAAATACTTTATACACTATAATTTCCATACTGAAGATATCTAAGCATTTCAAAAACATTGATTTGATTTCTGGAAAGCCAGGTTTACTTTGATGGTTCAATTTCTCTTATCGCCACAGTTGATTTGTACAGCTACAAACTCCTCAAAATTAAAACAAGTCATTTTGTTTGGTTTTTGAGAAGTTTGTGGCTGTACAAATGCTGAGCATATAAATTTAACATTTACCAAAAATAATATATTTTTTGTTCATAGTATTGATTCATATTTTATAACTGATTGAAACTGTTTCACTGAGCTGTTAGTTATGTTCCTTTATTTGGAGAAAGTGATAATTGATATTATATATCACTTTTCACTTTATATTTTTATACGATCAGTGATATAAAGTTCCATGTATAATATTTTACTTAAAACTGCATTAAAATGTTCAATATAGTCTACTATATGTTATAAACACTTTATTAACCTCTAAAATGCACAGTGTTGCAAAGTAAAAGCACAGGAAATTATTAGGGTTACATCAAAAATTGTGTTGGAAAGACAGAGGAGAGCACTGACAAAGAACTTTCACTCAATTGTTGAAGTAGCGAAAAAAATACCTAAAACGTAAAATTTTTATTACTGTTTTTCTTTCTATCAATATTTCGACTACAAGCATGCCTTACAAGTCGAAAAAAAATGTTTTTGTTTTATTGTTTCTCGTGTCATGTTAGACTTTCCTAATTTTGTCACGTATCTAGCACTTCTGCTTCATTCTCCACCTTCTTACCATCAAGACTCGGTCAGAGCGATCACATCTCTCATTTCTAGTTGGTTTTATCTACGAATATAATCGCCTCTTTATACTGTGGAATTCAAACTGGCCCTTCATCGGTTGGCAGTTCATCGGTCGAACCTAATGATATAATCTGCGAGATGATTCGCCATCTACTCCCTACTTCTCTTGGTTTTATTTTGTTGTTTGCTTAAGTGGCGCCAGGTATTGTCCTCTCTTTCTCTAAGAACAAAATGTCTTCAAACTACAGTCCAATTTCTTTAACGAGCTGTCTCTGTTAGACCTTAGACAGGATGATTAATGTTCGTCTTAATTTGTTCCACGAATTAAACAACCTTCTGTCGCCCACACAGTGTAGGTTTCAACGACAGCACTCTATCCTGGGCCACCTACTTCAATTTGAAACGTAAATCACAAAAGCCTTTATCATATGACAACATCTTGTTTTAACATTCTTTGATCTTTACAAGCTTATGATACTATAAAGATGTATGGAATTTTGAGAGACCTCTTCACCTCCGCCGATTAAACAGTCTTTACTGTATGGTTCGAATTTTCAATCCTTACCACAGCACTACACCTGACGTTATATTTTCCTTCCCCTGTGGGTCGTGCTTTTTCAGAACAGACGATCTGCCATTGCTCTTTTTGGCCTACGTATACGGGCGAAGTTGGATGAATTGGGTTTGTTCTTGGATAACTTTGCTGTATTCTCTGGTCAACCCATGCAATATTACAATTATAACCGACTTATTACGATTAACAACGTTTTTCTTCACAGTCTTTAGCTGGTAGGACATTTCGAGATGGCATTATATGTTCAAGACATTTTGTTTATTGTGACGTTCTTGCTACCTAGTGTTCAGCTGAAAATCCTGAAGAAGGATGTGAAGGCACAATACGCAGAAGACAGTACAAGCGGTTACTTATCTATGTGACATATATGTAGGAAAGTGTTGATTTTTGGCTTTTGTAACCTTGACATAATTATCTTCATTGTACACAGGATTTGTGTACTACATTTATTGAAATTTGACTCTGCCAAAAACTATATACTTGAATAATCTGTACATAAAAAATATAAACAGGGTAAAAAACAAGAACATACGATTATATATTGAATAACTATAACTCGTTTGAAATTTGATACATTTGAAAAATTATTAGAAGTCATCTTAATATTGTTGTAAAGTCAGGCTGTTTTCTTTTTGTGTATATGAAACATTTATCTACTCTTCTGTAAAGACTATTATTATATCGAAATTATCGTTAAGTATGAATTGGTGCTAATAGCTTTTTAAATTTTATCCGAACATATTACATTACAAAATACATTACACATAAATAAATGTGAAATAAATTTGAAAATATTGGTAAGTTTTCATTTACTGAACCAAGGATAGTGTTACGTTTGATAATTGGTTGCTTGGGTACTGTATAATAATAATAATAATAATAATAATAATAATAATAAGTTTCTTAGTTTGATTACATAGCATCTTACATGTAATTGTGTTAACGCCGGAACTTGAAACTGAACAAACGTGTTTAAGTACAGGAAACACCAGTAAAATCCGGGTTTTGATACCATTGTGGCAAGGACTAAGGAAATCCGTTGTACAGCTTTGTGCTCAATTCCAAAACAAACAAACCAAACAAGTACAGGAAGTCGTTTGGTATTTTATTAACCGTCTCTCGTATAGAAGTATCCACTTTATAAGTATGGACCAGTTATTAAATGCAAAACATATTCTTACACTGAGATATAACGACATATTTGTCTGGTCTCATTTTATTTAGAATCTTATACTGTTGATCTGTATAAAAGTTGAACCATCAACAGAGTCTAAATTGTACAGCAGAGGAAGCTATTTAGTATTTTATTTTTTGTACCTAATGATGAAAGATAAATATCCGTTTTATAATGTAGTGATGAACCCCAGAAAATACATGTAGTTACACACTTTCCCGTTAGGAGGTTATTTCAAGACGTATTGAGTTAAACTATAAATATTGCTGGACCTCGAACTTAAATTATTGGTAAATAATGAAAAATGATACTTGATTTTTTGAATGAATTACCTGGTAACTAAATGTGTCCCAGATGAATTTTTCTGTATATTCATAATGTATGAACTGTGTCTTACGGTTGAATTAGTTTTTCCTTATTTACGTGGTATTACCCATTCATCCCTTATCACACAACCTCATTTCCACTTTTAGTTTCAACTACATGAGTCACGTTAACAGAAATGTTTTACATATAATTAAAAAATAATCACTTACAGTTTGCTATTGGTTAAGAGTGTATCTCTGTATATCTATGTAATGCTGCAATTTGATTCTTGACGTCAGCAGTTACTAGAAGTATTCTGATTGGTTGTGATGTTCTTATAACTATGCATCTTATTAAAACTAAAACTATAATCGTTGTGTTTAAGGATCGTAGTTTAACTGTATATTAACACCTCAATAAAACGTTCTAGAAGTTACTTATTGGGTGACGGTCCCTCGTTATATTTCTTGTGAGGAAACTTCGGGTTCGGTGGTTTGTTGTTTTGTTTCCGTCTTTCCCGGTTTCCGATACGGTAGTTTGTGTATTTTTGTTTTACCTTGTGCTGTAGCGTATTAAGTCCGGGGACTTTGTTCGAGTGTTTTATTGCTCGTATGCAGTGTAGGAGTGTTCCATTTGTGTGTGTGCCCCTACTCTGTCGATATGTCTTTTTTTATCCCGTTTCGCACTGTTCTTCGGCGCTCTATCCCTTCAGTGGTTCCTGCAGCCTCGCTACCCTTAGCGGCAATTGACAACCTAAACACTACTGTGGGTGGTAGCCAACTAGAGTATCCACAACACCTTGGAAATGGGAGATATGTGGCAACGCTGGACAAAAGAGACTTTCTCTTCGGAGACCAACGAGCGCCTGTGGAGCCGACTGCGCAAAACATTAAATGGGTAAACTCTCGGGGCGACCCCTTTTGAACTGTCCCACGACGTGTTTTGTTTACAGTTTGGCATTTCGCTACTTACTTACTTCAACGTTTTTTTTATCTATTCTTAAATTTTCTGTGTTGTGATAGATTGGTCGGGTATTGTTCTTGGTTGTTAGATGTAAACTTTCTTTAAGTTAGAAACATGAAAGTTGAAAAAATTTTAAATATCAAACATAATTTATTGTTAGAAATAGAATTTTTTTATTGTTCAAAAATCATGCATTACACGTCGAGCGGTTATTACAATGATTATTGTGTCCCGTAATAGATCGTGAACCTGTTTCTTCCATAACTTTTTACCTCCGTGCATAAAAAAAACTGTTATTCTGATATATCTGTTGCCAGGAAAATATAGAATTCATGGGTTGTACTAACATTAGAGGTTTTATTTTAAGCTTCGTTAAAAGTTACATTTCACTAATTACATTAATATTGATTTTAACAGATCGGAAAAATGAAAACCACAACAATCATTCTTTTGATGTTAACAACACTATTGGAAGCAACTCCAGGTGAGATTATAAATTCTTTAAACCTGAATTCACACACACAGTTTATCTGTTATGATAAAAATTATAAGTTACGTTTATCGTTATTTTTTGAAAACCTATTTCAATGTTTATTTCTTGTTTCTCATGGTGGTTTGTAGCATAACATTTTATAAAAATGAAATAGTTTATAACAAATATGTGTATATATACAAATTCAAATATTATCTATGTTTCTAATAAAAAAAAATGTAATAAAATAATATAATCTGTTGAAGACTGTATAATTTACAGCAATTCAACGTGAACATTTAAATTATGTCAGAATGATTTTATGTATGATGCAGCAACCCAGGATTACACAACCATGCTTATAACATCTCTCCTAATGACATTTAAAGTAAATATTTAAACTGAAATTATCTTTATTTCTACAACTGAATATAAAACTAAAAGTAAGAAATATTAACAATAAAATAACAGATAATTATTTCAGTTGTGTTTGTTAAATAACGACTGAATAAAATATTTACATTAATAGGACAGCTGTTACATTATACATCTTGTGTTGTGGACTTTTTTTAATTACACGAAATGTACAGCTGTAAGAACAATATACCGTAATTTATGGTAAGACACACTTTTATTTCTGTAAAAATACCTTAAATAATCCCCATACATCTTCCAAGACAAAAGTGATGGGTTAATGCAAGAGGCTACCTCAGTATCAACACAAATCTGCTTCTCACACACATCGTAATATCACTACTTACCCGTTACAAGTAATTTCAATTGCATAAAACTTTCAATTTCATCAGTATTGTCAATATACTGTGGAGTATTTTTTTCTTCAGAATTGTTTTTCCGAATTATTGTGCATCTTCTATGATGTATCGTCCTACAAAGCGTCAAATGCGGTATTTAGTATGCTAGTCAGCCAATAGAGATTACTTTAACATGTCTGTACAGAGGATTTTATGTTCCTTTTAGTGAAGCAATAGAAAGTAGAGTTTTATACACGTAATCATGGTGTTATAATTAAATTTGACGAATAACATTAGCTTAAAATATATGACTGAAATTTTACATGAGATACTATCCTGAAAACAAAGATGATTGGTTTTAAAAATAATGGTACAGGGTTTTACTGACGAAATAAACAAATTAATGTAACTGTTAAATATGATCATATTTTCTGATGTGTTCTGTAACATCACTGGTTAAACTTGGAAATGACACAATGTTTAGAATTTTTTAAACATAATGTTTATTGGTTAGGTTTTACAAATAAATAAATAAATAGTGACGAAAAACAAATTTTAAAATATTATCAGTAATATGTCTTCTAATGATGTGACTTTTCTTTTGTGAGAGAAGCTGTGGATACTTGCCGAGAGGGCATCGTATGTACAGGATATTATACTTGCTGTGATGTTCCTCCAACCTATTGTTGTTTTACTGGTGTTCGACTTCGTCCTGGAAAAGGAGATTGATTCGTTGGTGGAAAGTAGTGACAAAAGAGATGGCGAATAACACTGACAATACCAGAGTTTTCAATAAATAAATATATAAATAATTTCTGTGTTTCTTAATAAACAAATACCTGTCAATGGTGTTTTTAGGACCTCATGATGGATGGAAACCTGAATTCTAATATTATAGGTTCTCAATTCCACTAGTTTCCCAATCAAGGTAAACGAATTTGAAGCCTCTTATAAACCAAGTAGTTGTCTTTAAAAATATTTAGAATTATCACGTAAGTGTACAAAAAGAGATTGGCAAGCAGTTTGAAACACGTTATGAAACGAAATATTAGTTAGCTTTTGCAGGTAATGTGATAATTACTTGTTTTCTGGCTAACTTTCTCAGAACTATATATTCGAAAATTTATGGTTCGGATCCCGTTGACGAAAAACCTTCTTATGTAATTTTGATTAATTGGCATGTTTTCTTTCAACATAACGAAAGTAAAATAAATAAAATCAAACAATACCATATGTATTATACTCAATAAAGGTTATCTAGGGTTTTAACATTATAACAAAGATGCCTAATTCACATGATGATATTTATAATATTCACTGGTTCTGAAGAGTTTCTTGTCTTATATCAAAAACGTTGAACGACAGAATGTTTCATTTCTCTGATATCTCAGAACAGTATAAATATCTGAAGACTTTCTTTATTATAAGAACAAAACCATATTGGTCTGTCTGCTTATTTCTTTGTTTGTAATAAAACCCCGGATATTATCGTCCCATGAGGAGCTATTTGAAGACTTTGGTATAGCTGTGAAAATAATAATAGCAAGTAAAACGTTTGTTTTACCGTACTTTAACATGTAACGACAAAAGTGAAACGTCACGATATTTAACGAATTGAAAATCACAAATTATGTTTGTGCTGGTGATGTCAGTTACACAAAATATACATTGACTTTTCACACAAAACAGAACTACAATAAAGCTCCGAAACTCACTTAATGGGGCTACAGTGGAAAATCTTGTGAGAATCAATATTGAAGTAATTTTACTGAAGCAGTTTACCGTAGAACATTTAATTAATTCTTGGAAAAGGTGAAACTGTACAAAGTACACTTCCTGGAAGGTGGTGACAATGTTTTAAGTTTTGCTAATATTATCTCAGAGTTTACTGGTTAAGAGTAGAAGAAAAGTGACGCAACACACGAGATAAAACTAGTATAAATATTGGTTGTTTTTATTATGTTCTGAGGGAAATGAATTTTGTGGCAACTAAATAGCATAAAATGGATTTCCTATAAGTTATTTGTCTTAGAGCAATTTGCTGTTAAAGTGAAAAATCTCTTTAGAGACCTAACTTTTGGTAGAAGTAAAGAAATATTTTCAATAACAAAAAAACACTGAAAAAAAAGAATAAGGAAGCCACTTAAAACATTTTTGTAAAAGTGTATTACCAGAAATAAAAAAAAGATTTTGAAGGATGTGTTAATTTTACGCTTTTCGTGACCAACTTGTTCACACTCCCACAGTACAAGTCCTAAGTTTTATAAAATTTCCTTCCCACTATTTTATTTTGTTTACTTTTAATTGTAATAAAAACTATACACTTGAATATATTGTATGCAAGTACAATTATATATTGAATAACTTTCACCGAAAATTACCATTCGCAGTATGAAAGTTTGAGTGCGCTACGAGAGTGACAGTTAAATCCCATTCTTTGGGTAATAGAGAGTAGACCAAGATGTAACGGAAGATGGTGCTAGAGAAACAGCTATGTTGAATAAACTGTTTCGTGAAATACGATTTTTAGAAGCTGGCATTTTGTTTTGGTCGACAGATAATAGATATTGTGGAAAAAACCTTTTAGTCTTCTTACATGTATACTCGTCTTTATCTTATTAAAAATTAAACATAAAACATTTTCCGTGGTACGATGTCAACTAAAAAAATGCATTGTGATAAGGAATAACATTTCCATAGTCTTCAAACCAAGAATTTCACAAAAAAGTAGCCGTTTCTCTCTTTATGTACCGTAAATTCCGGCGTATACGTCGAGGTTTATAAGTTTGGCCTAAAAATCCTGATTTTGACAGGTATCTGCCGTATATGTCGATGCCCTTCTCTGGCGCAAATTGCTTGGTCGGAATATTTCAGTCGGCATCAGAGGCGAGGCAAAGCTAAGGAAATGGTATTCAATAATTAACTGCGTCATTTTCGCTGACTCATTCTTGGGCTTCGCCGCACTTTCACTCACGCGAAAAAGGATGGATGGACGATGGTGGATGTGTCAAATGGATTAACGAAGTGTGGGCCCGTCAGCCAAGCGCCATGCTTAAACCTAAATCGTTGTTAGTGTGGGATATCTTCAAGTCACATTTAACGGATACTACGATAAAAGCATTAAAATCGAAAAAACAGATATGGCGGTGATTCCAGGTAGATTAACATCTGTACTGCAACCTTTGGATGTATCGTTAAATAAACTATTTAAGGATTCTATGCACACCAAGTGGAATGAGTGGATGGCATCGGGTCAAACAACATACAATGCCGCCGGAAATATGCGTGCTGCATCTTTGTCTACAGTGTGTCAGTAAATAAAGGATTCCTGGGACTTTATTGATCCAAAAATCGTTGTTAAATTACTCAAATATTGCTCAATTTCCAATGCAATGGACGATATAGAGGACGATATGTTATGGGAAGAGGATGACGATATTCCCTCATCTTCAGTGGAGCATGACATTATTCCAGAAGAGTATCCTTACTATTTTACAAATAAATACCTGTATGTTATGTCATATATATTTGATTTGCGATGGTTTTCTCGAATCGGAATTTACTAGAATTCATATCATGAAAAACGTCACCGCCGTATAAGTCGATTTTTAAACTTGACATTTGGTGTCAAATTTTCGACTTATACGCCGGAATTTACGGTAGCTTAAACCCGCAGCTGTTCAGAAAAGTCTTATAATTCTTGGCACTCTGCCAATATTACATTAATCGTTTCAAATATTTTCTGTACTTTATATATTACAAGTATCTTTAATTTTTCGTTTTAGTTTTATGAAATTTTTATAATAAAAATTGTAAATCCTTCGCTCTAGTCTTGATTGCATTTCGCGACAGGGTGAAACTTTCCAGAACAGTGAGAAGACAATCTTCATCTGAAAAGTTTTAACTTTTTCTTTAATTATACTTTACTTTTTATGGACAAAAGAACAAGAAAGTATAAAAATTATTGAATTCTCAACATAACATATAAAGGAATGTTGAGGTGTAATTCTTATTTTCTCCTTCCTTTTAATTTGTTGATTGATAATAGGTATAAGTTGGGACATTTTTACACTGATGTTTGTCTGTGATATAACTTAAGTTATTCTCAAGCTAATGTTCACAATTTGTTTAATCACTAATGATATTTTCTACGAATAACACTACACTGTATTTATATTTTATTTCCAATAGTTGACAGTAAAGAACATTATTTCGTGAATGTGATATTAATTTTCTTTGTTTTCCAATAAATATCTTAAACAATATAAATATCTCAAGATTTCATTTGTTTGTCATGAGAACAAGATCCCATTGGTTTGTCTGCTATGTTAAACAGGAATAATACACAGGATTTAAGTACAATAACATTGTATTAGCTGTTTTATAAGTTAGCTTCATAAATTACAAAGACAATATTAAAAGTGAAATGATTGTGTTCAACCTTACCTTGACACTTAACGACAACAGTAAAACTTAATGACTTGGAAATCAAAAAGGTTTGGACGAAAACAAATTATTTTGATATAACGTTTTCTATTTATGGACAAAAAACTAAAGCTATTTTCTACAGTCCCTAATATTTAATAATTAAATTCGGCAATAAAGCCAGTCAGTAGCACCTGACCATCCAGAATTCATATAAAACGATTCACGAGGAACAAGAAATGTTCGATAATTATTTGTTCTCTCACAATGAAGAGCTTTTTAATCTAAATAAAAACCTTTAACTTATATAAAAAACTTTTTTTCAAGATTTTTAGGATGTTTATTGTACCATAAGTGGTGAATTAGGTCTTGAAATTTTAATAGAAATATAAAACAAATTTAAATATATAATGCGATGTGTATGAAGAGTCTACGATTTGTAATTTATGATACAAGAGATGTGTAAAATTATATAATGATATGTATATTATGAAAAATGTAGACGACAAAATAAATGACAAATTGCCAAGAAAAGAAAGTACAAGAGTGATAGTGAAAAGCTAAGTGTTGAAACACCTGTGTTCTAAATAATGTATCAGGAAGTAAAACAATATGTTGAATAAAACAGATGAAGGATATTTGAATGGAATAAATAAAATACGTGTAAATAAAACAGTCGAAATGTATGAGTAAGATAAGAGTTTAAATGCGTTATTTGGACCAATTCAAGGACTGATTAAACATTTATTAAATAGTATGGTTCATTGTTGTTGTTTTGAATTAAGCACAAAGCTACACAAGTGGTGCTCTGCCAACCACAGGTATAGAATCCCCGATTTTAGCGTGTAAGCCCACAGACATACCGCTGAGTCACTGGTGTGCTAGTGTGGTTCAACCTGCTGGATAAAATTTAAATTTAGAAGAAAGAGATGTTTAGGTTACACATTGACTGCCGATTTAAAACAACAGTGGATGATATAAAAAGGTGTTTGACAGCAAACCTTTTTACTAAGCGATTATTGATTCCATTCACTAAAACCTTTTCAATCCACTCGAAATCAAGGAACAGTAACTGATATGATGAAAAATGTCGGACAACGTCTCTTTTCTAGGACGAATAACGTTGTAACATTCTCAATCTGGTGACAGTCAAGAAGTATTTTAAACGTTTTTTGACTCAAAACCATGGCTTTGAAATCCACAGATAGCACAGCAACAACAAAAATTAATTTGATAAAGTGTCCAAATTGTTTCTGGTGACACGTGAAGGGGATCCTGGTTTTTGAAGGGTCCAATCCTAACACAATTTTTGATTGGAATTAATGCAAACAGGCAGTTTTAGGGTAACCCTCTGGGTTCAATTGGCTGCTCTATTTGGGGTACCTTCAACGAAGTACCAGTTTTATGTGTTATCATCTAGTGTTGTAGACATTGAATTTGATGCTGGTGTTTAGATATCGTATTCACGAAACCGTGGCATTGTTGCAGTGTCTTTGTTTGGAACTGTACTGCTTTCCGTAATATGGCTTCATAGTGGGGTTAATGGGAATCAAATTCTTTTATTATTATGTCTCACTTTTTTATTTTATTCAGAAGGAACCAAAAACATTCAATGGCTCTCGAAAGTTAGTCCAAAATATTTTCTGTGGGATGTATTGGTGGAAATATCCACATCTCAACACAGCGAACTCCTTTTAGAGTGAAAGGCGATTAGAGATACACCTATGGAGGTTACACCTCATGCTACTTTGAATTCGTCAAGAGGAGATATTGTTGAGAGACATTTGAAAAATATTCTTAACTCGGAGATTTTCGCTTTTTTTTTCGCTCACAGAGTTTCTGCAATAAGACAAATCACCAATCGCAAAGACAAAATTACGATGCCCACAGATGTCTTCATTTTAACTTTTACATAATTGCATCCACTTGTTATCATCTAGGAAGGTTATCTTAATTGCAAGGTATGGAAATACATTCACAACACTCTCAAATGTTTCCGGTGTCAACTGTTCTGTCAATTGAAGACATCATATCTTAGTTTCGTGGTGTGTGCTTGTTGCGGTGTCGAGGACCACAATGCCTATGAGTGTGAAACGTACCTTCATTGCGTCATTTACAACGGCTTTTTCCCATTCTGTTTTCCTTCTTGTCCAAAATGATTGGAAGAGAATGAGGTGCAGCATTTGAAAACGATTAAAAACATAACTTACCCAGAGGGACGAAAGTTCCTGCCCACCACTTTATCTCAGTCGTATACCACTGTACTATTACACTGGGAGTAAAGACGGATCTGTATGTGCTTTGAAAATAATCGTTTTCAAACTAAATGAAAAGTCTTTTGAGCTCCGTGGTTAAGAATCTTGATGAATCATCGTAGCCACCCATCCTGTCTCTTACGTCCATTTCAGGATCAAAAGGATGCACTTACTTTGTTCCGGGTACGGGAATTTCCTGGGGTATATCTTCTTCTCTCGGCCCAAGATACAAAACGATCATTCTTTTACGTCCTCGGTCGCTAGAATCCTCTTTCAACGAAAAAAACCTCCCCAATCGGCCCAGGACAGGATTCATGCTGGTCCACACACCTCCCTCGAATAAATAAAATGAAGAAAAACGACATGTCGTAAACAGAAGGGCTTTCTGCACATTTGCATAAAGATACTTAAAATATGATCAGTTTGAAACAACGGAACTTTTCAAGTTTACGTTCAAATCTGGATTACATTAAAGCACTGATTGCTTTGTACCATCCTGTTTGTGTATCTTTGGATGCAGTCGTCTCTCGGCAGTTTTCTTTGTGCATAAATGCCAGATTGTGTGATGGACTAGTGCATGAAGGTGTTGCACTATTGGTTGATCAGAGTGTTTTCTCTAAATCCTTTTCACTCAACACACCCTTAAAGCCCGTACCCGTCGTTGTTACCATCACTGTTTGTTTTCTTTATCAGTCAACAAGACCTTTGTTCAAGCAGACCTTTGTGCTTCACTGAACAGTTGCCGTCACCTTTTTTAATCCTGGGGAAATTTGATGAACTTAATATCCTCTAGTGAAGTGCTGATATTTGTGGGAGGTGTCTTTCTGTGCTCTCTGATCACAACCTTTATTTTTCAATGCAGGTTCTTTTTGTATTTTGATGAACCTAATCAATGATTTACTGCTATTCATCTCATAATTGGCTCTTCTTCATTATTTCTCCACTTTTCATCAATGGTTGACAATAAATCACCAGTCAGTGATTAATTTCCTATAATTTCTAGAGAGAATTGTTGAGATCGATGCGACTCGACCAGTGTGCTCCGGTGGAAACTGGATTAAGCCAACTGGCTCTCTTTCCTTGCTCTTATAGAAATTGATCCTGTCTGTATGCCTTCAATAGACAACTGCGTACCTTACGCTTTTCAATACATTTTAAAGGAAGAAAAAACAAAACAAGCTGACACAGTAGCCAACGATTTAAACTAGGCTTGATTATTTTATAATAATTTGGTGAGTTAATAGATCATATACACTACACTTTATAGACTATATAACTTATATTGAAGGTTTTATAATACTGAAAGTCTAATCACTCTTTGTTTCGTATTAGCTCAGTGTGTGTTTTTCTGCATGCCTCGAAATATACTGTAATTTAATTCTTGACGTCATCTGTCAATGGAATCTACTGACTGGTTATTATGTTCTTAGAAGTAAGGATCACGTTAAAATACAACTGTAATAGTTGAGTATCAGGATCATGGTCTAATTGTATGTTTACACTCAAATAAAACGTAGTAGAAATGTCTGATGGTACGACAGTTTTTAGTGGTATTAATTTGAGTTGCAGTACATAAGATATTTAGTAGTATTACAAAGTAAAATACTTTGGCTAATGACTGCGGTAGTGTCCTTAATTATTGTTGCTGCATTAATGTTTGTCCAAAACAGGAGTGTGTGTGTAGAGTTTTGTCCGTATCCCTTGTTCGAGAGTTTTTTTTAGCTTGTGTACTTTGGGTCCTTTTTGTTGCTTTTTGGTGCGCGTAACTATCATGTTGATCGGTATGGCTACTACTATCCGACCATAAATATAATCAACCGTGATCCATCCGCTCTGTGGTGACCGTGGCCTCACCACTCTCGGCCTCTTTAGACACAATAATTACCAACCTTGGTGTAACAATGTTGAATGTCTTCAAAACTTTGGAAATGGGCGTGATGTGGCAAGACATCACTCAGTTTATGCACTCCCTCAATCCTTGTCTTCACGATCATCTGTGCAACCCATCAGCTTGGGTGAGTGTCAGTCGACCATTCTGTCCATGTCACTTGATAACTGTCCTGAACCTGATGGACTACCGATGGAATTTTACAGCCACGTGTGGCATGTTGTTTCGTCTTTCATCAGACTACGGTGTCAATGTCCCTTGAACGCTGGATGGGCTCATTACTCTTATCCAAAGGAATTCCAACCAGTCTGAAGATCTTTTCCCGTGGCCACCATATCTCTCTTGAATATGAATGCAAGGATTATTTCTAAAGTCCTTTTTGCCCGTTTTGGTGTAATTATGCCTTCCATGGTTCACTGCACTCAGACGTGTGACCGGCGAAGTTGAATTATCCAACAAAATCTGGTACTTCTCAGTAGCCTCTTCGATTACATCACAGACAGGAATATCTCTGCGATCTTTGTGTCCCTCAAACAGAGCAAAGCTTTTGATTGGGTTCACAACAAATTTTTGTGGTTCTTTCTGTCCGTCTTCCTCCTGTTTATATCCATTACGTGCAAACATTCGATCCTTGATCGAAAAAATTTGATTTGAGGTTACTAACAACTTGCCACACTTGGACTGTATAAATACTCTTATTCCTGTGTGACGACACCCTCCTATTTTTCACATGACACATGTACTAGTTCATAAGGCTCTATAGCTTCAAGCATGTTGAACTCTTACCTAATTATTTGTTATGGTTAATTTCGAAGTCCAGCTTTATTGAAAGTTCAACTGTAAATACTCTTAAATAGCCTCCTAAAGAGTATTTTTACAGTTAGTTAATAAAGCATATTTGTTTTCTGTGGTTGACCATTACACCGTAACACTACCATACATTTTCCATCATTAAATACATAAAATCAAATACTAAACGACTTCCTATTCTTCACAATTTAGATTCTGATTATAGTTCCAATGTTTAAACAGCTCAACAGTATAGGATTTAAACAGCCTAACACCAGAAAAACACATCGTTATATCACAGTGTAACTTTGTTTGTTTTTTTAGTTTTGCACAATGCTACTCGAGGACTATCTGTGCTAGGCGTCTTTAATTTAGTAGTGTAAGATCAAGACCAAAGGGAAGGCAGTTAGTAATCACCACGAACCACCAACTTTTGTGCTACTCTTTTACCAAGAAAAGTGAGATTGATCGTCAATTTATAATACCCCGACGGCTGATAATGCGGACCTGTTTGGCGTGACGGGGATGCAAACTCGCGACCCTCAGAACTCAGAATACGAGTCGCACGACTTCACACGCTTTTCCATGCCGGGTCACCACAATGTAAAAATATGTTTTTTGTACAACAAATGGTCCATAATAATACTGTAGATACTTCTGTGTAAGAAGTATAATAAAAAACCAAATGACTTGCTGTACTTGTTTATTTGGTTTCTTTTGGAATTAAGCACAAAAGTATACAATGGACAAGCTGTGCTCTGCCTTCCAAGAGTATCGAAACCAGGCTTTTAACAGTGCTTTCTCTAATTTAACACGTTGGTTCGATTTCAAGTTCCGGCGTTAAGACAATTACATGAAACTTGAAATATAATAAAACTAAAAAACTAATTATTCGTACAATGATAATACAGAACACAGGCTACCAACTATCAAACATAACACTATCCTTGGTTCCGTAAATCAGAACTAACTGATCTTTTAAAATGTAATATTTCACACTTATTTATGTGAAATGTATGCATGTAAAATTTAGAACATTATTACAACCAATCCAAATTTAACAATACTTTCTATATAATAATGGTCGTTACACGATTTTATGCTATTTTTTATATATATAAAGTAGAAAACAGAGTTAATTTCCTACAATATTAAGATGACTTATAATAATTTTACAAAGGTATCAAACTTTAGACGAATTAAAGTTACATTTATATTACTTGCGTACAGGTTATATAGTACTTTAGTTTTTATCGTAATTAAATATCAGCGAATTCATAAGGCAAATCCTGTGTACAATGAAGATAATAATATCAGGGTTGTAAAAGCTAAAACATCAACACCTTCCTACATATATATCTTATAGAGAAGTGACCACTCATACTGTTTTGTGTAATCTGCCCCAACAGCCTCCCCAAAGTTCTTCTGCTGTAAACTCCAGGCAGGACGAACATCATTGTTATAAAAATGTCCTGATGACATTATGTCATCTCGGGAAGTTGTAACAGTTAGAGATGTAATGAAAATTATCTTGTAAGAAAATACTTTAGTGATCATAGTTGAAACTCATTCCTATTGATCACTATTTATCTCTTTGAATTGCTCAGCCAAGAAACGCGACGTTTAACATAATATCATTATCTAGTTGTACACTGTATATCAAAGTAATATTTTAAGATGTTTCTTATGTAATTCTTCAGTACCAAAATATTTTACTTTCCACAGTTTATTGACAACTGTTTCATGTATCATGTTTTTCCGACTTCTTAATTAGATAAGTATAGTTTATTCTTATTTGTTAAAAAAAATATTTTCATGCATTCATGAAAATTCATGGCAAAAGCTTTCAACTAGAGTATCGGCGAATATCGGGTATCATCTACTTCCTGGCCATCAGAGAGCAAGATCGAGAAGGGGACTGAATTATATTGCCCTCTAACCACAAGAATCTTGCCAATGTGACTTTTGAACTGGTAGTAGAAAAGATGCTAGTTGTGAATTTAATACAATATTTCTTCCGACTTTAACTTCGTATCCATTGTTCATATGCACAAATCTGCTAAAAAGCGATGCGATTCGAGAATGCGGGACACTTACGAAAAGCATCTCATACCAGTTTTAGAGCCTTCCATGCCATATGACAGGCTGTATTCTACTTCCAACTAGGATATTGTGGAAAACGTGTTTTAGAAATACATTGAGCAGCTGTTTATATAATACAGTCAGTCACCGCCAACATTCAGTCGTCTATTGGTGGTTTACAGGCAATGGCAGCATCACATTCTGTGAGAGCAGTGAAAAAGGGCAGGTTGACCTGATCTAGCTTCCACTGTCTCTCTAAGAATTAAAGGAAAATGATCACTGACTCGTGGATTACAGTAAACTTTCCATGAAAAGTGAAGGAATAGTAAAGGAAAGCAAATTAATAACAGTTATGGACTGACTAGGTGCATGGAGATCAGTAGAAAAACCAGTATTTGAAGGTGAAAGTTTGAAGTAGGATTGCATACATACTACAATGCAACCCCTCCAATCAATATCAACACTTACCCAGATGATATCATAACCACTAAAATATCTCAGAAATTAAAAAAAGAAGACGGCAACTGTTCAAAGAGAGCATTTAAGTCTGATTGATTATAGGTCCTTTTAGGCAACTAGTAGACAGAATAAACAGTGGTGGTTCAACCTAAGGAAACACTGATATCAACAGCTTCTATAAATGTGTCAAGTGACAAAGACATGGCAGGCACATGCTGACAACCAATAATGCAATCCATCCATAACACATTCTGCCATTCCTCTACAAACAAATCTGCCGAAAGTTGAATGGATTTGCAGGTTTCAAAAATGTTTTCTGTGAGGAAAAACGTACAGGATGGTAGGAACCAATCAATGCTTTTGTGTCACCCAGATTATAATGTAAAACTCGACAGTTCCATTTTTATTTTTGTGTAGGCGAATTGGGTAGAGAGTCCTACAGTTTACGAATGTGTCTTTTATATCTATTTTCTTTACTCGATTGAGGTCTATCGATCTCCATTGATCCTTTCCTAGGTCGATTATCAGGTCTTTGTTGTTGAAAGAGGATTCCAGCGACTGAGGACGTGAACGAATGAATGTTTTGGATGTTGAGGCGGGAGAAGAAGACGTTCCCGAGAACATTCCTGTAATCGGAACTAAAAGAGAAGAGTGTTGCTGTTGATTCATCATCTTTTTGAACCATGTAGGTCAAAAGACTTTTCCTTTCGTTTGAGAATGATTCTTTTGGAGGCAGAGAGAGATTAGTCTGCACACCAGCTATAGTAGTTGAAGGAAGTGCAGCAGCACACGTCAGAGATGAAGTGGTGGAGAGTAATTTTCGATCCTAAGCGTAAGAAATCTTTTGAATCATTTACAAGCGCTGCAACTCTTTTTCCTCCAACCATTTAAGATAACAATGAAAGTAGATCGGGTAAAAGCCAGTGAAATCATCTGAGAGGGTTTGTAATATACAGCAGAACCTTTCAATTAAGATAACCTGCCTTGACTGTGGCAGGTGAACACAGTGATGTAAAAGTTAAAAAGAGGACATTGGTGAGCATTAAAATTTCATCTTTGCGAGTGTAGATACACCTCACTGCAAAAAATAATTGGGTGGAGAAATCAGCGAGAATCTCTGACACTGGGATGTTTTTCAAATTTCTCTCAACAATAACTCCTTGTGACGAATTCAAAGTAGAACAAGGAGTAACCTCAATATTTATATCACTAATCGCCTTTCAATGTAAGAGATGTGGATGTTTCCACCAACATGTCACCAGAACGAAGCTTTTTGACTGACTTTGGAAAGCCAACAAATCCCTTTAGTTTCTTTTAATTGAAAAAAGGGAGACTTTTTTTTCTAAAGGATTGTATGAGAGAGAATGTAATATAAGAAAATGAGATACAGGTGTTACAGATGTTGAAGTTTCCTACTCAGAATCTTCAAGACATGGTCATTTGCCTATCGACTGTTTTTCAATATTTTATTTAATTTTTATTTGATGCATAAGAAAAATAATTTTTGGTGCCCACTGACTCCAACCATTTTGTATCTATGAGGAGGCCCAGTACAATGCCAAACAAGGACACTGCAGCAACGTTACGGTTTGGTGAACACTATACCCAAACTACAGCATCACGTACAATGTCCACAATACCTGTTGAAGACATCCAACGGTGATCCTTGATTAACTTTTGTTCAAGTGGACAAGCCGATTGACCCGAAAGAGGCCAACCCAAACATGAATTCAAGGCCAAAGTGATGAACTAAGACTGGGCCTCTCAACCGCCAGAAATCTGTCCTCCTCTTCACATGTCACCACTTCCAGTAAACACATGGGTAGCAGGTTATATCCTGGAGGAGGTAAACTGAAACAACCGAACCTTTCAAGGGAAATTCAACACGTACAGGAATGCACATCCAGGGGTCGCTGAAATGTTTGAACCTTAAAAACTCTTTATACAACCAGAAAACTGAATAAAAACTGGAACTAAGGACTGACATAAATAATTGATGATTATCTGCTTCTCACTTGCCATTTGCTATGTATGTTTGTAATTAATAATACGGTACTTCGTGTATAATATTTTAAATCATATAATTTAATATTTTTCGTTAAAGCTTAATAAATAATAATTTACTGATTTCACAGTTATGGGAAGTATTGGAAATTACTAGACTCAACTTGAGTATTGTATTAAATGGTAGATGGCAGCACAGTCAAATCGCTTTGTGCAATATTGAATTGGAATTAAATTCCCAAGAACTTTGTCTCCTATTAATCTATAGGTTATTGAAAATTAAAATTATACAGTTAAATGCTTAAAGAATATAAAAAAATTATCTGTAATGTATTAATTACAGGAATTAAATAATTTATGAAATTAATTTTACTTGTTGCTGTACTCAGAACGGGTATCGAATCCATGTTTTCAGACCTGAAAAAAGTTAATACTTCAATTCTCTTCAAAAGGCTTCTTGACGGTCATTAGATTGTGAATGACAAACAGTCACAATGTTATATGCATTAGGTAAGCGTGAACGTTGTCCACATTTTTCATCATGTCAGTTACAGTTTTCTTTATTGCAAGTGGATTGAACAGGTTCTAATAAATGGATCAATGGTTCTATGAAATGGTTCACTGTCTAACACCTACCTATATGATCCATTGTTGTCTTAAATCGGCAGCCAATGTTTAAACTAACCATCTCTTTCTTCTAATTTTAATTTTTATTTTAAACTTTGAACCACAATTGTACATAAACGTTTTATTAGTTGTTGCTTTAGTGGAAAGAATGCGTATTTTATTTATACGATTCGACTGTTGATTTATACTTATTTTAATTATTTACTCTAAATGTTCTTCCTATGTGTCTTGCTCAACATGTTGTTTTTCTTTTTTGTACATTATTTAAACACGTGTGTTTCAACACTTGGCTTTTCACTATCACTCCTGTACTTTCTTTTCTTGTCAGTGTGCCAGTACTGTTTTCAACTGGTCGAGTGTGTTCCACATTTTTCATATTACAAATATTATTATAATTTACGTTTTACTTAACTTTTCTTTCATAAATCACAAAACTGAGACTCTCCCTATCAAAGACATTAAATATTTAAATTTGTTTTTAATTTCTAATAAAATTTCAAGAACTGCTTCACTGCTTATCGTGTATGAAACATCCTCAAAAAATAACATCCTGAAAGAAACATTTTTCTCCTATAATTTAAAGACTGACTAAGACTGTGAAAAATATGACTTGGTGTAAGAAACGTTTTACTTTTTTTAAATTGAGAAACTCTTTACTGTTGGAAAACAAATAATGATCGTACATTTCTAGTTCCTCTTATATGTAAATTATTAATGTCATACAAGAGTAACAGTAAATAATTCAGTTTGAATGATGAGTGATAAGCTGGTACTTTATTCTCTGTCGTCGGTAATTAAGTATTACAAACGGTGAGAAATAGCTTTAGTGTTTCTTCTACTTTAAGTCTATTTTTTATTTGTCTTCACAAATTGCCGAAATAGTTCGGGCGGTTGTCGGCGAGTCTGTCTTATTTCGATTTGTCACGCCAGTCTCCTACCAATTGTTGCCTCTAACCTTTCGGGCAATTTTGTGGACAATAAAGTGACGTCTAAGTTGACGATGTGGTAGAAGTCGATACGGATACTCTCGCGAAAATGACGTATGGTCTGTATGACGTTGATCTCTCTTCGATAGTCGGAAACACTATTTTGAATAATGAGATTTTACATTTCCTATCGAACTGATCACGGATTTAACGAACCCTACGCTTGTTGACGCGGAACATGACCTCATCGGGTCTCCCCTCTTACCACACTTACAAACGCCGTACTGTAGGGTGATAGTGTCATTTACGTAGTTTCACGCATTCTTTACAAGGAACACGCGAGGCTGCTGTTCATCGATGCTGGAGGGAGCGTAAGCAATTGTCATAAGTGTCCTGGCAGTTGGCGGCGGGTCCGTTAGTTCCACGTCTGATACGAAGTGAGAGGGAATTTTAATTACCCACCCTGCGCTTTTCGATAGATACACGATGTTGTCATTTGAAAACTTTTTTTCTGATTGACGATTCAAGTTGACTGGGATGAACACTTCGTTGGCGAAAAAGTGCGTGCAAACGGTTTCAGAGGGAGAGAAGTTAAAACCGTTGGTCATGATTCACTTCAGTAAACAATTGAGGGCAGTCTGTAGCTGCCACTCAATGTACCTCATGTTCTACAACTGACATGAGATGTGAAAGTATTTGACTTCGAGCCCGTTTGTGACAGCGGGAGCGAATTGTTCAGTGATGGAATCAATATGTATACTTAGAAGTATGACACTCAAAACACAACTAAAGTTCCTGTAGTAGAACGAGAAAATAAAAATTTTAATAAAATGTTGAAATGAACACATAACCCATAAAAAGGGAGGTCTCAAACAACGCCATACCTCCATGTAGCATCATATGCCTTTTGAAGGTCACAGAATGTAAATACAAGATGTCATTTGAATTTTGTTTCTTTGATTGACGTTTCAAGTTGAATCAGGAGGTCCATGGTGGAACGATGTTGTCGAAACCTACGGGGAAGAAGAACTTGTTTTATTGACAAACCAAACAAGACGAACATTAACTATCCTCTCTAAGGTGTTACAGAGTGAGCTCGTCGAAGCAATTGTACTGTTGTAAGAAGGTATTTGGGGATCATTCCCTGGATAGTTGAAACACAGGATATAAATTTTCGCCAGGCATCAGGAAAAACATTCCCCTCTCTGATCCTGTAAAAAACAATCAACATAAGAGCAAGAGAATCAGGGTATGGATAGTGCAACATCTCGTAGTGCACATCATCATGTCCGACCAATGTACTGTCAGCCCGATAAAGGCTGGTTTGAGTTCCGGCAGTGTAAAAGAGTGACTAAAGTCGTAGAGAAATTCAGCTCAGAAGAAAAGAGGTGTTCGCTATGCTCGAGTTTTGATGACTAAGAAGGTAGAGAATGAAGCAGAAGTGCAAGATTCGTGGCAAAAGCTTTCAACTGGAGTATCTGTGATGATCCAGGTATCAGAGAGTAAGATGGAGAGGGTGACAGAATTATGTTACCATTTTTACTTTCCGATACTGTTCCCCTCTATGACTATAGAACTGGAGGTAGAGAATTTGCTGGTTATGAACTTAATCCAACATTTCTACCGGATTTAACTTATTACTGGAGAGCATGTGCACGTGCCTGCTAAAAGCGATGAAAAATGTCAACAGTTTGTATTATGTCTAAAGGTTTTGGCTCCGGAGTATATGCTTCCAAGTAAACTAAAACGCCGCTTTGAGACCAATCATCCAAACTTGGCTGGTAAATCTGGAGATTATTTTACCAGAAAGTTGAAAGAATTGAAAGAACAAAAAGGTACATTTTTGAAACAAGCAATGCTTTGTTAGCATCTTACAAGGTGGCATATAGAGTCGCAAAATGTAAAAAGCCGCATACCATCAACTGATTTTACCAGCTGCAGTTATGTGGTGAATATTATAGTATCCAACAGTACTATCAGTCGTAAAATTCAACATAAGTAAAAAGACCTTAATGATTGATTAGCTAATTATAAAGGATGAAATGTAAGGAATTCGAGTTACAACTATATGAGGCGATGGATAGTAATAAGGATGCTCAGTCGATTTGCTACACGCTGATCTTAGTCTTTGAAAGTGTGTTAAAAGAGGTGAAGTTTATGGAAACTCGGCCACAGAAGATGTTTTTAAAACCGTGTAAGGATATGGAATCTAAGTAGACATCTTTGTTGTACTGTTGGAGCTCTCCATGGCTGTTCCATGGGAATGTACTGTCCAGTGTGTTCGAATTGTAACACTAATTCTTCTATTATTTCGAAGAAAAAGAACAGGAATGTGCAAAAAATTTTGGATACTGATTTTATTTATGAAAATTACCATCCCAGTGTGATTTCTTCGAAAAACTGAATACCTTGAATCTCTCTCTGCAGTGAAACAACACGCACATTTTGAAATTTACAGAGTAGATTTCAGCTTTAAGAAAAAAGTAGCTACAGTGTAGAAAAAAAAGAATAAAGATGGGGGCAAAGATTGTTTCCCATGTTGCAGCACTTTATTACATCCAGAGAACTTAATTTGACCCTGGAACTAAAATCTGTTTTTGAGAAGAAATAACACAGCTCAGTAACTGGTTTCAAAAGTACATTCTAGTAGATGTGGAGATGTTTGCATGGGTCCAAAACACATTCAAAGCTTAGACCCCATCAGCAAGTACTTCTGCAGAAGAGGAACATTTTATTAAACTGTCTTGTGATAAGAGCTTAAAAACAATTTTGACAGCATGGGACTAACTGAGTTTTGGATATCAGTAAAAGTAGAATATCCGCTGCAATATGCTGAATATCAGCGAAAACTAATTGGATTTTCGACGTCATATCTTTTCGGCGATTGCTGTGTGAAAAGCTAGTCTCGATTAAAAATATATGTGAAACTAGAAACAAAGGTGGCGGTGTCCAATCTGATTGCTAGGTTTCACAAGCTGTGCAGTGCCCGACAGGCGCACACATCCCATTTGTAATTGTGGGGATTTAAATATCATATAAAATTGTTGTTTTTATTTTCAATTTACGTGTATTATTTTTTCAACTTGCGACTATGCTGTTAGGATAGAAATACCTGTTAATTATTAAGGTTTTCGGACATAAGTACTTACTAAAGAAACTGTTACGTTTTTCTTCTTGCCTAGGGACGCCATGAGAAATTTGCTGAGACCCTAGAGGCGTTGTAAACCGAAAAAGTTTTAGATACTCAAATGTGGTATCCTCCAATAGCATAGCGGTATGTTTGCGGACTTACACCGCCAGAAATCGAATTTTGATACCTTTGGGGGCGATGTGCAGATCACCCATTCCGCAGTTTTGTGTCTAATTTCAAACAAACAAAACCACAGTAAAAATTTGTTTACCAGAGTCTATAAACCACGTATTGTACACAGTATATCGATACATATGGTTTCAACACCTGTCTGACAACTATGGTCTCTTGTAATTCTTGGCAGTCTGCCAGTAATACCTTCATCTTTTCAAGTACCTTCTGTACTTTATGTATTACAACTATCTTTTATATATTTCAATTTTACATTTTTTAATAATGTGTAAATATGAGATTCTTCAAATTCTGCACAATAAACAAGAAAGTTTGTTTACGTTTTTCGTTAGTTCATGAAATAAAATATGGTGTCTCATGAACAACTTCATCTAACGTTTTTATAGCAGTTTCAGACAGGATGACAATTTTCAACATAGTTTTGGGACTGGAAAAGTCTCTCGTGGGATAAACAGTTTTTGCTCTTTTTCCAAACTGTAGTTCTCTATTTCTGTAAAACAGAACAGAAAGTTATAAAAATCATCGATCTTTTAACACAAGGTTCTGAGGTGTGTTATGGTGTAATTCTTATTTTCATTACGTGTTCAGCATTTAGTGATATACGCCTTGCCTTTAATATATATGCACTTGAAATAAGTCTTGGCTTCAATTTTCTGTAATTCATGAAGTTGGTACCAAACATTCTACCTATAATCTATCTTACCGGTCTATAATAATAAATATGTATAATGAATAACACACACCTTTAATTACTTTGATAGATAATGGTTAAATTGTTTGCAATATTTGACGTATTCTTCGATAAAATTATAAGCATATGAACATAAGCACTTAAATGTAAATATTGTACAGAACACCTCTCGGTGTGGATTCCTGTACATGGTGAGAGGACTTCCCAGAGAAAGTTTTATTCTTTCAGTTTACCTGCTCTTGGATCTAAACATCTACTCACGTGTTTGCCGTGCGTGGCAACCAATAAAGGGGAGGAAAGGGTCCTGGTGGTTGAGTAGTCTAGCACAACACTCTGTCCTTGAATTGCTGTAGACGGACAGCCTTAGGGTGGCCCCCTTGGGTCAATCGGCTGGTCAACCAAGAACCAATGTTGGATGTTTTGAGTTGTTTTTGTGGACATTGCATCTGATGCTGGTGTTTAGGTATAGTACTCACGAAATCTTGGCGTTGCTGCAGTGCCTTTGTTTGACATTCTAGTACAACCCCTCGTAGAGCTCCATGGTGGGTGGGGTCAGTGGAAACCGAAATTTCCCTTTCTTTATTATGGATATTCGAATTAAATATCTTAATAAAATAGTGAATAAACAGTCTAAAAGTAAACGACCACGTCTTGAAGATTCTAAGTAGCTATCCTCACCATCCGTACCACCAATCGTACCTAATTTTTTATATTGCACTAACTTTTAAACATATTTTTTTCTTCGGAATAAAAATGGGGCTAGTAGACTTGCTGGCCCTCAAAAGACAGTAAAAAAGCTTCGATCAGGTGATATATTGGGGGAAACATCCATATCTCAACACAGTGAGCTCCTGTTGCATTCAAAGGCAATTGGGGATATAACTATTGAGGTTACATCTCATACCACTTTGATTTCATCATGAGGAGTTATTGTTGAGAGGAATTTGAAGATCATTCCAGAGTCGGAGATTCTTGGTGGTTTCTTCACCCAAGGAGTTTCTTTGATGAGATGTATCTCCACACGCACATACGATATTATGTTGCCGACAAATGTCCTTATTCTGACATTTACGTCACTACGTCTGCCTGCCACCACCAAAGCATGTTATCTTAATTGCATATTATGACCATACATTCCTTACCTTCTCCGATGTTTCCAGTGTCAACAGTTCGGTCACTCAAAGACTACACATCGTGGTTTCTTGACGTTTGCTCATTGCAGTGGCAATAACTATGACGCCCGTGAGTGTGAAACGGACCCTTATTGTATGAATGGCAATGACTCGCACCCGTCCTACTTTCCTTCTTGCCCTTAACGGTTGGAAGAAAAAGAGGTGCAGCGTTTGAAAACAATTGATGACATTACCTCTACTAAGGGTCGAAAATTGCCGTCCACAACCTTACCTCGAACGTATGGTGTTGCCCTTTGTTTCTCTGCTACTGTGGGAATGCAAACAGATCTCTCTGTGCCTCCTGAAGAATCGTTTTTTAAAAAAGTCTTTTGATCTCGATGGTTAAAAAGTAGATGAATCCACTTCAACACCTATTTCTGACTTTTGTATACATTTTTCCAAACCTCTATGTCCACATTCTTTGGATCCAGGTACATGCATTTCCTTTTTCTCTCATCCGAAAATGCAAAACAATCATTCATGCAGTCCCCAGTCTCTGGAATCCCCTTCCAACAGCAAAGATCTGCTGGATCCTAGGGCAGGATCCATGGAGGTCGATGGAACTCCCTCGAATAAGGAAAGTAAGAAAAAAAGCGGTCGTAAACAGAAAGATTGTCCGTCTAATTCGTTTACACACAAATACGAATGTCCACCCTGGTACAATGGAATTGCTGAAGTCTACGTTCTAATCTGGATGACATCAAAACACTGATTGCTCCCTACCATCATGCATGTCTCTTCTTACAGTAAACATTTCTTAAACCTACCGATACAGTTACCTTTCGGCGCTTTTATTTATACAGAAATGACAGGCTGTTTAATGGACGTTTGCATGGAGGGGTGGCACTGTTGGTTGATCAGCATGTGCCCACCCTGTCTTTACCACTTGACACACCGTTGGAGGCCGAAGCTTCCCGTGTTTCCTTGGGTAATATCGTCTATGTTTGTTCTTTCTATCTTTTACCTGAAAAGACACATGATTAAATGGACCTTGATGCTCTCAGTGAACAGTTACCATCTCTCTTTTCATCCTGGGGGATTTTAATAGACATCATCCCATCTGGGAAAGTGTTGATATTGAGAGATGGGGTCTTTTTGTTGAGCATGTTCTGAACCTTTCTCTGTTCAATACTGGATATTAAATTTATTTCCGTGCGCCTAATCAGTCCTTTACTGCAGTTTATCTCTCAATTTTTTCCCCTTCATTATTTTCCAATTTTTCATGTGTGGTTGACAATAATGCACGAGGTTGTGATAATTTCCCCATAATGGTGAGAGATGGTTAATAAGAGATAGTCTATAACTTTAAAACAGTATATAAAACATGATTTTAATAGTAAAAATTAGACATGTCTGAGAGATGGAGTTATCTTTGATAAATACTTATTGTATGTATAACAGGCAAACATCACCGCCAATCATATAAGTTTTCTGCACCATAATATGTGATGAAAAATTTTATTCCAGGTTTTGTTAATATTTTTTATTGAACCATAATCTAAAAAGTAACACTGAAGGATAATGACTGAAGATAAAATTTAATAATCGTTTATATATGAAAAAGAATATTTGATATGTGAAATTTATGCTTTTAATTCAGTAAGTTAGCGATAAAAAGTCATTAAAAATGACTCAGGATTTCATTACACTGAGATATTATCGTAAGGATTACTGTATTATCAAAACACTTTAAGTTTGATTCATATAACAATATGGAGTCAGCAGTTTGGAACAGTTAATTATAATGTTTGTCAAACTAGTGATAAATGAATGACATACTTACTTATAAACATAATTTTAAGCAGTATCCCCTACTGTAATAATGGAGTAACTGTAATTCAGTTCCAGTTATGTTACAAATTCTTATAATTTCACAATCTCTTTCTTCTATCACTTTACACTTTATGTATCAATTGTAAAATACTCACTGAAATCATTTTTAGGTCGACGTACCTTTTTGTTAACTTGCTTAGAACTATAAATCCAAGATCTTATGTTTTGGATACTGTTGATGTGTTATGTAAATGAGTAAATATTTTGTAAACGACGGCATGTCGTGTTGTGTTTGGATTTTCATTTTTATTATCTATGTTTCCATATTTATATTATTGTTTCGAAGTTTAAACTAATAAAATATGTTGTTATTCATTTAGGGTAACATTTAGAATTTTCTTGAATTAAGTAGACCAATCATATGTTTGTAAATGAAGTGCTGGCGACTTCGTGTCTAGACGTTTAGTCTCGTGCAAGAACGGACATGCGAGGATTGCTCTGGAGATCTGTAGAAATTTCGCGGATATTCGAGGGGTCTAGGCCTACAATATATAAACAGACGAAGATGCGAGAGAGAAGGAGAGTCAGACATTAGTTTTATTTCAAAAGAAGAGAGTCAGTTATTTGAGAAAGATTAAGTGTTTGCTGTGATTATTCAACTTGGATTTGTGACTGAAGTTAGATCTACGGAAGCTGTGATTTTATTTCGTCAATCTCTACGATTCATCTGAGTTACTGCTTGTCGGCGAATTGGTGACGTTCATCAGAAGCATCGTGAAAGGAACTTCGTCGAATTTATTGAACTGTGAACTGTTTCTGAACTTCTTTATTTAAGCTTCGAAATTTCTTCGTGGGACCAAATTCACACCCTAGACTGGAATTTGAGACTTTCATTTTAGATCATTATATCAGATAAAGGCCAGTACCATTTTGTATTGTAATAAATTTTGAAGTTTGAAACTAGTATTATTTTGTTTTGTAATTAATTTCGAATGTTGTAACTTAATATCTGTCACTGTTGTTATATAATTTATGTTATATCTGTTATATTTGTTAATAGTTTAGTGTAATAAATTATACAAGCTGTTATCTGTGTTTTTCTGTTGCGTTTAGTCTACGAAAAACATAAAACATAAAAAAATGCGTAACATGATGAAAAACCTTCCTATGCATTTTTTGTAAATTAGAACGTGTTGCTTTCACTTGAATAAAGGTTGAGGTCGAACTTGAAAGGTAAAAATCGTGAACGGATTTGTCTTATAAATAAAACTATATTATCTTAGTTATTTATAGCTGAGTAAAATAAATGAAACCAAGCAGAAGAACCATACGTATAAAATACAATGAAAATTATCTTTGTTTGTGACATAACAGCAAAGATGTCTGAATCACGTGGTTATATTTTGAAGAGTTTCTTGGTTTATAACAGGTAATTTGACCGACATAATATTTTATTTTTCTGTCATGTAAGAACAACATAAATATCAGAAGATTTTGTTATAAGAACAAAACCACTTTGGTCTATTTGCTGTATTGAAATATTTGCTGCATTAAATATTCAATGTAAAAAGCTGGAATGCCACACAAATTAGTTTGTTGTCTTGATAGGCTGATAATCTTTCTTTCTTTTTGTTCTACATTATAAAGACGAGTCTAGAAATTTATTATTGTTTTCTAAAAAAGAACGAAAGTTCAAAAGTGAAAAGTTTCATTGTTAAAAAAGCAGAGCGAGAGAGTTTCCTCCAGACGAAGTCTCTCATTAGTAATAAATTTGATATCGATGGATTTAAAATTACATTACAAATTTAGAATGTTGAAATAACACATTTTTTCACACTTATTGATAACTAGTTTTCAGTTCATTTATGTAGCATGTTACATTACGTTTGTTACATGTACATTCGAAGATAATAAATCAGTAATCAAAATTTAATATCAACTCAAAAATGACTGAGCTTTAGGAATTGTTTGTGTGAATATTTAAAAAACTCTTAAATAACTAAGATAACATTTCAGTCATGCAAAGTATAATATTTGTATCGAGTTAACCAATGTATGTATAAATAAATAATTTTCTTTATAAAAATCGCTTTTCACATAATATGTAGTTAATTTTGTTGCCCTAATGCAGGTAGGCATTTACTTTAATATTTGTGACGACGTACTCCTCTATAACACGTGATAAAAGCAGCTGGTAAAATTTTACGGATAGCGAAATTATAAGAATTTTTAACACAACTGGAATTGAATTTTATTTTGTCTGTTATCACAATGAGGGTGCTGTGATAATTTTACAGTAGATGGAAGTGCTTTAAATTATATTTATGAGAAAGATTTTCACTCATTTTTCATTATTTTGACAAATATTATAATTAGCTGTTTGAAACTGCTGACTCCATATTGATATATTAAACTTAAACAGTTTTGATAATATAGTGATCCATAACGATGATATCTCAGTATTACGAAATCCTGCGTCATGTTTAGAATGACATTTTTATTTCCAACTTATTACCATGAATTAAAAGTACAATGTTACATATCAAGTAATAATATTTTTCATATATAAACGATTATTAATTTATTTTCAGTCATGAAGGCCTGGCATGGCCTATTGCGTTAAGGCGTGCGCTTCGTAATCTGAAGGTCGCGGCTTCGCACCCGAGTCGCGCCAAACATGCTCGCCCTCCCATCCGTGGGGGCGTTATAATGTTCGGTCAATCCAACTTTTCGTTGGTAAAAGAGTAGCCCAAATTTGGCGGTGGGTGGTGATGACTAGCTGCCTTCCCTCTAGTATTACACTACTAAAGTAGGGACGGCTAGCACAGATAGCCCTCGAGTAGCTTTGTGCGAAATTCCAAAACAAACAGACTTTCCAAGAAAATTATGAATGCGTTTAAATTAACTAGATGTTCTCACTGTGGAATATTATATTTCTGAAGAGTTTGTGTTTGATAGCGTAGTGAAAAAGTTTCAAGAGTTAAAAATAATTAAATAGGAATCTATTAGGAAAAAATGTATAAAGCTGCCTTGTCTATGGTAAATAAACAGTACATAGAATTAAAAATCCATTCATTATGTAAATAATTTTATAATTTTAATAAACATTCCATTGTAGAATTGTTTGTGACATTAAATTACATAGTTATTAAATCAATTTTTAAGTGCTGAACGTGGCCATTTGGTTAACATGTCTAGACTATGAAACCTATGTTTCATTCTTATCGTCATATTAACGCAAAATTAACCTCAACAGAATCTCGGTATGGGTGCTCAAAATAGAGTGACAGTCAAATCCCACTTTTTTGTCAACTAAGAGTATTTAAAAAAGGCGTAAAATGATGTTAAAAAAACGGCTATGTTTACTGACCAGTTTTGTTCACTACCCTCTACCTATTAAACTGTGCTCCGTAGCAAACTCACAGGGACGCCGAAGGATATTTGAATTTTCTATGGAACGACAGCAATATCGACATCTTTCTGACACGACGCGAACTAATTGCTAGAGGTTGTTCGCAGTTTTAACATTTGACAACACTACATTCCTTTCATTGATGTTCTCGAATGTTTGAGATATAATTTTGTTTATTTGTACTTTCGGAAACGCCAGGAACTTCTCGAACATACTTGTTTCTTATATCTTTATATTTTGCCAGCTCAGTAGATATGGTGAACAACATGGTTGGTGAATCTAAGGGAAGCCATCCAAGAATGTTCATTTGATTTACTACACACTGAACCTTGTCCTGGAAAGTGTGTTGAAAATGGTGAAATGTATGAAAACTCGGCCATAGAAGGCGACGTGTTTCTTTTTAAAACAAACTTTGTGAGGATATGGAATCAGAATTTTTGGAAAAGACTGTTTACCCTTGTTGCAGCGGTTTTTGACATTGAATGAAGTTGCTTTGACCCACTAACTAAATTTTACGAGGAGCACCTAATATAGCTCAGTGACTGGTTTTAAATTATTATTCATAAGATATGGAGAAACTTCCACGGATACCAGGCCCATTAAAGGCTATGATCCCATCTGAATTTACCTCTCCAAAAATGAAAATTTTATTGAACTGTCTTGTGATAAGACTTTAAAAACAAATTAACTTGAGTGATGAATATCTGCTGCTAAGTGCTGAAGCTCAGCGAATCTAAATTCCATCCACAACGACACATCTTTTTAAAGCTGAGTTATAGGAGATCGTTGTGATAAAAAGTAATAATTCCGTGAAAATCAATGTTGAACAGGAAATGTGGGTGGTGGTGTCAAATTTTATTTCTAGGTTTGAGATGCAGGCGCACTTATGCTATTAGTAATCGTGGTTACTTAAAATGAACTAAAATTTTCCCTTTACTTTTAATTTACGTGTATTATTTTTACAAATTGCTACTAAGTTGATAGCATAGAAATACTTATCAAATATTAAGTTCTTCAGACATAATGACTTATTAAACGGAACTGTTAGGTCTTCCTTTGTGACAAGGAGCGTCATGTAGAAATTGTTAAAACACAAAAGGCATTGTGAACAAATAAAGTTTTGAATAGTCAAAAAAGTATCCTCTAGCGACATAGCAGTATGTTTGCGGACTGTGTTTCGATACCTTTGGGATAAAGTACAGATGGCCCATTCTGCGGCTTTTTGTTTAATTTCTAACAAACAAACCAAAAGTGAATAATCTTTACATATGGTTTCAGTAGCTGATTGTTAACAATGGATTATAATACTTCTTGGGAGTCTGCAATTATATTAATAATTCGCAAACAAAAGACTCTTAAAATTCTGCCCACAAAACAAGCAAATTTGATTAGATACCTTGTTAGTTCATGAAATATCATATGATATCTCAGAAACTACTTTGCCCTACATCTTTATAACCGTTCGTAACAGATGACAACTCTCAATACAGAGTAGGCACTGGGATAAATCTGTCTTGGTTTAAACAGATGTGCCCTTTTCCAAACTGTAGTTTTGTGCTTCTGTAAAACATAGCAGAAACTTATAAAAATTATCGTTTTTTTTCAACACAAGATACTGTGGTATGTAGAGGTATAATTCTTACTTTCTTCACGTATATAATATGTAGTGATATGCTTGTACATCTTGTCTTTCACATATATGTACTTCATATAAATCTTGGCTTCAATCTTCTTTTATACCTGAAGTTGGTACAGAACGTACTTTTTCTAATCTAGCTTACCGGTCTTTAATAATAAAAACACTGCTGGCCATATTCTTAAGGACAATAAACATAAAGAAAACATATGCATTTTGCGTTGTTAGATTCAACTACTTATTTGAGTAGAGCTTCGAAAGATGAAAATAAGAAAAGAGAAAATAAAAATAAAAAACATTTTTAGCATTTAATAGCAAAAATGTGAACACTATGAAATTAGCCTAAATTCTCGCTGGGCAAAAGTTTAAAACCATTCCAAAAAGAAGTCCGAAAGGGGGTAGGAAATGCCTAACAAGCGATATCAGTGGTGAGTTGCACGCCCGTCATTGCGAATAACTGCAAACATTGGCTTTGGCATGGTCGATATAAGCATTTACAAAAGGCTGGTTGGAATGTTATAACAAGTGGTGAAGATAGCTTCAAGAAGATCATGCACTGTTTGGAATTTACGTCCATTTATACAGACTTCACTTGCCATCCACCCAGAAACATTTTTAATGAGGTTCATTCAGTTCTGGCGAACACGCTAGATGGTGCAAAAGAATCACGTTATTCGCCATGAAAAGTCCTTTGTCTTGTGGGTATTGTGGATTGCAGCGTTGCCCTGCTGCAAGATCAATTCATTTCTACAGAAGCGAGGGTCTTTAGTCAATAAAAATGCTCTCTCTAATACGTCAATGTAGCCGGCAGCTGTTTGACGCCCCTGTATAACGTAAAGCTCCACTGTTCCATGGAAGGAGAAAACACCCAAGGTTATGAAGAAACCTTCTTTACTGTGTCATGTAGAAAACGTCTACGGTGGGAAATCCTTATCGTCACAGTTACGTGGGAAGCCATCTGGACCATCCAGGTTAAACGATTTCTCATCAGAGAACAAAACCTTCTTCCACATTTCTTCATCCTATGTTTTATACTTTTCAGCAAAGTTTAACCGAGCTGTTTCGTGGTGTGAAAGGAGACGTGGCCTTTGAAGTCGTTTACGGTTTTTAAAGACTTTCTCTTGTGGATGGCGTCTTATTGTTCTTGAACTGCATTCTGTGTGCGTAAGAGCCTTAATCCTGTTCGACGATCGGCTGGTGTCTTGCTGGACAACCTGTCGAACTCTCCTGTTCAACGCCAGCTAAATTTTCTTGATACGACCACTTGAAATTCTCGTTTCGTATCCCTCAGGGTCTTTTCAGAAATTTGCAACAGCAGTTTTATTACTCCCAATCTCACCAGCGATGGCACCTTGTTTTTGCAGCTCGTCAATTCTGCCACGTAAAAACTCTGTCAACTTTTTAGGCTTTGCCATGTTTTTATCCAATGTAACACAGAAGATGTCACTAGGAGATATTGATAACGCTAATGCTTGAACACAAATTACTAAATTTTGTTCCAATTAACGCTTCGTTTCAGTATGGTCTTAAACTTTTGATCAGCTAGTATGTAGGCTAACTTCATAGTGTTCACATTTTCCCTATTAAATGCTGAAAAAGTTTATTTTCCATAACCTATTATTATCTTTCGAAGGTCTACTCAATAAGTGGTTGAGTATAGCAACGCAAAAATGCATATTTTTTATTCATGCTCATTGGCCTTAAGATTTTAGCTAGCAGTGTACGTGTGGAGAATAAGACATATGTTTATGAGTTTGATGGATATTGATTAAATTATTTTGAAAAAAATCTGTGCCCACATTCAGATCAACAACACAAACAACAACAAACCCGCGATAATAAATCCCAAAATAAAATTTCAAAACCTTAAACTTCAGCATGTCACATGTTCCCAATGTCGAAAATAAGCAGCATTTAGATAAAAAAAAATTGTTTAACAAAACACAACATTCCAGTAAACACCAAACTTATTCAAGAAACAGGTGTAAAACTACACTGACCAAGACAATAAGCTCGGGATGGCCAAGTGTGTTAGGGCGATCGACTCGTAATCGGAGGGTTGTGGGTTCGAATCCCGCTCACACTAAACATGCTCGCCCTTTCAGCCGTGGGGGCGTTATAGTGTGATGGTAAAAAAGTAGCTCAAGAGCTGGCAGTGGGTGATGATGACTGGCCGCCTTCCCTCAAGTTTCAAACTGTCACTTTGAGAACAAGCGCTTGTCTGTGGAACTGGCTTGGCATAATATTAAATGGATGAATCTGCCGTCGGTCCCGTTCAAACTGTACCACGACAAGGACGTATTATCGGCGTACTCGATAGTTATGAAAATCGAGCATGAAGCATATTAGACACTTCCACTGTGGCCTTGAAGATCATGTATTAAGGACATGCGAGACACAGCGGTGCGGTGTCTGTTATTTTGGACACATTGAAAGTGACTGCACAGTTCTCTATTTTGTGTGTAATAGTGACTATACGTCTTCGCATTCTCCGAGGTGTGTAGTATCTTAGATCGCGGTGGATGCAGAGCCGCCGCGTGAGAAGAGTGAGGCGAATGCGGGGTTTTCTTTGTTCTGTCCCCACTTGTAACTGCTCACCGGGATGGGATCTTTGAGCAGATACCTGCCTCCGTGTGGCGACTGCTCTAATGTCATGAATCGCTTAGTGTAATCGGAATTCTTAAAAGGAACCCCAACCACTTGGGAGGAAATGAGTGCAGATACTCGTTTTTGAAGGCTCAAGCCTCTGTATCTGCTGGGGAAGAGGTTGGGACTGTGTCGGCGCCCACATTTTTATAGCCTGTGTAGCTGTTGTTGTGGGATCTTCTGAGGAGGATCAGGTTCCCTCTGTTTAGTGTGGGCTGGATGAGAGATGTGGTGCCTCTGAGGTTGTACAGTAAAGTTGGAGCTCCGAGGAGCTTACAACCTTGGCCTCGAATATTGTGGGTGATAAGGTCTTCGTCCTCATGGATATTGGTTACCGTAACCGAATGGAAAACGAGCTGCACTTAGCAGGCTCGCCCAATTATTTCATAGGATTTCCCAATCTCTCGTGCTTTTCTGAATCTCAGGAGAATAACTTCGGGGCCCTGCAGACCCGTGTTTTTCTTGGACTTGTGTCCAAGAGAATCTTCAGTGCAACCATCAATGTCATGAGGCGGTGGGGTTGGGCGAACTCAAGAGACTGCTCGGCACTCTTGCACAATCAGTTCAACCAACTCACCAGCGTCATTAATTCCCACCTTTTGGCTGATTGATGGGTTTTTTCTGCCTCACCCTAAACATTTAGGGAATGCGTATCGTTGCTTGTTTTGTTTTGTTTGTTTTTGAATTTCGCAGAAAGCTACTCGAGGGCTATCTGTGCTAGCCGTTCCTAATTTAGCAGTGTAAGACAACAGGAAAGGCAGCTAGTCATCCCCACCCACCGCCAACTCTTGGGCTACTCTTTTACCAACGAATAGTGGGATTGACCGTCACATTATAACGCCCCACGGCTGGGAGGGCGAGCATGTTTGGCACGACTCGGGCGCGAACCCGCGACCCTCAGATTACGAAGCACACGCCTTAACGCGCTTGGCCATCCCGGGCCGCAATCTCAGAGGAGCAAGGCGAGCGAACACTACTATGAAGGAGCATATAGAATCTTTACAGATGCCCCCCAGTAGCTCAGCGGTATGTCTGCGGACTTGCACGCTAAAATCCGGGTTTCGATACCCGTGGTAGGCAGAGCACAGATAGCCCATTGTGTAGCTTTGTGCTTAGTTCAAAACAACAACAACATCAAGGAGCGTATCATGAAAACGTGATGGGAAAATATTTGGGGGGTGATACGTGAAAGTGATTTACATTACAGTCACAAATCTCGAAAAACTACTCATTTTAAACATTTTTTGTTCGCTTTTTTATAACTTTTGTATAAACATATGTAAATCATTCTTTATATCTTGTTTTATTTAGTCCTAATGAGAATGAAAATGTGCAAATTTGTCCGTTTTTACATGGAAAATAGGTTAATTTCTAAATTTCATTATTCAGGACACAAAAGCAAAGTTTGAAAGGAATAATGGCCATTTTCTGTACTTTTACAACATTTGCAATTAAAAAATAACACATAGTGTCCAGGAAAAAATGTGTTACATTGTATAATAAATCCCAAGGTACAAAACATTAAACTGCTGCATATCAGTCCCCTCCCCAGTGGCTTAGTGGTATGACTGTGGACCGACAACGCTGAAACCGAGTTTCCATATCCGTTCAACTAAATAAAACAACACTTTATAAACAGCAATAAATGTCCTCCATAAACCGTTGAGAAAAAGTATACACACACATCAAGATCAATGACCCACTCAACAACTAACGCAAATAGTCGTGGAACAGCTGTGACCGAAATTTTAAAATCAAATAAGAAACAAACAGTACGTGTACCTACTTTAGGGTAGAAGAATCATCTGAGTTGCCTGTCGACTTTTAGTGAAACGAAAGAAATGTGTTTACAGACACCTGTGCCTTCTAATGTTAAAATAACTAAGTAGTGGCTGTAATACCGAAGTTCGTTTCTCATAATGTTAGAACAGCTAAGTTTATCCGAGAGTTGTAAAATATAAAAACCCTCACACCCTCTCAGAAGAAGTGATTTTACCAGCTGCAGTAGATACAGTGGACATTATGGTTGGTGAGTCTGCGGGAAGACAGCTTTAAACGATGCTTTTATCCAACAATACCATGAGTCATAGAATCCAACACAGCGTAAAAAACCTCAATGATCAGATAATTGAAACAAACGAAAGGCAAGAAATTCGGGTAACAACTGGATGAGGCGATGGATAGTAACAAGAATGTTCATTTCATTTGATACACACTGAACCTAGTCCTCAAAAGTGTATTGAAAGTTGTGAACGTATTAAAAATTCGGCTACAAAAAGCGAGGTTTTTTTAACAATTTGTGTGGGGTTATGTGATCTGAGCACACATTTCTGTTGTGCTGTTGTCGCTCGCCATGGCTATTTCTTGGGAATGTATCGTCCCTTGTGTTCGAATTACAACATTATTTCTTCTGTATTTACATTGATATATATATTTCCATGTGTATTTAATAAATTATATTGTATATTTCTGTTCATACTTATTAAACTGAATCCGTCATTTATAATAACCACATAATTTAACCTTCTATATCGATTTATTTTTAACTGGGAGGTAAATTAGGCTTTTTATAAGTTTATAATTTGATTCTCGAAACGAACAGTAAATAAACTGATAATTTTACAAAACTGTTAAGAAATATTTTCACGACTAACAGTGTCACCTGAAATTTCTCAATCAGGATAATAAAGCGTTTTGTCACTGCAGCTAAACAAGCTTTCTAACCCTTATTATTAGCACGTTAAAGAAAATAAAGTACAGAACAACGTTTCGACTTGAGTCTGACACCCACCACTATTGTGGTACAGATATGTTGATGATACAGTTGCTGGATTCACATCTACATAACACATAATAAGTTTTTACATCCACGTTAGGTATGTGCACACCAATTTTTCGTTAACCAGTTCCAATCTAAGAAACTAAAGAACTAACCAAATAACATTTCTCAAGCTCAAGATCACAAGAATCGATCCACAGTTTAAAAGAGAAACCCTCAGAATAGTCACCCATAATGGGTTTCACATTCCTTGGGACTCAGCACCTGAAACACAACAAAAAACTCAGCATAATAAGAAACCAAGTAAAAAGTGAAATAAGCAAAACAACACTTTATCAGCATTTACAAATTTCTTTCATAAACCATTAAAAATTATACACACAAATAAAGATTAATAACATTATCAAGAACAAACCAGCGATAAGAAATCCAAACAAACTACACAACCTCACACAGCTGTATACCACATGTTTCTGACATCAGCGAAAACATAATCAACATTTGGATAAAAAAACAACACAAGATTCCAGTAAAAACCAAACTTATTCAATAATTAGGTACAAAACTTAATTCCATTCCATCTAAAAACCACATTGACAGTCATATCACCAACATTATTTACGAAATACGATGCAACAACTGCCACGAGTTCTATATTGGAGAAACAGACAGAAAAATGGAAACCAGTTTCAAAGATCACAAAAAGACCTTCAGACGTTTCTCAACACTTCAAATTAAATAAACACAGCATAATCATAGTAAAATCTCAGATACTAAGTTGGGAAACAAATATAAACAAACACAAAATTAAAAAGCCCTATTTATACAGTAAATAAATCAAAATTAAACCAACATAAAGATGTCGCTAACATATAACTGCATGAACCCGTACAATCCCGTACCCGTTTATACTCTCGACCCTTAGACATATTCCCGGTGAAGGTCAGTATCAAACTCTCTCGCCCCCCAGTAGCTCAGCGGTATGTCTGCGGACTTAAACGCTAAAATCCGGGTTTCGATACCCGTGGTGGGCAGAGCACAGATAGCCCATTGTGTAGCTTTGTGCTTAATTCAAAACAACAACAACAATAAAACTCTCTCTTTGTTAACCTGAGGATGATCTAAGAAGGTCAAAACGCTGTTCTGTACTTTCATTTTAATTAAAGTTTTAATTCCCATACCAACCGTCTTGAGAGTACATTTTGACATATCAAACCTCGTAAGTTAAGTAGTAAAGTGTTTGGAAAAAATGTGGTTCTTGTACTTCCAGTATCTTCAGTTAAATTTCTCATAAAATAAGCCGTTGATATCGGAATGTATGTGTAAGTTTGTGTATCAGCTTCAAGCCCTTGTTTATTAGGTTAGGAATCGTTGAAATTTGAACCAATATTTGGGTACTAAACATGTTACCATTTTCGCCCCTGGGGTAACTGGTGAACATATCAACACATATGAATATGTCTTACAAGGACTGAAAATCTCTACTTTGATAATAAAGAAGTAATAAAACATGATAAATGTAACACTATTCATTTAACGGTTTGATGTAAGATATTTAATATTTAATGATTATATAACGAATATCATAAATAATCACTTTTATGCACAGTGTGTAACAGTGTTTAAACTTGGTACTAATATAATTTTTCTAAACGTGACGTTTATTGGCTGAGCCTTTCAGCTAAATAAATATTGACCAAGAGATATCTTTATAAAATATTAATAACTACATGTTTTCTAATAATGTCAGGTTCTTTACTGTATATTGCTGTTAAGACTAGCCGAAATGACATTCTTCGTTCAAATCATTCTTTTAACTGTGATGTTCTTCCTATCTAGTGTTTGCAGTTGGATAACCTGTAGCAGCCTATGACGGCGGTTTATATATTAGACGTTAGAACGTTTCGTCAGATACTCACTATCCTTTTCTCCGATAAAAGTAGCCACTTCTCTATTTGATATATATCTGGAAAAGTGTTGACTTTCAGCTTGTATAACCCTCATATGATTCTCTTTACTGTACTCAGGATTTTTTTACTGAATTTTTTATATTCAATTACTATAAAAAACTATACAACTGAATATACTGTACACAAGTAACATAAACATGATAAATAGAAGAACATACAATTATATATTGAATAAGTTCAACTCATCTGAAATATGAAAACTTTGTAAAATTATTAGGATTCATTTAAAATTTGTTGTAAAGTCAATTTCTTGTCTGCTTTATGTATAAAAAGACATTTATTTAAACTTCATGTGACGACTAATATTATGTAGAAATTATTGATACGTTTTGGTTGGAACAAGAAATGAGGTTGGTCGTGTCCAGTCTCATTCCAAATTTTGAGAAGCTGTGAAGTGTCCAACCGGCGATCACATCAGTTCAATAATTGTGTTTTTTTAATATTAGATAAAAATATTGTTTTACTTTCAATTTACTTGTATTATTCTTTTAAACAGCTACTAAGTTGCTAAGATGGAAATATTGTTATTGAGTATTAAGTTGTTTGGATCTAACTACCTAATAGACGGAACTCTTACGTTTTTCTTTCTGCCTAGGATCGCCGTGAAAACAATTGCTCAGATTCTAAAGGAGCTGTGAACCGAAAAAGATTGGAATACTGAAAAAAAAACGCATTATTCTTTATGTTGTCAACCACAGAAATGAAATATCATAGTGAACACCCTCTCCACATAGTGGCATAGCAGTATGTTTGCTCACTTACATTGCCAGAAACTGGATTTCGATACCTTTGGGGAACAAAGTACAGATGTCCCATTTAATGGCCTTGTGCTTGACTTCAAACAGGCAAAACCATAGCGATATTTTTTCCACCAGAGTCTATAAACCAGGTATTTTACATAGTGTATCTCTACATATGGTTTCAACACCTGTTTGTCAACTATTGTCTCTTGTACGTCTTGGCAGTCTGCCAGGTATCTGAAGATATCGCCATCATTTGTACTTTATATATTACGACTGTTTTTATATATATATACATATTTCAGTTGTTTTTTAAATGCTTCGCAAACGTGAGAATTTTCAAATTCTGCACTTTAAACAAGCAAATATGTTTACATTTGTAGTTAGTTCGTGATATAACATATGATATCACAGGAAGTACTTCGCTCTACATCTTTATAACAGTTGGTGACAGGTGATAATTTTTAATGCAGATCCCAGACGGGGAAATATCTCTCGTGGTTTTAATTTTTTTTTGCCCTTTTCCTAAACTGTAGATTTGTAGATTTCAACACAAGATACTGCAGTATGTTATAGTGTATTTCTTATTTTCTATACCTGTTTAACATGCAGTGATATATACTTTGTCTTTAACATATATGTTCTTCAAATACGTTTTAGGTTTAATTTTCCTCAATACATGAAGTGTGGTACCGAACATTCTACTAGTAGTCTATCTTACCGGTCTATAGTAATAAATATCGATAATGAATAAAAGACACGTTTTAATAGTTTGATGGATAATGGTTAAATTGTTTCAAATATTCTATAATACAGTTATGAACCTATGAATTCTCTAAAAGTTTGTTCTGTTTTTACCTTTATATATATATTTATATATCTATTTAATAAATTATATTTTACATTTTCAGTTCATATTTACAAAACTTACTCGGTTATTTTACAATAACAACAAAATTTATTCTTTTATTTCGATTTATTTCTAACTTGAAGATAAATTAGGCTTTTCATAAGTTTAAATTTGATGCCCGAAAGGAACACGAAATAAACAATAATTTTACAAATGTGTTAAGAAAAATTTTCAAAACTAACAGCGCCATCTAAAATTTTTAAATCATGATCATAAAGCTTTTTATCTGTTTTCGTAGCCAAGATTTCATAACCCTTCATAATGTCCAAAAACGTGTTTGAAATAAAAATGGATGCTCAAGACATTTGTGGGTATAAGCACTTCAATTAAAAACAAACAAACAGAACATCGTTTCGGCTTCAGGCTGACACCCACCATTATACTGGAACATTTATGTTCATCATATAATTGATAGATTCTTATCAAATGAACACGCACTTTGATCAACAACGTTAATTGTAAAGATATAATATATACATTTTAACATTAAGTTTACCTGTATGGTTAACAACGAAATCAACAAAATAAAACAACACTTTATAAACATCATCAAATTTCCTCCATAAACTGTTGAAAAAAGTATACACACATATCTAGATCAATAACACAATCAACAACTAACGCAAATAGTCGTGGAACAACTGTAACCGAAATTTTAAAATCAAACAAGAAACAAATAGTACGTGTACCTACTTTAGGGTAGAAGAATTATCTAAGTTGTCTGTATACTTTTAGTGAAACGAAAGAAATGTGTTTACAGATACCTGTGTTTTCTAATGTTAAAATAACTCATGCTGTAATACTGCATACCGAAGTTCGTTCGTCATAATGTTAAAACAGCTACGTGTGTTCGAGAAGATTTATTGATATATAAATATTTATGTACATCTATTATATTAATTGTATGTGAGTGAAGTCATATAGTTTCCATTTACGTACATAGTGCTACATATTCAACAGTAATCACACAACTTCATTTTCAGTTACAGTTGTTCCATTACTACATCGGTCACGTAAAAGAAATGTTTTACATATAAATAACAAACAATCACTCACAGTTTCCTATTTGCTCAGTTTGTGTCTCTCTGCATGCCTGTATATTACTACAATTTGATTATAAACTTCAACTGTTACTAGAATCATTCTGATTGGTTGTGATGTTCTTAGAACATGGTATCTAATAAAAATACAACTATAAAAGTTGGGAACCTGCAACGTAGTCTAATTGTGTGTTTACACTCGTATAAAACATTATAAAAGTACCCAGAAATTTAAAAATCCTTGGTAATATAATTTTATATCTTGTGTGAGAGTATTTTTAAATATTATAATATATATGAATATTATACTAAGTTCACATCTTAAGTACTTATTTTAAGAATTCTTATCATCATGTTGTCAGAAATTAATATTTTTGTTTCATTTTGCAAATCACAAATTGACCACATGCATGGTAACGTTTTTCTATCCGTTTTTAATGCTTCCTTTATGTATGTTTTGGTTGATCCGCCGTGTCACGTTCATGGTTGTTAAATGTAAACTTTCTTTTAAAATGAAGATTCTACTTTCTTATTTTGTTGAGTTAGAACAACATCCACAGTTAAAAAGATATTAAAAATGAAATGAATTTATTGTTAAGTTTTATGTATCAAATGAGAAAAATTCTTCAACATGAAGGAAAGATACATCAATTTTTGTACGGCTTTTGAACTGGTTTCATTGACCCTGTGATACATCGTTAGTGTGTTTCGCCAGTATATTTATATTTCCGGGACTCTCCATCAATGTACCTCTAACCTATATCTTGATCATGAAGTTAGTAACAGATGGAATTCATTGTTTTAAATTTGTCTTTGTTATAAAATTAAATTTTACTAACTACATTAATATTGATTCCAACAGATCAGAGAAATGAGGACTACAATAATTATTATACTTTTGATGTTTACAACACTGTTGGAAGCAACTCCAGGTGAGATTTTAAATTATATAAAACTGAATTCACATACATATTTTAAGTGTTATTAAAGAAATATCAATTATAAGTTTTGTTTTTCTGTGTCGTTTTGTAACCTGTCACAGTGTTCACTTCTTGTTTGTTCTTTGTGAAGGTTTGTAATATAATATTTGATAAAAACTGGATAATTTGTAAAAAAATCAAGCTAAAAGTTTAAAATTTGTCTACATTTTTAATAGAAAAATAATGTACTTTTGTTGACGATTTTATAGTTCACAGCAACTAAAATGAGACTTGAAATAATTTCAACATGATTTCATGTATGAAACAACAATACAGGGTTAAACAACCATGTTTGTACAACTTTTCTTTTTTTTACTGCCTAAAGCTCTGAGGACTTGTCCAGATAACAAAGTCTGTGGAAGAGATTTCTTTTGTTGTGGTTTTTCTATTACCTCCTGTTGTTCTCATGGCGTTAAAAGGGAAGTTGATGGAAGATATGGAGGTTGGGAACGGAGAGACACATAGAAAGTGGAATAGAGGAAACGATTAACACTTATGATATTTCAGTATTAACAGATAATTTTATGATCAATAAAAAATAAATAGCTTAAATAATTCCTGTGTTTGTTTGTTGTTAAAAGCTGACAAAGATCTATTTTAGTTGTGTGCACACGAGGGAATCCCGAATTTTAGGATTACAAGTTATCCGTGTTAACAGTTTCTCAACTTAAGGTAAATTAATCTAAAGCCTCTTATCAAGCATTTAGTGACTATTTATCTAAAAAATATTTTCAAAATATCATTTTAGTTTACATTGAGAATTTATCAACAAATTTAAAACAGTACACGAAACCTAAAATTTTAATGGTAAATATAAGAAATCTCTCACGGATGAAGTCACTTTCGATAATTTTTAATTATTACTCTGAAATATGAACATCATCGACAATCAAATAAATTTTCTGGAACTTAATACGAAAAGAAAAAATTAATTACGTGTTTCGTTAATATTTTATAATTAAACCAGCATCTAAATCGTGAAAAAGGAACTATAATGACTGTAGATAAATAGCTAATAATTGTTTATATATGAAAAAAATATTACTTAACAGGTTACATTTGTACATTTATTTCATTATAATAACGTCGAAATAAAAATGTCATTCAAAAAATGACACAGGATTTCATAATACTGATATAGTTTCATTATGAATCCCCATATGATCAAAACTATTTAAGTTTGATATTATATTACGGTGAAACGTAAGAATCGTGAACCGATTTACCATAAAAATAAAAATATTTTACCTTATTTCTTTATGACTGAGTAAAATAAAAAAACAAGCTATAACCATACTTAATACATACAATCAAGCTTATCTACGTTTGAAACATTATAACTAAGATGTATGAGTCATGTGGTTATGTTCTGAAGAGTTTATTCTTTCGTAACAATAAAGTTGAACGACAGAATGTTTTATTTCTCTACCATGTTAGAACAGTACAAATATCTTAAGATTTTGTTTTAAGATTGGTTTGGTTTTTTGGAATTTCGCACAAGGCTACTCGAGGGTTATCTGTGCTAGCCGTTCCTAATTTAGCAGTGTAAGACTAGAGGGAAGGCAGCTAGTCATCACCACCCACCGCCAAATAACAAGGTTGCTCATTTGATTCACTACACACTGAACCTAGTGCTGGAAAGTTTGCTGAAAGTGGTGAACTTTATAAAAACTCGGAAGGAGATGTGTTTTTAAAAGAACCTTTGTGAGCATATAAAATCTGAAGATATTGGAAAAGACTGTTTACCCCTTGTTGCAACTGATTCTGACATTCAATGAAGTTGCTTTGACCCACTAACTACTCTCTGCTTTTGAGGAGCACCTAATACAGCTCAGTAACTTGTTTGAAATAATTTTCCTGAAAATATGGAGATGTTTGCAAAAATACAAGGCCCATTCAACATTAAGATTCCATCTTAATTTACTTTTGCAGAAGATGAAAATTTTGTTGAAATGTCTTCTGACAAGACTTTAAAAACAAGTTTTGTGAGCATGGAACTAACAGAGTGATGGATACCAGTGAAAGATGAATATCTGCTGACGAGTGCTGAAGCTCAGCAAATCCAAATTCCATTCGCAACGACATATCTTTTTGAAGCTGGGTTATCGGAGATCGCTGTGATAAGGAGTAATTACTGCGTAAAAATCAATGTTAAACAGGAAATGGGGGTGGTGGTGTCCAATTTCATTTCTAGGTTTGAGAAGCAGGTGCACTAATGCTATTAGTAATCGTGTTTTCTTAAAAATAAACTAAAATAATATTCCTTTTGCTCTCAATTTACATGTTTTATTTTTCAAATAGCTACTAGGTTCATAGCATAGAAATACTTATTAAATATGAAGTTGTTCAGACACAATAACTTATTAAACGGAAAAGTTAGGTTTTCCTGTGTGACAAGGGACTCCATATGGTAATTGTTGAGACATTAAAGGCACTGTGAACAAATAAAGTTTTGAAAACTCAAAAGGTATCCCCCAGAGGCGTGGCAGTATGTGCGCGGACTGTGTTTTGATACCTTTGGGGGGCTAAGTACAGATGGCCTGTTCTGTGGATTTTTGTTTAATTTCAAACAAACAAAACCATAGGGAATAATCTCTACATATGGCTTCAGCAGCTGACTATTAACTATGGTGTATTTAATTTCTTGGCAGACTGCAAGTATTACCTTCATCGTTTGTAGTACCTTTTTGTTTCATATATTACGACGATCTTTCTATTTATATTTCAGTTTAGAATATTTTTTCTATTAATAATTCGCAAACAGGAGACTCGAAATTCTGCTCAGAAAACAAGTACATTTGATTAGCTACCTCGTTAGTTCATGAAATAACATATGATATCTGAGGAACTACTTCGCTCTATGTCTTTGTGACAGTTCGTAACAGAATGACAACTTTCAATACAGTTCAAGAACTGGAATAAATTTGTCGTGGTTTCAACAGATTTGCCCTTTTCCGAAACTGCAGTTTTGTGCATATGCAAGAATAGCAGAAAGTTATAAAAATTATCGTTCTTTCAACACCAGATACTGAGGTATGTAGAGGTATAATTCTTACTTTCTTCACGTGTATAATATGTAGTGATATGCTTGTACATCTTGTCTTTCACATATATGTACTTCAAATAAATCTTGGCTTCAATCTTCTATAATACCTGAAGTTGGTTCAGAACGTACTTCTTCTAATCTAGCTTACCGGTCTTTAATAATAAAAACACTGCTGGCCAAAAATCTTTAGGACAATAAACATAAAAAAATGCATTTTTCGTTGTTGGATTCAACTACTTATTTGAATAGAGCTTCGAAAGATGAAAATAAAAAAATGGGAAAATGAAAAAAAATGCAGATGATAAAATAAAGTAAACACTGTGAGATTTGTCTAAATACTCGCTCATGTAAAGTTTAAGACCATACCAAAAATAAGTTCAATACAAGATATCCATACAGCTCACAGAATCTACTTCAAGACCACAGGATAATCAACCCACTTTGTAAAAGTTGTGACTGAGCATAAACAGGTAGTTGTTTCTGTACTTAACCACCGATGTATCCTGCAGTATTTTCGTTTTAGTGGCGAACGTCTCCGGCGTCGACCAGCAATATATTTCCACATGTCCAATCTATCAATCAGAGTACGACTTATCCAGTAAGCTTTCATATTCATGTATGCCCAATATCTCTGCCCCCAGCAGCATTTCTACACTTAAAGCTAAGAAGAAAGACAAGGATACTCTGACCAACGTTGACATTACTTTTCAACAGGGACCCCAACAAGTTTGTTTATTTATTTTTGAAATCTGCACAAAGCTACTCGAGGGCTATCTGTGCTAGCCGTCCCTAATTTAGCAGTTTAAGACTAGTGGAAAGGCAGACTAGTCATCACCACCCACCGCCAATTCTTGGGCTACTCTTTTACCAAAGACAAGTGGGATGGACCCTCACATTATAACGCCCCCACGGCCGGAAGGGCGAACATGTTTAGCGCGTCTTGGATGTAATCCCGCAACCCTCAGATTACTAGCGCACGCCTTAAAGCGCTCTGCCATGCCAGGCCACGGGACCCAAATAAAGAAGACAACTTCATGCCAGACTCAACTTACGCTCATTAAAGCAACAGATGTATCAACCGACAGAGACATTAACATCACGCTCAGCAAGAAGACACAGATCAGATTCGTAAAAAGATACCAATTGTTCCATGCAGAAATAGAACTACTCATCGACTCAGATGGAATAGATCACCCTGTTTGTGTTTTTTCAAAACCTTTACTAATCATGATTTTCTTTTCAGCAACTTCTTGGCACGGCGAGGGTAAATTTTTCGGCGCCCTGATCGTGATAGTGGGTTTTCTCGGGGTATTCCTGTTTTCCCCAAAGCAAATTCTGAGGTTCTTGGAGTTACAGATCTCTATCCTTTTGTGTTGATTTATATTTTAAGGGTCAATATTTAACCTCTTGCGGAACATCAACGGACCTTCGCCACCAGATTGCAGCATAATTTCGTTAATTTTAAATTTTGTCGGTTTAGTCATTAATCACCCGAACAGTTGAATTTTGCTTTACAAGTAGGGCGAAGAGAAGATACTTTCTGTCCATCATCGATTGCTTTGCATCTTTTCTTGAGATGGTAAGTGTTAAATTGGAATACCTGCCACGATTCTTATTTATTTATTTATTCTAGAATGTCGAACAAACAAGCCGGCTGTTTGGATAACAGAATGGTACACGCAGAATTGTTTTGAAAATAAGATTCTTGTAAGAGGATGTTTCAGGAGCTGTTATTTTGTTGTTGTTTTGAATTAAGCACAAAGATACACAACGGGCTATCTATGCTCTGCCCACTACGGTTATCGAAAACCGGATTTTAGCGTGTAATTCTGCAGACATAACGCTGAGCCACTGGGGGGCATTTCCAGGAGCCAAATATTGTTATGAATACATAAATCAACATTCAAATACTCAGATGAGAAGATAGTTTGAATGTCGTCTGCTCCCAGTTACGCGACTCTGTTAGAAAGGTAAACCAGCTTTATCAGTTTTTGTTTTTCATTCACACAAGTTACTTTTAATTTCCATCATCCTATGTAACGTTAAAAACATATATTCAATGGAAAGAAACCAGTTTGTTTCATTGGTATGATATACCCATATATATGAAATCTACTCCGAGCCAGTGATGTTTGTTTCTTTTTGTTTGTTTTGGAATTTCGCACAAAGCTACTCGAGGGCTGTCTGCGCTAGCCGTCCCTAATTTAGCAGTGTAAGACTAGAGGGAAGGCAGCTAGTCATCACCACCTACCGCCAACTCTTGGGCTACTCTTTTACCAACGAATTGACGGATTTACCGTCACATTATACGCCCCCATGGCTTGGAGGGCGAGCATGTTTAGCGCGACACGGGCGCGAACCAGCGAATTACGAGTCGCTTGGCCATGCCAGGCCCTTAGCCAGTGATGATTTATTTTTAGACTTCTTACACAGCATCAATGTTTTTTGACCATGGTTGTATGTTTCGGTCGTCATGTAGAAACAAAGAAGTTTGTGAGGTAGAATTAATATCTGTTTGACACTCATTTAGATTTTACTAATCACGTCTAGAAACGAAATTCTTTATATCTCTGCCAGTGTTGTCTGTTTGTTTGTTTGTTTGTTTTTTTGGAATTTCGCACAAAGCTACTCGAGGGCTATCTGTGCTAGCCGTCCCTAATTTTGCAGTGTAAGACTAGAGGGAAGGCAGCTAGTCATCACCACCCACCGCCAACTCTTGGGCTACTCTTTTACAAACGAATAGTGGGATTGACCGTCACATTATACACCCCCACGGCTGGGAGGGCGAGCATGTTTAGCGCGACGCGGGCGCGAACCCGCGACCCTCGGATTACGAGTGCACGCCTTAACGCGCTCGGCCATGCCAGGCCACCCGTGTTGTCAGTGGGTACGTTTGCTCTGTTTTTGCGGTTTGTATTTGCGTATGCGCATTGGTGCATTACATTATGATCTTAAAATAGCACAAATACACAACCTCATAAGGCCTATTAACGCTAAATTAAAAGAGCGGAATCTGGGCTTGTGTGCTCTACAAGAGTGACAATTAAATCAGACAAGAATATTTCAAATAGCGGAAAGATGATGTTAACGAAACAAATATGTTCACTATCCTGTTTTCTTCACTACGTCAATGGTTCCCAAACTGTGCGCCGTGACAGACACACAGTAGTGCCGAAGGATTTTTCGAATTTTCGATGGTATCACAGCAATATCTACATCTTTCGGACATGGCGTGAACTACTAGCTCGAGGTATTTCATAGTTTTAACACTAGACCTCAGTACATTCCTTTTGATGACGCTGTCGAATACTTGAGATATGATTTTTTTTTTCACTTGTACTTTCGGCTATGCCAGTCTCTTTTCGAAATTTCATTTTTTAGAATTTGTATATAAATACCTGCCAACTCTCCGGATCCTTTAGTTATAGAAATAACTGAAGGGTGTTGTGATGAAGTGTGTGAGAAGTCTACTGAAGTTTAGTGAATTATTTTGATAATTTTATTCTTTGTACATAAAACCGGAAGTATTTTTGAACATTAATAAGAAGTGTGAGAGTGAAGAATTAGATGGCAAACCACAACCTGGCGGAAATGTTGTAAAGAAACGGAAATATGATGATAGTTATTTAGATTTTGACCTTACCTCAGTTGACATCAATTATGAAAAGTGTCCGCAGAGTGTATTAGGTCTAAATGTTTTGACTCCAGAGTGCGTGCTTCCAAGTAAACTTAAAAGCCGCTTAGAGATCAATCATTCTAACATGGACAGTAAATCCCGTAATTATTTCACCAGAAAGTTTAAAGAATTGAGAGAACAAAAAGGAACGTTTTTGAAACAAATATCACCAGCAAGCAATGCTTTGCTAGCATCCAACAAGGGGGCGTACGAGTCCTAAAATGAAAAAGCCTCACACCATCACAGAAAAACTGATTTTAGTCGCTGGAGAAGATATGGTGAACTCTATGGTTAGTGAATCTGCGGGAAGACTGATTTCAAAGGTGCTTTCATCTAGTAATACTATCAGTCGTAGAAACCAACACAAGAAGAAAACCTCAACAATCAGCTAATTGAAAAAAAATGAAAGGAAAGGAATTCTGGTTACATCAACACCCACATACTGAAACTTTGAAAAAAGGTTTAATTTTTCAGAGAAAGTTACAACGATGGACAAGAAAAAATGAATGAAGATGGTGGCAAAGACTGTTTCGCCCTGTTGCAGCAGTTTGTTACATCTAATGAGGTTGATTTGACCTATGAACTAAAACAGTTTTTAAGAAACGCACAACATAGCTCAGTGACTGGTTTGGAAATTACTTTCCAGAAGATATGGAGAATTTTTCATGGATCCAAGATCAATCCTTTCATGGCTGAGGCCATGAAAAAATATGAAAAAAATGCTGTGATAAAAATCAAGTACCGTGCAAAAATTGTACAGATTGTACAGTTTCCAATAGGCGATCACATCCATTTAATTATTGTGGTTATTTATAAATGAAATAAAAATATTGTTCTTACTTTCAATTTACGTGTTTTATTCTTTGAAACGGCTTCTAAGTTGTTAGTATGGAAATACTTATTAAGTTGTTTGGATCAAACTACTTAATCAACGGAATTGTTAGGTTTTTCTCTTTGGCTGTGGTCGCCGTGGAAAAATTGCTGAGGCACTAAAAGCGCTGAGAACCAAGAAAGTTTGGGATTCTCATAAATGCATTATATTTTACGTAGTCAACCATAAAAATAAAAAAATATCATACTCAACATTCCCCCAGTAGCATACGGTTTAAACAGCTGGCAGTTGATTATGGTCTCTTGTACGTTTTGGCACTCTGCCAGTATTACCCTTCATCGTTTCAAATACCTTCAATACTTTATTTATTACGACACTCCTTAAACTTTTATTTTTTTATTTTAATAATTTGCAAACTGGAAATTTCCGAAATTCTACACAATAAACAAGCACATTTGTTTTTCATTTGTAGTTAGTTCATGAAATAACATATGATATTTCAGGAACTACTCTATAACAGTTCGTGACAGGATGGCAACTTTAAATACAGCTCCATATGTGAATAACTAATGTGTTTTATTACTTTGATGGATAATGGTTAAATTGTTTTTAATATTTTACGTATTCTTTGATAAAATTATAAGCTGATGAATACTTTAAAAACATGTTTTGATTTTACATTTATATGTATTTATATGTATATGTTTTTAATAAATTATATTGTACATTTGCAGTTCATGTGTATTAAACTGAATCCGTTCTTTTATAATGTCCACATCATTTAATCTTTCATTTCGATTCATTTCAAAACGGAAAATAAATAAGGTTTTTGTAAGTTTATTGTCTGATTCCCCTAAGGAACACTTAATAAACTGATAATTGCACAAAACTGTTAAGAACTATTTTAAGACTAACAGCGCCACCTGGACTTTCTGAATCATGATAATAAAACTTATAGGTAGCCAAGTTTTTGTAACCAATAGTGAAATTAGCGAATTATTTTACCTGAAGTAAAAATCTTTTCTCAAGACAATTGATACAGGTATTAGCACTTTAATTAAAATAAAGTACAGAACATTGGTTCGACTTCAGGCTGACACCAATCATTATACTGGTACAAATATGTTGACGATAAAATTGCTAGATTCACATCTACAGAACCCACACTAAGTTTCATCATCCGTGTTAACTGTATACATCCAAATATTAAGTACACCTGTCAATAAGATAAAAAAACGAAGAGACTAACCACATAACATTTATTAACCTGAAGATCACAAGAACCAAAACACAATACAAAACAGAAATCCTCAAGGAAAACTCTTACCCGTTCACACTCTCGTCGCTGAGACACGTGCCCGGCAAAGTCAATTTTAAACTCTCTCTTTCTTAACGTGAAAATGACCTAAGAAGGTCGAAACGTTGTTCTGTACTTTATTTTAATTAAAGTTTTAATACCCATAATCCTGAAATTTTAAAATAGCAAACCTCGTACGTTAAGTGAAGTGTTTGGTGCAAACGTGGTTTATGGTTCCAGTTTTTTCGGTTAAGTTTCTCATAAAGTCTGTCGTTGACATCGATATGTATGCGTAAGTTTGTGTACTGACTTGAAGTCATTGTTTATTTTCGGAATTGTTGAAATATGTCTTACAAAGACGGACAATTTCAACTTAGATAATTAAGATTTAGGAGAAACATGATAAATGGAACAGTATTCAATTAACGGTTCGACATAAGATATTTCATACCAAATGATTACAGAACGAATATCATAAAATATTACTTATGTACACAGTGTTTAAACTAGGTTCTCAAATAATATTAACAGTTTACAAAACGTGACGTTTATTGGCTGAGCTTTTCAGCTAGATAAATATTGACCAATAGATATCGTTATAGAATATTAATCATAAAGTGTTTTCTCATAATCTCATGTTCTTCACTATCTCTAGTTGTTAGAATTAGCCGAAATGACATTTATTGTTCAAAACATTTTGTTAACTGTGATGTTCCTCATACCTGGAGCTCACTGTTGGAGGACCTGGAGGTGGCTCTGAGAACTGTTCTGTTACGTTTTTTTTATGTTTTATGTTTTTCGTAGACTAAACGCAACAGAGAAACACAGATAACAGCTTGTATAATTTATTACACCAAACTATTAACAGATATAACATGAATTATATAATAACAATGACAGATATTAAGTTTAAACCATCAAAATTAATTACAAAACAAAATGATACTAGTTTCAACCTTCAAAATTAATCACAATACAAAATGGTACCATTTTCAACCTTCAAAGTTAATTACGATAAAAAACGGTACTGGCCTGTATCTAATAATATGATCTAGAATGAAAGTCTCAAATTCCAGTCTAGGGAGTGAATTTGGTCCCACGAAGAAATTCCGAAGCTTAAATGAAGAAGTTCAGAAACAATTCACAGTTCAATAAATTCGACGAAGTTCTTTTCATGATGCCTCCGATGAACGCCTTCCAATTTTCCCGATTTCCCGTGAATAGTTCTACACGTGTTGACATTCAGTATAACCACTAATTCGGATGAATCGTAGAGATTGACGAAGTAAAATCACAGCTTCCGTAGATCTAACTTCAGTCACAAATCACAGCAAACATTTAAACTTTCTCAAACGAAATGATTGACTCTCTTCTTTTGAAATAAAACTAATGTCTGACTCCTTTTTCTTTTCTTCGAATAAAAACTGATGTCTGAATCTTCTCTTGAATAAAACTAATGTCTGACTCTCATTTCTTCCTCGCATCTTCGTCTGTTTATATATTGTAGGCCTGGACTCCTCGATAAACCGCGAAACTTCTACAGAACTCCAGAGCAATCCGCGCATTCCGAGACTAAATGTCTAGACACGATGTCGCCAGCATTTCATTTAAATACATATGATTGGTCTACCTAATTCTAGAAAATTCTAAATGTTATTTTAAATGAAAAACAACATATTTTATTAGTTTAAACTTCGAAACAATAATATAAATATGGAAATATAAATAATAGAAATGAAAATATAAAAACAACAAGACATGTTGTCGCTTACAAAACATTTACACGACATTTACATAACATGTTCACACATGACTTCCTCGAACGTTTCGTGAGGCGTTCACCGTCCTTTCTTCCAGCAGAAGCAGCCACTTCTTTTTTTGATATATATGTAAGAAAATGTTGACGTTTCAGGTTTTATAACCCCTAATTCTCTTCATTGTACCTAATATTTGTGTACTGAATTTGTTGATATTCAATTACTAAAAAACTATAAAACTGAACAGACTGTACACAAATATCATAAGCATAAAAAATAGAAGAACATAACAATTATATGTGTGAAATTTGATACCTTTGTAAATTTAGTAGAAGTAATTTTAATATTATTGTAAAGAGAACCTGTTATCTCCTTTATATATAAAAACATTTATTTAAACTTCATGTGACGACTAATGTTATATGAAACTTATTGGTACGATTGGGTTGGATATAATAACATGGTAAACTTTACACGGACATATTTATTTCTAATTACATGACATTCAAAGAAGTTTGAAATAGCACATTTTGAAAGTTTAGTAAGTTTTCATTTACTGAACCAAAGATAGTGTTATATGTGATTGCTAGTAGCCTGTGTACTGTATTATTACCATACGAATAATTAGTTTCTTGGTTTGATTATATTCAAAGACACATGTGATTGTGTAAATGCCGGAACTCAAACTAAAACCAACGTGGTAGAGCACAGTAGGTCGTTTGAAGTTTTATTAAACACATCTTAAGTATTGTTAAGAACCAGATATTATATTCGAAATATATTCTTACATTATGTTATAAAGGTGTATTTTTTCTATTTATAATATTATGCAGTATAGTTGAGTAAAAGTTGGAACTATAAAAAAAATTCTATGGTATAGGAAGTCGTTTAGTATTTTCTTTTATGTATTTAATAAAGAAAAATGAATATCAGAGTTACGGTCCAGTGAATAGCCATATAAAACATTTTTTCTTTATTATAATATGTAACCTTACACTTTCTCGTTCGGGTATAAAGGTCGCATGTTCGAATCTCCGTTGCACAAAATCTGTTTGATCTATCAGCCGTGAAGACGTTGTAAAGTCACGGGTAATCCCACTATTCGTTAGTATAAGAGTAGCTAATCATTAGCGGTGTTGGAGATGACTAGTTTCCTTCCCTCTGGTCTTATACAGCAAAATTAAGGACGGCTAACCTAAATAGTCCTGATATAACTGTGGGAGAAATTTTAAAATCTTGAAAAGAAACAAACAGTATATTTACCTGCTTTAGTGTAAGAGAATCAACTAAGCAGTCTGTACACGTTTGTTGAAACGAAAGAATTGTGTTTACAGATATCTGTGTCTTCTAATGTTAAAACAACTAAGTAGTGGCTATAATACCGCACATCGAAGTTCATTTGACATAATATTACAATAGCTACGTGCGTCCGAGGCGATTTATTGATATATAAATATTTATGTACATCTATTATATAAATTGTATGTAAGGGAAGTAATAGAGTTTTCATTTATATACACAGTGCTATATATTCCACTCTAATCACACAACTTCATTTTCAGTTACAGTTTTAAAGCTATTCCAGCATTACACCAGTCACGTCAACAGAAATGTTTTACATGTAAATAAGAAACAATTACTCATAGCTTCCTTTTGGTTAAGTGTGTGTCTCTGCATATTTGTACAATACTGTAATTTGATTATTGACGTCAGTTGTTATTGTAAACATTGTGATTGGTTGTGATGTACTTAGGATTGAGCAACTTATTAAAAATACAACTATGATAGTTGAGTATCAGTGCTGTTGTCTTACTGTATCTTTAGACTAGTGTAAGCGTAATAGAAAATACAAGAATCTAATTATTCAACAATCCTTGGTGATATCATTTTATATCTTGTTTAAAAGTACTGCTATATAATATCAATTATAATGAGTATTATACTAAGTACAAATCTTAAGTACTTATTGGAATTATTTTGTTATCAAAAACTAATATATTGTTTCATTTCACAAATTAGAAACTGACCACATGCACAGAAACTTTGACGTTTTTCTCTCTGTTGTTAATGTGTACTACCTGTGTGTTTTGGTTGATCCGTCGTGTCTTGTTCTTGGATGATAAATGTAAACTTTTTGTGAGAAGGAATGCTTTACTCAATTTTAACAATACTGAGAGATTATAGGAATATAACTGAACAATTAAACGTGAAGAAAAGACTTTTCAAGATTTTACGTAAATGTAATTCTACAAAAATGCATATTCGAACTGAGAAAAATAGTCAGGTCACACCCACATAAAATAGCTCAACTCACACACAGATGTATCACACCAGGTGTACATGATTTAAAGATTGTTACTCAGCATTGTGAATAAGGCTTGCTCTATTTAAACCTCAGACATTTAATTTGGTGTGCTCCTGACTGTTGAAGTGAGAGTGAGCACCATGGTTAGAAAAAAAGAGCTGTCTAAGGCCTTCAGAAAGAAAATTGAAGCAGCTTATGAGTCTGGTAAAGGATTTCAAAAGATCTCAAAAGAGTTTGAAATCAGCCATTCCACAGTCCGGAAAATAGTCAACAAGTGGAGGGCTTTCAAAACAACTGCCAACATGCCCAGGTCTGGTCGGCCAAAGCAAGTTTACCCTGGGAGGAGACCGCAAGATGCTAAAAGAGGTCTCCAAACACCCTGACATGTCATCACGGGACCTACAGCAGGCTCTGGCTACTGTTGATGTGAAAGTGCATTCCTCTACAATCATAAAGAGAATGCACAAGTGAAACTTGCATGGGAAGTGTGCAAGGAGGAAACCTTTGCTCCCTAAAAGAAACATCAAGGCCAGACTGAAGTTTGCCAAAAAGAATGTAGACAAAGACCAGGACTTCTGGAATAATGTTCTTTGGACTGATGAGTCCAAAACTGAATTTTCTGGACACCAGAACAGAGGACATGTTTGGCATAAACCAAATACAGCATTCCGGGAAAAGAACCCCAAACCAACTGTGAAGCATGGAGCGGAAGTGTCATGGTTTGGGGCTTCTTTTCTGCAGATGGACCTGGACAGCTCACAATCATAGAATCTACCATGAATCCTACTGTGTACCAGAGGGTGCTTGAAGATCATGTGAGACCATCTCCAAGAAAATTAAATCTGAAGCAGAACTGGACACTGCAACACGACAATGACCCAAAACATACCAGTAAATCCGCCAAGGACTGGCTGAAAACTAAGAAATAAAGATTCCTTTAATGGCCAAGTCAAAGCCGAGATCTTAATCTCATTGAGATGCTGTGGGGTGACTTGAAACAGTCTGTACATGCAAGAAATCCCTCAAACATCTCACAGACGACAGAATTTTGCATTGAGAAGTGGGACAAACTTCCTTCAGACCGATGTCAAAGACTGGTAGATGGCTACAAGAACACTCACTGCAGTAATTTCAGCCAAAGGTGGTAACACTAGATATTATGGGGTAGGGTGTTCTTACTTTTTCCTCAGTTCGAATATGCATTTTTATAGCATAACATTTATAGAAAATTTTGAAAATTCTTTTCTTCAGTTTTAACTGTTTAGTTATATTCCTATAATCTCCCAGTATCGTTAAAATTGAGGTTAAATATATCTAAAAATGTTACAAAAATACACAGGTTTTTATAGGGTGTCCTTACTTTATCATATGACTGTTGATGTGGGAAGGGGTTATTGCAATTTAATATAATGTACAAAACATTTCTTCAGTGGAAAATTTCTCATGAACATATCACATAGAATATTGGTAGTACAAGAATCTTCACACCTGTCCTTGTATTATTACCACAGATTTCCCATAGTTGGACAACACCTGGTATGTTCTTGGGGTTAGGACACATAGGATACAAACACATCGTCGAATATTTTCATCTTTCTTCTGCCTTGTGAACTTTGCAAGGTGACGATGGTCTGAACTGTTAGTTGCTAAAGAAGAGCCTAAAAGTTAACGGTAGATAGTTTCTATTAGCTGCCTTCTCTCCAATCTATCACCTCAAAATTAGTAACGGCTAGCTCAGCACAAAATTAAATAAAACAAAAAAAATTGCTGTTGAACTTGTCGGTAACTCTTAAAGTTGGTATAAATATAGAAACAAAAACAGTAATTAAAAATTTAGTGTTAAAGATATTTTTAAGCTATTTTATTAATCGAGTAAAGCTTCTCTGAGTTTGCTGTCCTCTACCTTCTAAAAACAGTATTTAATGTCAAGAATAATTAAATGGGAATCTTACTTGCTCCCTCAGGCCCCCCAGTGGCTCAGCGGTATGTCTGCGGACTTACACGCTAAAATACGGGTTTCGATATCCGTGGTGGGCAGAGCACAGATAGCCCATTGTGTAGCTCTGTGCTAAATTCAACACAACAACAACAAGAACTGCTCACTCAGATAATATAAAGCAGTGCCATCTTTTAGTAAAAATTGAATAAAGCTGCCTCGTTTGTGGTAAAAACAGAGTACATAGAATTAAAAATCCATTTCTTGTGAAAACAATTCCTTAATTTTAATACCAAATTCCTTTGTAATATTTTCTGTGTAATCCTGGGTAATATAACTTTATATCTCGTTTGAAAGTATTTCTATATAATATCAAATATAATGAATATTTTACTAAGTACAGATCTTAAGTACTTATTAGAATAATTTACATATGTGTGTTACTAATACTTTAAATGTATAGGTTACTGATATTTTATATATGTATGTTGGTGATTTTTACACACATGTTACTCTTACTTTTCATGTATATGTTAATTTTACAGTTAATGTTATCAGGTAAACATTGTTTTGTGACTGTTTGTTTGGTTTCCCAATATGTTGAATTTTTGTTTTATTTCATGAGCTGAGTTTCTGTTTTGAACTGTGTATCGGATCATGTGATTTTCAGGTTGAGAAATGTTATTTGGTTTGTTTTTTCCATTAGCAGGTGAACTTAATGTTGGTATAAATACAGTTAACGTGGTTGGAAAAACTAGGTGTGTGTTCTGAAGATGTCAATCTAGTAATTGTATCACTAACATATCGGTACCAGTATAGTAATGGGTGTCAACCTGAAATCGAAACATTTTCTGTATTTTATTTTACCATACTAGCTGTCTTGAGAATACATTTTTACTTCGAATGGGTTTCTTGTCATTACGAAGGGTTACAGAAGGATGGCTACCAATAGTGATGAAAAGCTTTACCATCATTACTGAGAAATTTCAGGTGGTGCTGTTAGTCTTGAAAATATTTCTTAACAGTTTTGTGAAATTATTAGTTTATCTCATGTATGCTACGAAAATCAATCTATAAATTTATAAAAAGTCTAATTTACACCCCGGTCAAAAATAAAAGGTTAAATTACGTGGTTATTAAAATGAAATATATATAGTCGTAATATATAAAGTACAGAATGTACTTGAAATGATGAAGATAATACTGGAAGACTGCAATAAGTACAAGAGACCATAGCTAATAGACAGGTGTTGAATTATATTTAGAGATGCACAAAAAATACATAGTTTGTTGACTGTAATGGACAGGTTATTCATTATGGTTTTTTTTGTTTGAAATTAAGCTAATTCTTGGGAATGTATCGTCCGATGTGTTCGAATTACAACATTATTTCTTCTGTAGGCAGAATAGGCCATCTGTACTTTGTCCTCCAAAGGTATCGATCCCCGGTTTAAGTACAAACAACTTAACACTTAATAAGTATTTCTATCCTGACAATTTAGTAGCCGTTTGAAAGAATAACAAAGGTAAATTCAAAGTAAAAACAACATTTTTATTAAATTTTTAAATAACTATAATTGGTAATGGGATGTCCGCGCATGTTGGGCCCTGCACAGCTTTTTAAACCTAGCAATCAGATTGGACACCATCATCCTCATTAAATGTTCCACATTGATTTTAGGGCGAAACTTTCTTCTAATTATTCACAGCAACCACCTAAAACCCAACTCATAAAGATATGACGTCGCAAATGGAATTAGGATTCGCAAAGCTTTGGCACTCAACAGCGGGTATTCGTCTTTTACTGATATCCAAAACACAGTTAGTTCTAGGTTGCCAAAATTTGTTTTTAAAGCCTTGTCACAAAACAGTTTAATAAAATTCTCTTCTTCTGCAGACGAAAATTCAGATTAGGTCTTATCTTTGAATTGGTGTTGGATCCAAGCAAACTTTTGCATATCGTGTAGAAAGTAATTTTCAAACAGTCACTGAGCTGTGTTAGGTGCTTCTCAAAAACATATTTTAGTTTATGGGTCAAATCAACTTCATTGGATGTAACAAACTGCTGGAACAGGGGGAAACTGAATTTGCCACCACTTTCATTAATATTTCTTCAACATAGTGGAAACGTTTTTCAGAAAACTGAACCTTTTCTGCAAGTTTCAGAAAGTGTGTGTTGCTTTCATGCATAGAGAGATTCAAGGTATTCAGTTTTTCAAATAAATCACACAGGTATGTTAATTTGACAAACAATCAGTATCCAAGAAGTTTTTAGCACATTCGTGTTCTTCTTCTTCAAGACAAAGTAGAATTACTGTTGTAACACACAGGACAGTACCTTCCCACTGGATAACCATGGAGAGTTAAAGTAGTGCAACAAAGATGCGTGCTGAAATTCCAAATGCTCACACAGTTTTTTTTTAAAAAAACTTTGTTTTCTGTGGCCAAGAATTTATAAAGTTCACCAATTTTAACAAACTTTTCAGGACTACTTTGAGTGGAAAGTAAATCAACTGACCATCCTGGTTACTGTCCATCGCCTCACCTTGTTGTAACCTGAATTCCTTCCCTTACATATTTTTCAATTAGCTACTTGTTGAGGTCTTCTCCCTTATGTTTGATTCTACGACTGACAGTATTGTTCGATAAAGGCACCGTTGAAAACAGTCTTCCCGCACACTCCCAATTATGATGTTCACAACATCTACTGGAGCTGGTAAAATCAGTACTTCTTTGATGGTGTGAGGTTTTTTACATTTCACGACTCTATATGCTACCCAGTAAAATACTAGGAAATCACTGCTTGGTATTGATGCTTGTTTAGAAAATTTACCTTTTTGTTCTTTTAAATTTGTGGTAAAATAACCAAGGGATTTACTTGCCATGTTAGAATGATTGATCTTTAAGTAGCGTTTAGCTCTACTCGGAAATATGCACTCTAGGGCCAAGACTGTTATATATAATACACACTGAAGACACTCTTCATGACTGATACTTTCGAAAGAAAAAAGTCCAGATGACTATAGCCATATTTTCATTTCTTCACAACTTTATCACTAGTCTGTGGTTCGCCATCCTTTTCTTCACTCCCACACTTTTTATTAATAATGTTAAAACATATTTCCATTTTTATGCATTAGGATTAAAAATAAACAAATTAATTCCATGAACTTTTCAGTCATTTCATCACAGCGCAATTCAGTTATTTATATTATTGGTGGATGAGGAGAGTCGACATGTATTTATATAGAAAATATAAGAAACTTCAAAAAGTTACTGGCGTATCCGAAAGTACAAATAAACAAAAACATTTCTCAAAGATTTGAGAACATCATTGAAAACAATATAGTGCGGTCGAATGTTAAAAATGTGAACTATTTCAAGCTCGTAGTTCGCGCCATGTCCGAAAGATGTTGATATTGCTGTGATTCCATCGAAAAATTGAAATATCCTTCGGCACCCCTGGGAGTTTGTCACGGCGCACTATTTCGGAAGCACTGACGTCGCCAACAAAATAGGATAGTGAAAATAGCCATTTTGTTAACAAGATCTTTCGTCTTTTTGAAATACTCTCATCTGACAAATAAGTGGGATTTGGTATTCACACTTGTAGAGCACCAGAATCCAGATTTTGTTGAAGTTAATTTTTCGTTAATACGACGCTAGAAATGAAACATAGGATTAATAGTCTGGGCAGGTTAACCAGCTGGACACGTTCAGCATTTACAAATTCATTTCATAACTATTTTATAAATACCACAAAAAATATTACAACGGAATGTGGTATTATAATTAGGAAATTATTTACATAAGCAATGGATTTTTAATTGTATGTACTGCATTTTTACCATAGACAACTTAGATTTATACAATTTTTACAGAAAGATGGCACTGCCTTACATTATCTGTATCTAGAAAGAAGAGATTCCTATTTAATTATTTCTGACGATTGAAAATGTTTTACTATGCTATGAAGACAAATATTTTTCAAACATAATGTTCCATAGATAAGACATGCAATTAATTTAAACACATTCGTAATTTTCTTGAGAAGCAAATGTTTTTCTGGGGTTTTATTTCGTTTAGTAACTGTGAACTTGGAAAGCTTGAAATACTAAATTACAGGGTTCAATACCTCTGGTGGCTTTATGTCAGGTAGATTATTATACAGCTATGTGTTTATCAATAAACAGCCAAATTTATTTTTACTTTTCTCATTACTCATAGTAAATCCCCTATGAATATTTTTGTTCCCAATGTGATTATTTCTATATCTAGAATATCAGAAATACATTATAATGTTTATTATCTGAAAGATGACGGACATTTATTTTTAACATTTACCAAAAATGAAACTTTATTTAATTAATAATATCTTTTTATTCCTATTATGGTTTTAGTTACCTGTTATTTGTGTTCCTTAATGCATGTACAGCTGATGATACAGTATTCTGTGTTTGATATTTTACTTCAAGTTGGTTTTGAAATGTTTGATAAAAATCTAAAAAGTCTTTTAAATACTCTTAACTTCTAGATCTACTATCTTAGAAAGTTAAAGCGTTGAAAATTACTGTGGTTACATTAAATATAGGTTTTTTTAGGAAGTAGAAGGCAGCACAATCAAAGAAGCTTCAGTCGATTATTGAAGTACCTCGAACTCTATAATTTTAATTACTGTGTTTCTTTCCACATTTATACCAACTGTAAGAGTTACCAACAAGTTCAATAATTTATTTTCTATTGAATTTTGTGCGAAGCTAGCAGTCTTGTTTGTTTTGGAATTTCGTACAAAGCTACTCGAGGGCTATCTGTGCTATCCGTCCCTAATTTAGTAGTGTAAGAGGGAAGGCAGCTAGTCATCACCACCCACCGCCAACTCTTGGGCTACTCTTTTACCAACGAATAGTGGGATTGACCGTCACATTATAACGCCCTCACGGGCTAGGATTAGGACTTTAATGTTTATTTCACGATTTAGCCGAAAGGTTAATATGGACTTTTAAGGCTAATTTATGAAACCATACCATATTTCACTGTCATTTCATAGGAGGATGGTCTCTAATAACAGAATATTGGGGTCAGGCTTTAAATATGCAGAGCTGAACTTGGTGTTTTTATCTATTCTGAATTGAATCTCTCACCTGTACCAACTACAAATCTCTTACAGAAAAACGTCTTATACATGGTCTGTACTTAATTTTGTTTGAATGAATAATGTTATTTTTTGCAGAAATTACAAACTAATCTCAGAAGGAGACAAATAGTTCATATATTTATAAGCAACATCAACAAAGTAAAACATTCTATAGATCATGACGTCATCAATACCTAATATTTATAGCTGTCAGTGCTAATTATTAGACACCAATAGAATACCCAGTATCAGAGAAGTCTTAAGAAATATTTTACAATACACAACCAGTATCACTATTGTATATGTGTTTAGGTAGAATGTTCAGAGATTTAATTAGTTTAATGATTTAATAATAAACTTTCGTTTAAGTCGGAATTTCCTTAGAAATCTTTCAACAAAAAACTGTTTATAATCATATGAGAACTTAATATTTAATATTAAAGGGAATACACGAAGTATGATTTGTTTTGCTCATAAGACGGCAATAATATATATTCCTTATGTTAACGAAATACATTTCTTGAAAATATGGCGTTTCATCACAACAGATTGACTGCTTTTAATATAAATATGTGTGTTGATAGTGATTATGAATAACCGCGTAAAAAACAAACAACGTTTAAAAGATGTGTGACGACCAGTGCTTGATTTTATAGTTAAGGTTTTCACCTTTTGACAGTTAGAAACAGTCAATAATCCCTATTTCCATCTTCACGTCATGATATAACTAGTAGATTAACATTAACCTTTGTGTATTATTTTGATTCAGCCACACCATATATGGTGTTCGTAGGAGGATAGTGTTTACCAACAGAATTGTGTTTTAACTGTTTCGTTATTTGTAAATATAAACGTATAACAGGAGAGAGTTACACTTGTGATACGAAACAAATAATGTTGGAGAAACTGAGCCAGGGGTGAATTCATGTTATAACACAACATATTATCTGTAATTTGAGTTACCTGTATCATACAATAGTGACAGTTAATCGTTTGGTGGGTGGTATGGTGATATTTAATTAATGGATTTCTTCCTTGTGGTCAGTAATTAACAATTAGGGACGTTAGCAGACAGCTTCAGTATTTGTTCCATAAATACAAAACGTTATAAAATAATTATTTTGTCTTTATCCAAACCTTTTGATCTCCAATGCTTTAAGTTTTCGTTAAATTTTATTATTGTCGTAAAATGTTAAACTAAGGTTCAACACAAACGTTTTACCTTTACAATTTTTGTAAATTGATGAAGCTAGATTTCAAAAGAACTAACACAAAGTATTCAAAAAGTCCTCAATGGAACAACAGTAATTTTAAGTACTCAGAACGCTTACATCTGATATTTTATTGTTCATAGTAAACTCAGCAAATAGATCAATGTGGTTTTGTTCTGAGTAATGATCAAACTAGTATATAATAAAAATTGGACAGAAGTGGAAATGGACATGAATAGTACTATTTTAACATTAATTATTATAACTGTACAAAGAGGACGCTAGCTTCGAGAACTACATACAGTGCTATGGAACCAAACATAATCAAAACAGAAGTAAATAATAACAATTTACTTTACTATGTAATCATACACTTTCCCTTAAATTTGCTATTTTAAAACATATGTTGTTCAACCATCAATAAAGGTGAACATCGAATTTAAATTATTGGTGAAGAGCAGAAAGTGTTTTTTGATTGTACTGATTGTGTTGACTGTTAAAGAAGTCTGAAAATAAGTATAAGATAGAATATGTTAAAAATTAAAAAAATTAAAATTATTAAAATTATCATTTTGTCACACCTGAACGACTATTGCTTATTTAGCTTTATCATTTTTGTTTGTTTTTTTATATTTAGATGCAGGTTTGATTGTTAAAACATTACTGAAAAATGTAAAAAATGAAATAAAATTGAATTGACATTGTGATTCAGACGATTTACTCGAGAGTTGATTAATTTTGGTTGTAAAGCACAATATGTAATTGTCGAAGTTACTGTTAAAAAGTAAGTTTGATTATTACACAGACATTATATTATATTTTAAAAAGTTCTGGTCCAGCCTGGCCAGGTGGTTAGGGGGCTAAACTCGTAATCTGAAGGTCGCTGGTTCGAATCTCCGTCAAACCAAACCTACTCGCCCTTTCATCCGTGAAGGCGTTATAATGGTACTAGTAATCACACTATTATTTGGTAAAAGAGTTGCCAAAAGTTTGTAGTGGGTGGTTATGACTAGCTGAGTTCCCTCTGGTCTTATTTAGCTAAATTAGCGACGGTTAACGCAAATAGACCTTGAATAGCTGTAGACAAAATTTTAAAAACTCAAGCAAACAGTATGTTTATTAGCTTAAGAGTAGAAGAATCATCTGAGCAGCCTGTATACTATTGGTGAAACGAAAGAATTGTGTTTACAGATACCAATGACTTCTAATGTAATAATAGCTAAATAGTGGCTGTAATACCGCACATCGAAGTCAGTTTCTCGTAATGTTGCAATAACAACGTGTGTCCGCGGATATTTATTGATTTTTTTTAATATTTGTGTACATCTATTATATAAACTCTATGTTGAACACATAGTGCTACATATTCAACACTGATCACACAAGTTAATTTCCAGTTACAGCTTTAAAGTTATTCTATCACTACATCAACCACGTTAACAGAAATGTTTTACATGTAAATAACAAATAATCACTTACAGTTTTCTACTTGATTAGTTTGTGTCTCTCTGAATGTCTCAAAAATACTGTAATTTGATTACACTATGTTACAAAATGTTTACTTTTGTTTGTTCCTAAATAGAAAGTGTTATTCGCAATTGCTTATGCCTATAAAAAGCGAGAAAGAAATATTTTTGTCTTTAAACTTTGTTTTTGTGACCTGGGTAATGAAATTTTCAAACTTAGACATTTACCAAAACATTTCAGGTCGATTCAGTGCTGAGTAGCTGATAGAGAATTTTCAAAAACTGTCTTGGATGTTATAAAACTTACAAGAATTTTCTAAAATGTTGTAGAATTTAGGATAATTTTTAAGAACTTTTTACAACTTTCCACAACTTTAATTCCAGCTGCCTAAGTGAAAACACCAACCTATCTGATTTTATCAGAGTTTGCATCAAGAAGCTTCGAACATTCTCCAGACGCATTCTGCTATGTATGTGGCTAATTTATCAATATAAGAGTGAAATAGTAGTTTGTGTCCACATTTGCAGGAGTTGAGAGAAACCACACTACCCAACCTGAAAGGTCTCAATGACTCTGTATCTCTTCAAGTATTTTTGCTTTGTATACATTTAATTAATTTTTCTTTGTATGTATCTTATTAATTTTGCTTTGCATATATCTAATTCATTTTGCTTTGTATATATTTCATTGTTCTTGTTCCGTATTTCGTGTTTTTGCTTTGTATGTATGTCATTGTATATATGTATACTTTCTATGTATAAATACCTTTTTTCTTCGTAACTCATACCGTGTGCTGTTTTTGTCGCGATTTTATGTACTATTACTTTTTGTTGTAAATAAATTCAAAATTTCAACGGTTTTTCATAGAATGTTTTTGAGGAAACTTCAGATCCGTGTCAGCAAGACAACACAGGCAGTGACAGTGGTTCGTTGTTTTGTTGTTGCCAGGGTTGGGAATTCTTAGGGGCCCCTCCACCATAAGAAACCTTAACTCGGGAAGGTCTCAGTCCCCTGTGGAGAGCTGAGTCTCTCCCGCCCAGGGTATGGGGGCTGTGGTCCTTGTGTCAGAAGGGGATGCTTAGGGAGCCGTTCAGGCTGTTAAGGCTTCTAAGAAGTGTCAGGCCCATCCTGCCAGTATGGTTGGGTTCTCTGAGGAGGCACTGACCACCCTTGGAGATCTTGGGGTATCTCGTGTCTCTGTTGAGGGGTTGGTGTTGAATAGACACCTCTGCTCTTACCACCTTAATAAGTGTTGGAATAGGATCCTTTGAGAAGGGTCCAGCCCCCTCTGTTTAGGATGGGTCGGCCGGTGGAGCTGGTGCCTCCGAGGTGGCCCAGGCTTCTCTTGCTGGCAGGTATCTGGGTGGGGTTCTGAGAGACCTCTACCTAAGACTCGGATGTAGCGGATATTCTGGCCCCCTTACCTAACGCCGGTTTAGCTCCCACCCCGACGTTGGACGAGCTCCAATCATTTGGTTTGTTCAATTGTCTCATTGACTTCGCCAGTCCTTTCAGGCTTTCGGGATTGGGTGATGAGAATAGAGAATGAGGGGAAGGGGAGGCTCTGCAGCCCCGTGTCTCTTCCAGATTTGATCTGAATATCTCTTTTGTGCAGCGGCGATGATCGGATGCCGGCAGCTGCAGCTTCAAAGCGAGGTCGAGGTCAGGTGGCCTCAAGAGGCCGCTGGCCCCGACCCCAGATGGTACAAACAAAGCAGTAGCATCGCTGATCTCTTTCTGATTGATTGATAGGGTTCTCCTGCATCACTTCAAACATTTAAGGGTTGCGTGGCATTTTCCCTCTTCAACCGTTTTGCAGTTGATGTTATATTTTGCAGGAAACCCTGCATATTTTGTTTCCCTCCCGCTATCCTGTCCGTGCCTTCTGGTCGTTTGGCACGACACGTGCACGGAGTGTAGAGATCCTCTTTCACCTATATTTTAATGGCACAATCCTCGCGTGAAACGGTGATGCTGAGGGGCATGAGGTGAGTGTTGATGTTGTTGCTGGGGATCGTAAAATTCGGCTTCTCAATATCTATGTGCCTGTCTGGTTTGGAGAGGTGGAGCTCTTCTTATCGAGCTTGGACAGGTTTTATATTGTCCTTGGTGGTAACTTCAATTGCATTTTGAATCCTTACCTTGACAAGATTGGGTGCGATCCTCTTTCTGGTGATCGGTGCACATGGTTTCTGCGCGCGGTGCTGTCATATTTCGACTTTTTCGATGTCTGGCGTGCGGTGCATGGACCTACTTTTGTGGCCACTTGGACCAGTCAGAGTGTTTTTTGTTGCTTTGACAAGTTTTATGTAACATCTGGCCTTTAACAGAGCCTTAGTGAGGCTGCAGTTAACCAGGTTGGAGTTGTTTTGTTTTACGTGCTCCACCATTTGGCGCTTCTCACCGCATTCCAGGATTTTGTTCCCGTTTTTCGGGGCCCTTGTATGTAGAGGCTTAATGTCTCCCTCCTTGCCGTGAATGAGGTTGGAAACGAATTGATTCACCTTGTCCAGGGGCTCTGTTCTGTCAAGTCTGTAACATCTCTCTTGAATGTGGGTGCAAAAAGTATTTCTAACATCCTGTGTGACCGATTGGATGTGGTTATGCCTTCCTCGGTTTACTGCATTCAGTCTTCGTGTGGGACAGAAGCATCTAACAAAATTTGGTGCTTCTCAGTGACCTTTTCTATTACATCACAGACAGGGATATCCCTGCAGTCTTTATGTTTCTATACCAGAGCAAAGCTTTTGATCGAGCCCAACACAAATTTCTGCAATTCGTTTTGGAGAGGTGTGGCCTTTTTCCTGTCTTTGTCCAATTTGTGCAAGCCTTGTACTCGACCACTTAGAGGAGGCACTTGATTAATGGATGCCTGATGTCTTCCTTTCCCATTTTAAAGGGAGTTTGTCAGGGTTGTTTGTTGTCTCTCTCGCTTTATGCATTGATGATCGAGTGCGTGCTGTGTTATTTCACCACTCGATCGCGCTGCGTGGCTTCCAGTTGCCGGGGGATAAGAGTGTCAAATACATCAATCATGATGACGATGTGGACCTGTTCCTTGAGAACTTAACATCGTCAGGTTTGGCGCTAGCAATTGTCCACCTTTGCTCCCAGACCATCGCTGCCAAGTTCAATTATGCTAAGTCTCGGGTTCGGATGTTGGGTAAGTGGGCCTCGTCTGCCGACTACCCATTTAGACTGCACTGTACTTCCTTCCCAGCCATATGCTTTGGGACTCGTTTTCTCACGTGCCACGTGGATGCCTGCGTGGAGGTGGTGCAGCGTGTCGGTCGTCAGTCTACTATTACTGCTAATACCTTGCTAACTTGTTTGGCAGGGCAGAGGTGGTGAGGAGGAGGATACTTCTCTTCCTCTGGTTCCCTCGGGCTATTTGTTTTTCGTCTAGATGTTTGAACTGCAAGGGCTATTGAGCGCCATGTCTTTGCCTTCCTGTGGGGTAGCTAGTGTGAGGCAATATCTCGGCTTTTTTTCATCCCGCCACCTCACAGAGGAGGTCTGGGAATATTTTGTGTCATGACCCAGTGTCTTTCTCTCTTACTGTCTACTACCTTTTGCTTTCGGTCCTTGGAGGGTCATCTCCGTTGCTGCCTTATTAGTTTCTTGGTTGGCAAAGGTTCCAGGCTCTTTGGTGTGTCATTCATCCTGCAAACACTGATGTGTTTTGACCCTCTTTCCTGGTATATAAAAGCTGCTGCGGAGTTATGACGATGTTCCGACGTATTCCTGTTCCCTCTACTACCTGTTGGTCCCTGAATGTACCCACAGAAATAAGCAACACCACCAACACATTATTTAGGGCCGCGTCTCCCTGCATCATGTTGATGCTATCTGCAAGCTTTCAACTGGCGCATAGTGCACAACATCCTTCTAGTGAGGGAGCTGTGGAACTGAGCTATGTCCTGTGTGTCACTCTCAGGTGAAGTCAGTTATGTACAGGTTTGTTTTTTGCCCGATGTCGGTGGAGATCTGGGAAAAGGTAGCCCACCTTTACCGGATCCGCTTTTGGCTGAGGCCATCTTATACCACGTGCCCGTCCCTGTTCCCAACCACTTGGCTTTCTCGTTCCCGTAAACGTTAACAGTCTTTAAATACGTCATCTGGCTTGTTCGAAATTAACTTGTTTTCGAACAGGCACCGGTGTCGTACTTTGAGAAAATGGCTAAAGCCGGATATAAGCTGTTACCCCGCCTCGAGGCGGACTTTATGCAGATGACTTTCAAGGACTTTTTTTATCAGTGGCGGACAGACGTCTCCCTTTTTGTGCATTGGTGGGGGTGAGGTTGAGCTTGAGTTTTGAGCTGCCCTATCTCCACTCTCGCTTCTTGTGTACATATATCCGTTTCCTTAATTTTTGTTGTTGTTGTTTGTTTATATTTTAATTAAAGTTTACTTGTCTACTAGTGTTTTTGAGGTATGTCTGCACACTTACAACGTTTAATACAGGGTTTCGATACCCTTTTTGGGTAGAGCACAGATAGTACATTGTGTCCCTTTGTGCTTAATTTAAAACAGCAAGAATTTTTCTTTCTATATATTCCATTGATTTTATTTGCATTGTACATCTTTAATTCTTTTTTTGCTTTGTATTTTTTCGCTTTCTTTATATATGTAATTACTACGATATTTTTCTCGCCTTGTTTATATTTGTTATATTTTTTCATATACCACGTTAATTTTTGTCGCGATTCATTGTACCGTGTCTTTTTGTTGTAAATAAATTCAAAATTATCAAACAATTCAACAGTTCCTGGTAATATAATTTTATATCTTGTTTGTAAATACAAATCTTCAGTACTTATTGGAATTATTTTTATTATCATGTTGTCAGAATCTAATATTTTTGTTTCATTTTACAAACTTGTAATTGACCACATGCATGGTAACTTTGATGTTTCTCTATCTGTTGTTAATTTGTACTTTCTGTGTGTTTTAGTTGTCTTGTTCTTGGATGTTAGATGTAAACTTTCTGTAAGAATAAAGGTTCTATTTCATAGTTTTATTAAGTTAGAACAACATCCACAGTTTAAAAAATGTTGAAAATGAAATGAATTAATTGTCAAATTGTATTTATCAAATGAGAGGAACTTTTGAAATAGATAAAGGATACACAAATTTCAGTACGGTTGTTGTACTAACATTAGTGTCTCTGGGATATGTCGTGTCTGTGTCTTTACAGTATATTTGTAATTCCGTGATTCACCCTCAAAGGACTTCTGTCCTATATCTTACTTTAATAGCTAGTAACAGATAGAATTCGTCGTTTTAAATTGGGCGTCGTTATAAAGTAAGATTGCACTAACTACATGAATACTGATTTTAACAGATCAGAGAAATAAAGACTACCATAATTATTACACTTTTGGTGCTTACAACACTGTTGAAAAGCAACTCCAGGTAAAATTCTAAATTAGTTTAGACTGATTTAACACATACAGTTTAAATGTTATGAATTATAAGTTATGTTCTTCTTTGTAGTTAAGGAACCAGTTACAATATTTACTTCTGATTTGTTGTTGGTAAAGGTTTGTAACTGAATGTTTAATAAAAAACAAGATAATTTATAAAGAAATAGGAAGCTAAAAGTTTGAAACTTGTCTATATTTCTAATGAAAAAACAGTGTTAATTATTTTATAATTTAGAGCCAATTAAATGATACTTTAAATCATTGCAACATGATTCCATGTATGAAGCAGCAATACAGAGTTATACAACCATACTTGTATAACATTGCTTTTTTATATATCTGTTCTTACAGCTCTTAAAGAAAATATTTAAATTTGAATTCCTACTTGTTGTTACAAATATAAATCTGAAAGTACCATTTTTAATTTGTTAATTTTGCGCAAAGTTACACGAGGATTATCTGCGGTCGCCCCTCCTTAATTTGGCAGTATAAGACTAGAGGGATGACAGGTCGTCATCACCACCCACAGTCAAAATTGAAAGTAAAATATTAATAATAAGAAAACAGATAACAGCGCCATGTGTTTTTGGTGCTAATCAACGAATGTATAAAATGATATTTACATTAATTCGACACCTGTTAGTTGATTCATGTGATGTTGTGTTCATTTTTTAACATACAGTTCACAGTATATTTACTGTAGTAGTTTACTAATAGCGATACGCCTTCCAATAATGTCATTTTGTTTACTGTCTGAAGCTCGAGGATTTGTCCAGGTGACACAGTATGTGGAAGAGGTTTTGTTTCTTATGATTATCCTCCTATCTGCTGTTGTTCTAATAACCTTAGAAGGGTAGTTGGACGTGGACGTTGACGTAGAATGATACAAATCATATTGGAAGAGTAATAGAAAACAATTAACACTGAAGATAACGCTTCATTATTCACATGGAATTTTAGTATTAATAAAAGCAAATACAAATAATTACTGTGTTTATTTGTTGTTAAAAGTTGACAAAGATCTGTATTAGTTGTGACCACGAGGGATCGAAACCCGAATTTTAACAATATCAATTCTCGATGTTAACAGTTTCTTACGGTAAGTCAACGATTTATCCTCTACAAGTATAATGAATGTTTATTATGAAGTTATTTAGTATATATGACAACATATTGATGAATCAATCACGTTAATCCTGGTAATAAACATAATGTCTTTGGTTTTCACTTGGTAATGTGTAGATGCCTCTACTGTCTCTTTCTGGAATGGTTGATTTGTAATGTTTCCTGTCACCAAAGAAATGTTCTTACCCACTGTTACAGAAGCATTTCTGAAAAGGAAAAACATTCGACAAGAAGAACCAAAATATTCTATAAGCTGCCAGCACTCTGACATTGAAAGTTATGTTTGAAGTTAATGATCTACATATGACCTAGAACAGAGGTTTGTTGAAACAATTTTAGAACTGAGGAACAAAGTAAGTTAGATGGAGTTCACTGTACAAACGCAACACAAGAACCATGTTTACAAACTCATTTTGAATGTCACAGCTGAATGGCTAACCAGTCTAAAGTTTTATCAGCGGCTTTTAGCACGTGATATATTGGAGTACGTCGTAACAAATATTGAAGAATATGTTTACATGCATTAGGGTAACAAAATTAACTACACAGTATGTGAAACACGATTTTTAAGGTTGGTGCAGGTCAGAGCTGAGAAACAGAAAGTCATACTACGTACGTCAAGGCTGGCACCAATATTCTGTTGGTAAACACCATCCTTCTGTGGACTGATTGCCATAAAGGGTGAGGTTGCATCAAGATAATACAAAAAGATTAATGTTAATCTGTCTGTTATATCGTGATATCAAGGTGGAAATAGCAATTGATGTCTGTTTCTAACTGTCAAATGGTGAAAATTTTGGCTACAAAAGCAAGCACTGATTGTCACACTTTTTTACGCTGTTGGATATAGAATTATATTAAAAGCAGTCAATCCGTTGTTCTAAAATGCCGTATTTGTGTTTGATAGCACAGTAAAACATTTTCAACAGTAAAAAGTAAATAAAAAGGGATCTGTTATTTTCTCATAAAAATAATGTTAGCAGTCTATCTTTAAGTAAAAATTTTTATACAGTTAACTCGTTTCTGGTAAAAACCCAGAACATAAAATTATATATACATTTCTAATGAAAATAATCTCCTAATTTAATATCACATTCATTTGTAATATTTTCTATGATATTTATAAAATAGCTAGTAAATCAATTTCTAAGGGCTGAACGTGGCCAGATGGGTAACATGCTTGGACTAGGAATCCTGTGTTTCATTCAGGGTATTGTATTAACGCAAAATTGACTTCAGCAAAATCTGGATTTTGGTGCTCTACAAGTGTGAATGCCAAATTCCACTTATTTTTCATATGAAAGTATTTCAAAAAGGCGAAAGATCATGTTAACGAAACGGCTTTGTTCACTATCCTGTTTTGTTGGCAACGTCAGTGTTTTCGAAAGTGTGCGCCGCGGCAAACTCCCAGGGGCACCGAAGGATATTTCAAATTTTCGATGAAATCAAAGTAATATCTACATCTTTCGGACACGGCGCGAACTACAAGCTCGAAGTAGTTCACATTTTTAACATTTGACCTCAGTACATTCCTTTCGATGACGTTTATGATTGTTTGAGATATGTCTCAGTTTACTTGTACTTCTGGCTACGCCAGTAACTTATCGAACATTTTCGTTTTTTTATATTTTGTATATAAATACCTGTCGACTCTCCGAGTACATCAGTAATAGAAATTTCTGAAGAGTGTTGTGATGAAGTGACTGAGAGCTGTAGCAAAGTAAATGGAATTATTTTGTTGATTTGTTTATCCTTGTGCATAAAAATGGAAATATTTTTGAACATTGATAAGAAGTATTCCAGTAAAGAAAAGGATGGCGAACCACATTTAAGAGACAAAGTTGTAAAGGAAAGAAAATATCGAAACTGAACGATAGTTGTGTAGACCTTATTTTTTTTCCGAAGATGTCAACAAGGAAGATTGTCCGCAGTGTATATTATGTCTAACAGTTTTGTCTCCAGAGTTGAACGTTAATTTTCTAAGCTAATATTGAAATAAAAGGATGTTTAATAACATTTAAATATTTTGTACACACTTATTTAAGTGTATTCTGTTAAATGTATAAAAGTTAAATTTGGTTTCGTTTTTAAATTCTGTAACATGTTCTGTGTGTTTTAAACTGTCTTCAGTGGAAGTGAATATTTTCATTCATTGATATAGTGTTAGTGGATGTTTGGTTAATATCACGGTGGACGATTCTTGAATTAAATAGTTAAAATTAAAGTTTCGATCCTCGGTGTGGTAATAACTAAAAAAAAAACATTTGTCAGTTTTGTACTTAATCACAAAGAAACACATTAATTATTTTTATTATATATTTTATTAATAATAAAATTCCATGTTAATACTCAAGTGTCCTGAATGTTAATCGTTTCCTTTTTATCCTAACGTTTTATCACTTAATCCAATTCTTACACCACTAAAACAACAAGCACAATAACCTTTACATTCTATGTCATCCTGTGAGTCCCCACAGGTTTAATTGCAACAGTGACATTATTAGACCCATCGACATGTGATGGGTCTGTGAGAAAATTTTCATTCAGGGAAAGATTTGTGCATTACATTAAATCTCCCCTTTTCCCCACATCTGCACAGATCTACTGTCTATTGGCGGCATGTTATTAATTCTTGTTTGATCTTTCATTTCATGATATAACCAACAGGTCAACATGAACCTTTATATTATATTTGTATTATACTGATGAAGCCATAGTATATTTGACAGTCAATACATAGAAGTATGGTGTTTACTAAGAGTACATTGGTGTCAGCTTTTAAGTATGTAGAGTTGAGGCTGGTATTTTCCTCTGTACTTAACTAAATCTGTAACCCGAATAAATCATAAATCCCTTAGAGAAAACGTCTTGGAAATGGTCTGTGGTTAATTTTATTTGAATAAATAATGTTATTTACTAGCGGAATTTTGAAATTACGCTCACAAGTACACAAATAGTTCAACTTCTTATACGTAACATCAATAGTTAAAAAAATTAATATGGATCAATACCTAACATTAATATCTGCCAGTACTATTTTACCTTGAATACATCCAAGCTAATATACAAAAATTGAATATCAACTGTCAGATAAATCTTTAGACATATAGACTAAATTACCAATACCACTATTTCGAAAATACGTGTAGATATAATGTTGAGGGATTTAATTATTTTATTGATTTAAAAATAAACTTACGTTTATGTCAGAGATATATTACAAAATTTGAATAATAAGCTATTAATTATCATACGTTACACCTTAAACGTTAATAATAAAAAGACTGACATGACATGTGGGGTAACTTTTTTATCCAACATTATAGCCTGGACTCTGGAATCCTTTCAATATATACATCATTTTTTATTCTCATTTCGGCTTGTTTGTACACCAAACTAATATCAATATTTCATACAAACGTAACGAAAGGCCTCAGGAAACGAGAATAACATATTCCTCATAGTTTAAATAGAAAAAGACACCAATATATACGGTAAAGTTATTTTCCCTCGAACAACAAAGAAAATTTATATAATACATCATATTTTCTACAGTATATCGACAATACCAGTTAAATTTAATGTTTAATGTCATTAAAAATACTTGTAATTGAGCTTACGATCTCTATGAGAGGCCAACTTGAGTAGAGCAGAAATTAACTTTTTGCCTTAACCCATCACTTTTGTCTTGAAAAACACATGTGGATTTTTTCAGGGTATTTGTAAGTAAAAAAGTGCGTCTTATATGGCATAAAATAGGGTATATTGTTCTCAAAGCTGTACACTATATGTTATAACAAACATGACCACAACACCAGATAAATCATTCAACAGCTGTCGTATTAACAGAATTATTATTTAATACACTCGTTCATTAACTGTTTGTTTTTGAATTTCGCGCAAAGCTACTCAGGGGCTATCTGCGCTAGCCGTCCCTAATTTAGCAGTGTAAGTCTAGAGGTTAGGCAGCTAGTCATCACCACCCACCGTCAACTCTTGGGCTACTTTTATACCAACGAATAGTGGGAATGACCGTCACATTATAATGCCCCCACAGGTGAAAGGGCGAGCAAGTTTGGTGCAATGGGGATTCGAAACTGCGACCCTCGGATTACGAGTCAAACGCTTTAACCCACTTGGCTATACCAGACCATCGTTCATTCACAACAAACACATATAAAACAAGTTATTTCAGTTTTATATTCAGTTGTAACAACAAATAGAAATTCAATTAAAATATTTACTTTAAAAGCTAGAAGGAAAAATCTTATAAAATAGCACGGTTGTGTCACCCTGTATTGTTGTTTCACACATGAAATCATTTTGAAATAGTTTAAAATCTCTTTTTAAATTGCTGTAAAATGTGTAGTCGTCAACAGAAGTACATTATTTTTTACATTCTTTTATGAGAAATATAGACAAGATACGAATTCTAAGATACACATTTTTGTTATAAACTTTTTAAAATACTATGTTAAAAACCTCCATTAATAATAAACACAAAATAAACATTGTAATAGGCTCTTAAACACAAATGTAACTTGTAATTGATATTTCTGTCGCAACGTTTAAGCGATTTGTGTGAATTCAGTCTTAAAGAAATTAAAATCTCATCCTTAGTTGATTATAACACATTTGTAAACATCAAAAGCATAATAATTTTTGTAATCTTCATTTCTCCGATCTGTTAACATCAACATTAATGTAGTTAGTGAAATTTAACTTTTAAGGAAGCCTAAAATAAAACCTCAAACTCTGGTACAACCCATAAATTCTGTATCTTCCTAGCTTCAGATATATCAAAACACAGGTACTTTTTACGCACTAAAGTTGAAAGTTACGGTAGAATTAGGTTTACGATGTATCACAGGGATAGTAAAACCGTAATAATAAGCGCACGACATCTGATTTATGAATCTTCAACGATAATTTTTTCATTTTGTAAATACCGCTTAACAACAAAATTTATTTTATATTGAAAGTTTTCTCATCCTAGATATATTTCTAACTTAGAAAGTAGAACCTTCATTCTTAAAGGAAGTTAAAATCTAGCAACCCAGAACAAAACCCGAGCATTCAAACAAAACACAAAGAAAGAAAGTTAACAATAGATATAAAATCGTTAAACTTGCCATGTATGTGGCGAAATGTCGATTTGTAAACTGAAAACAAAATATTAGTTTCTGTCAACATAACAAGAATTATTCAAACAAGTATTTAAGATTTGTACTTAGATTAATATTCATTATAATTACTGTTATATATAAATACTATTGAACAAGATATAAATATAATATAACCACGGAGTGTTTAATTATTAGCTTTGAATTTACTTACAATAACAAGAATTTATAAAAATCCTTACAACTAAAAACACGTTCGTGTGTCCACTACAGATATATAGATTGAGAAGAATAAAAAATAAAGAAAAAAGTTAAAATGTTTCCAATTAAATGGAAAATATACAGAGATATACAAAGTTAATACGTTGAGTGCAATTAATAAACACAAAAGTAACATTACAATGATTAGAAATACATGTATAAATATATTAACGGCTCGTTTATAATAGTTAATAGTTAACGAAATGAAAAATATCATAAAAATTAAAATGTACACCTACATACATAAACACAATGAAAAAGGAAGCGAGAGCAAAGATAAGGCGGTTCAAAAACCCAGCTCCATCCCACAAGAGCACAGAGAGGCAATACGTCCGGCCGCCACCGATGGTAAAAGTCCCTGGGTCTCAGCAGCCAGTAATCCACCTCGAGACGGAGTAATAGAATATTCCTGGCTTTACCCAGAATCTTAAAGTACGACATCAGTGTATGGTAGAAAACAAATTGATTTCGAACAAGCCAGATGACTTACTTGAATACTATTGAGGTATACTGGAATAAAAATGCTAAGTGACTGGACTCAGGGACTGGCACGTGATATAAAATGGTCTTTGCGGAGAGCGATCGGACACGGAAAAGCTGAACCACCCTTTCCCATATCGCCACCGACCTCAGACAAAGGATCACCAAGTACAAAACAGACTCCACCTGAGAGTGACACAAGGAACACATCTTAGTTAAACAATAAATACACAAGAGCGAACATTTCCTCACCAGAAGGATGTTATGTACAACAGCTGAAGGTCTGGAGGTAAGTATTGTCATGGCACAGCACAACCCGGCCCCAAATAACGTCTAACGGAAGAGCAGGGAAGTGTTGCTCAATCCTGGGGCTACATTTAGGGGCCGGCAAGCGGTAGAGGGAACGGGAGTCCGTTGGGACATTATCAGACTAGGCACGACAGTAGCGTCTACGTACCAGGATGGAGGGTCGAAACACTTCTGTGCTTTCAGGCTCATGGAAAGACCAAAAAGCCTGAGCCCCGTAGGAAACTGTGAGTGATTATTTGTTATTCAACTGTAATACTTTTCTGTTAACGTGGCTGATGTAGTGGTGGAATGATTTTGAAACTGTAAATGGAAATGAAGTTTTGTGATTAGGGTGGAATAGATAGTACCACGTAAATAGTGAAAAAAACTATTTCAACCCTCCGCAAACAAAATTTATATATATTGGATATTCACAAATAGTTTATATATTAATAAATGGCTTGGAACACATGTAGTTATTCTAAAGCTAAAACAAGCAAGGTTCGATTTGCGATATTGTAGTCAATATTTGGTTATTTTAACACTAGAACATACAACACAGATGTCTATAGAGACATTTGTTTTATTTAATTAAGGTATACAGACTGCAAAGATGATTTTTCTACTTTAAATGATGTTAACACACTGTTTGTTTTTTGTTTGATTTTTAATTTCACACAAAGGTACACGCGAGCTATCTATGCTATCAGTCCCTTATTTAGTTCTTTAAGATTAGGACAAAGGCAGATCGTCATCACCAACCTCCACCAGCTCTAAGCTACCTTTTATTCACAAATTGTTGGATTAACCGTAATTCATAACGTCTCTATGGCTGAAAAGGCAAGCAAGTTTTATGAAATGTGGATTATAGCCCGCGACACTTATAATTCGAATCGAGCTCCCTAACCATATGGCCATATTGGGACTGTATACATACTACTGTTTGTCACATGACAGATGTCATTTGTACCGTTTTATAATGCTCTACATTATCAAACATCTGAAACTCCAATATAATTATTTGTTATGACTAATCTGTCGTCTTCTTTACTTGTACATATTTAGAAAATTTAGAGATTAATTTCGTGTTTTATGCAAACAAAAAACAAAAATAAAATAACCTCCAAAAGAAGAAGCGTATATTTTGTTAATAAAGTAGATGTGTTTTCTGATGTTAATAACTGAAACCTAACACTGCTATTCATTGTTTATTATTAGATACATAAAATAAAGTACTAAACGACTTCTTATACTTAATAATTTAGGTTATGTTTACAGTTCCAACTTTTAGACAATTCAACTGTATACGTTTCTAAGTAGAATGACCCAAGTAAAACACATCGTTACATCAAAGTATAAGAACGTGGGGCCCGGCATGGCCTAGCGCGTTAAGGCGTGCGCTTCGTAATCTGAGGGTCGCGGTTTCGCGCCCGAGTCGCGCCAAACATGCTCGCCCTCTCAGCCTTGGGGGCGTTATAATGTGACGATTAATCCCACTATTCGTTGGTAAAAGAGTAGCCCAAGAGTTGGCAGTGGGTGGTGATGACTAGCTGCCTTCTCTCTAGTCTAACACTGCTTTATTAGGGACGGCTAGCACAGATAGCCCTCGAGTAGCTTTGTGCGAAATTCCAAAACAAACAAACAAGTAAGAACGTGCTCTGCATATAATAACTAATCCATAATAAACTGATCCCGGGTTTTAACGGTGCTTCCTGTACTTTAACACATTAGTTCTATTTCTGGCTTCAAGAGAATTACATGCAACTTGCGATATAATGAAACAAAGAAACTAATTATCCACATAATAATAATACACAGGGTACCAACTGTCAGACATAACACTATTTTTGGTCCAGTAAATGAAAACTACCAATTTAACAATAATTTCTACATAATTTAGTCGTCACATGAAGTTTTAGTAAATATTTTTATTTATATATATATTTGGTATAGTAGATAACAGACTGGCTTTACAACATTATTGAGATGACTTCCAATACTTTTACAAAGGTATCAAACTTCAGACGAATTAAAGTGACTCAATAAGTAAATTTTATGTTCTTCTGTTTACCACGTTTATGTTACTTGTGTACAGGCTATCCAGTAATGTTGTTTTTATCCTAATTAAATATGAAAAAATTCATAAAACTGTGTACATGAATAATATTACATCAGAGTTTCAAAACTAAAACGTCAAAACTTTTTTTACACATTTATATGATATAGAGAAGTGACCGCTCGTACTGTATTGTTGACTCACAACCTCCTCCAGGTTTTTCAACCTGGAGTAACAGCTCATCTCGGTAACAGCTATAAGGAATGAAAAAATGATATTGTTATGAAACATTTTGTTAACAATAATGGCCTGGCATGGCCGAGCGCGTTAAGGCGTGCACTCGTAATCCGAGGGTCGCGGGTTCGCGCCCGCACGCGCTAAATATGCTCGCCCTCCCAGCCGTGGGGGTGTATAATGTGACGGTCAATCCCACTATTCGTTGGTAAAAGAGTAGCCCAAGAGTTGGCGGTGGGTGGTGATGACTAGCTGCCTTCCCTCTAGTCTTACACTGCAAAAGTAGGGACGGCTAGCACAGATAGCCCTCGAGTAGCTTTGTGCGAAATTCCAAAACAAACAAACAAGTTAACAATAATTTATACTCATTTCTATTGGTCACTATTTATCTCGCGGAATGTCTTAACCAATGTACGTCACGTTTAGTAAAGTGTTAAATTGTATTAGTACCCAGTTGTACACTCTATATCAAATTAATATTTTAAGATATTCGTCAAATAATTGTTCAGTAATAAATATGTAGCTTTCAACCGTTTATTGACTACTGTTTCATTTATCATGTTTATCTTACTTATGTATCTGAGAAGAAGTTGACCGTGTTTGTAAAAAAAAATTACATGTGTTGGTATGTTGAGCAATTACTCTAGTTAATACTAGCAGACTGCCAATAAGTGTAGTAGACTATAGTAAACAGATTGATGATGAAGCAATATGTTACAACAATATACAGTGAGAAATGATTACTTCTGTAAAATACCTGTTTAGTACACTCTGGTGGAAATATTACTAACTATAATATCGTGAATTGCGATTAATTTTTAATAAAATAAAAATAAGTACGCATGTAAATACATTTAAAAATGTTCTACTTATTGTCCAATATCTGTTCCTTCATGTACAGAATACTTTATGTATCATGTAGAGAGTGTCACTTGTCATTTTTGTTTATACGTAATGATGAAAATTTGGTGTATACTATTTTATTGCATATAATTTCAATATTTTCCCAACAACTTAATTTATAATTATTTAGTTTATAATTTTATCATATCATTAGGTATGGAAAAATCCCTAAGGTTACAGTATTGTTTTAAAGTGTAGAGGGCAGTAGAAGCGCATAAGCTTTATGGAAGTATGTGTGGGTGTTTTCTTATAGCAAAGCCACAACGGGCTAATTGCTGAGTGCACAGAGGGGAATCAAACCCCTTATGTTAGCTTTGTAAATCCTTAATAAGTCACGGTGAAATGATTGACCAGTGGATAGAGCAATGTTACCCAAGGACAGCCCCAATTCATACAACTGCGTCAAGATACGAAGGCCAAAAGGAGAAATGGCACATCGTCTGTTCTGAAAAATTATGGCCCACCGAGAAAACAAAACACAACCCCAGGTAGGATGCTGTGGTAAGGATCGAAATTTCATAGCATACAGTAAAAACAATTCAAACGGCGGAGGTGTAGAAGACGTTCATGAGACTCTGTGTTTCAGCTCTGGACTGGGAAAGTGCAGAGAGCCCAGTCGCTGATAATGAATTGAGTCCATCATCTTCAAGGCCGATATCCTGGCAGACGAATAGACCAGTTATCTATGATCAAGTTTTCATCGAATAAGATAACGATATATCTTCAGAAAAGAATATCGATTCGTTTTCCAAGTAGTGGAAGAGAGTACACGGAGAATGTTTAGTGATCTTGTACATTTGACTCGTAGCTGCTTGACGTGTGGTTTAAGGGTCAGCTTGCGGTCAAAAATATGCCTCAAAACTTCACTGATGCGGATGTAAGAATTGGGTTAAATACTCTGTTGACTGGAAGAATGCATACAAAAGATTTTAGAAAGAGAGAAATTAAAATGGTTTGCTGTGGCTCATTTCAGTTAGCGATTGAGGGTAGTCTGTATCTGCCGATCTTTACAACTCATGTTCAACGACTGACAAAAGTTGTGAAGTCGTCGACATAGAGCCTGTTTGCGACAGTAATGAGGAGTTGTTCAGTGATCTCGTTAATGCTTATACTGAAATGTGTGACATTCAAAACACAGCCCTGAGGATCTCCAAGTTTTTGTTGGAAAGAACGGGAAAGTGTCGAACCCATACCAAATTGGAAAATCCTGTGTATTAAATAAGTTTAATAAAAATGAGCCAATGCCCACGTAATCTATATACGAGGAGGTTTCGCAAAATAATATACCTCTATATAGTATCGTATACCTTTTAAAGGTCAAAGAATGTTGATACAAACGTTCTCATTTGAGAACGACTACCCTGATTGACGTTTCAAGTCGAATCAGGCGGCCCAAGGTACCTACACTGGGTGAGCAAGAGGAGGTTGTTTGATTCGTGGAATTACATAAGACGAACATTAACCATCCTCTTTAAGGTCTTACAGAGACAGCTCGTTAAAGCAATTCGACGGAATTTTAAAGGAATCTTGGGATCTTTCACAGGTTAGAGAAAGATTGGATAACAGACTAGCACCAGGCACCAGAGAAACATTCTCTTGCTAGATCCGATTAAAAACAATCAAAAGTACAGCAAAAGAAGTTATAAATGGATGGCGCAGGATCTTATAATGTACATCATCAGGTCCGACCTATGTGGTACAAGACCGATAAAGGGCCAGATTGATTTCCACCAGTGTAAAGGGGTGATTATAGTCACAGAGAAAGGAAAGAGGTGATCGCTCTTCTCGAGTGTTGATGGCTAAGAAGGTGGAGAGTAAAGTAGAACCGCTAGATGCAGGGCAAAAGCTTCAACTGGAGTATCGGCGATTATCCAGGTATCAGATATTTCCTGGAAATCAGAGAGCGAGAGCGAGAGAGGGACAGATATATTCCCCATTAACGTATGGAATATTGTCCAATACGAGTACTGAATATCCCTCGTGTCCTCTATTCAACCACTTCTGGTAGGGATCAAAGTTCTATGCTAAATGTATATATTAGGTTCTTATTCGATCAAAACTCTGCCAGGACCTCGGCCTTGAAGATGATGGGCCGGAATCATTATCAGGGACTTCGACTCTGTACCGGGGCTTTCCTCACTTCCCCAGTCCAGAGCTTGTACACAAAGTCGTTGTTGTTTTGAATTAAGCACAAAGCTACACAATAGGCTATCTGTGCTCTGCCCACCACGGGTATCGAAACCCGGATTTTAGCGTGCAAGTCCGCAAACATACTGCTGAGCCACTGGGAGGCAGCACAAAGTCTTAGAAACTTTCTCTACACCGTTGCCGTTTGCAACTGTCTTTACCATACGATTAGAAAATTCGATCCTTACTACAGCATCCTACCTGCGGTTGTAATTTTATTTGGTTATAATAGTTTTTCAATTTTTACACTGACATTTTGCATTACAAATTACAACACACGTAGAAAAACTGTGAAATAGTACATTTTAAAAGATTAGTAAGTTTTTATTTACTGAACAAAAAATAGTATTATGTTTAATAGTTGGTAGCCCATGTACTGTGTTCTTATTATTTTACAAATAATTAGTTTCTTAGAGTGATTATATCGATCTTTGTTGTCCCCCAGTGGCTCAACGGTATGTCTGCGGACTTGCACGATAAAATCCGGGTTTCGATACCCGTGGTGGGCAGAGCACAGATAGCCCTTTGTGTAGCTTTGTGCTTAATTCAAAACAACAACAACAACGATCTTTGTTGTTCGAGTCTTTTTCTGGAGTGGAGAGTGGAGAGAAGCGCGTGAGAATAAAATCTCCTTGCTCGTGGTATTTTTCCGCAACGTGCTGCAGCTGGGTTACCATGATGTTATGCCACTCAAAACGGACGAACCCATAAAGATTACATTCATATTTGTTTTCATAAATCTTCACATAAACCACGATGTTACAGTGCATAATAAAATATATGTATGTTTTCTATTTTTACAAAACACGAGCGAAACGATGAAAATCTCTGTTCTATGAGAATCGAAGAAGAAGAAAAATTCTTAATCTATAATATTTTAAAATATGTACAAGAAGACGAGAGATTACCCAAAACAAATAATTACGAAACTGTTTGAAACTGTAGAGCTTTATAAACCAGTACAAATGACTTTTGTCACGTGACAAAGATGAGTATGTCGTCATACTGAGCTTAGTGTATGTACACCGTCCAGTTATAACCAGATGGCTCGCGAGGTCAACAACTAGCGCAGATAATTCTCGTGTAACTTTAATGAAAATTTAACAGTGAAACAAAGAAATCAACAGTTTGTCTACATGATTTAGGGTAAAAAATCATCTATGCAGCTGTTACGCATTTTTTATGTTTTATGTTTTTCGTAGACTAAACGCAACAGAAAAACACAGATAACAGCTTGTCTAATTTATTACTGTTACGTATTTTTTGATGTTTTAAGTTCTTTGTAGACTAAACGCAACAGAAAAACGCAGATAACAGCTTGTATAATTTATTACACTAAACTATTAACAAATATAACATAAATTGTATAATAACAGTGACAGATATTAAGTTACGACATTCGAAATTAATTACAAAACAAAATAATATTAGTTTCAAACTTCAAAATTAAATCACAATACAAAACGGTACTGGCCTGTATCTAATGTAATGATCTAAAATTAAAGTCTCAAATTCCAGTCTAGGGTGTGAATTTGGTCCCACGAAGAGATTCCGAAACAGTTCACAGGTCAATGAAATCGCCGTCTCTCAGCTCAAACAGTAATTCAGATGTTTGTTTGTTTGTTTGTTTTGGAATTTCGCACAAAGCTACTCGAGGGCTATCTGTGCTAGCCGTCCCTAATTTAGCAGTGTAAGACTAGAGGGAAGGCAGCTAGTCATCACCACCCACCGCCAACTATTGGGCTACTCTTTTACCAACGAATAGTGGGATTGACCGTCACATTATACACCCCCACGGCTGGGAGGGTGAGCATGTTTAGCGCGACGCGGGCGCGAACCCGCGACCCTCGGATTACGAGTGCACGCCTTAACGCGCTCGGCCATGCCAGGCCTAATTCAGATGTATCGTAGAGATTGACGAAATAAAATTACAGCTTCCGTAGATCTAATTTCAATCACAAATCCAAGTTGAATATTCACAGCAAACACTTAATCTTTCTCAAATAACTAACTTTCTTCTTTTGAAATGAAACTGGTGTTTGAATCTCACTCTTTGTCTTCGAATAAAACTAATGACTGAATCTCTCTCCCTCGAATAAAACTAATGACTGAATGTCTCTCCCTCGAATAATACTGATGATTGATGACTGACTATATCTCACGTCACCGTCTTTTTTATACCGATAGGCCTATTTCTCGAACAATCTCGCAATTTCCATACAACTCCAGAGCTATCCACGCATATCCGTTCTTGCACGAGACTACACTTCTAGACAGGAAGTCACCAGCACTCATTTACAAACATGTGATTGGTCTACTTAATTCGAGAAAGTTCTAAAACGTTACCCTAAATAAATAACATATTTTAGTTTAAACTTCGAAACAATAATATCAATATGGGAAAATGAATAATACAAATGAAAATTCAAACACAACACGACATGTTGTCGTTTACAAAATATTTACACATATACATAACAATTACACTCAACTATTAACAGATATAACATGAATTATATAATAACAACGACAGCTATTAAGTTTAAACATTCAAAATTAATTACAGCACAAAATAGTACTAGTTTCAACCTTCAAAATTAAACACAATACAAAATGGTACTGGCCTGTATCTAAAATAATGATCTAAAATGAAAGTCTCAAATTCCAGTCTAGGGTGTGAATTTGGTCCCACGAAGAAATTCCGAAGTTTAAATGAAGAAGTTCAGAAACAGTTCACAGTTCAATAAATTCGACGAAGTTCTTTTCACGATGCCTCCGATGAACGTCACAAAATTATCGCCTTTAATTTTTCCGATTTCCCGTAAATTGTTCCACACGTGTTGACTTCCATTATAACCACTAATTCGGATGAATCGTAGAGATTGACGAAGTAAAATCACAGCTTCCGTAGATTTAACTTCAGTCACAAATCCAAGTTGAATAATCACAGCAAACACTTAATCTTTTTCAAACGAATGACTGACTCTTCTTTTCTAATGACTCTTCTCTTGAATAAACTAATGTCTGACTCTGTTCCCTTCCTCGCATCTTCGTCTGTTTATATATTGTAGGCCTAGACTCCTCGAACCACCGCAAAATTTCTACAAAACTCCAGAGCAATCCGCGCATGTCCGTTCTTGCACGAGACTAAACGTCTAGACACGAAGTCGCCAGCATTTCATTTACAAACATATGATTGGTCTACTTAATTCAAGAAAATTCTAAATGTTACCCTAAATGAATAACAATATATTTTATTAGTTTAAACTTCGAAACAATAATATAAATATGGAAATATGAATAATAGAAATGAAAATTTAAACACAACACGACATGTTGTCGTTTACAAAATATTTACACGACATTTACATAACAGCAGCCTATATATTTTTAATGAAATAAAAGAAATGTCAATATAGACACTTGTGTGGTGTATTTTAATGTTAAAATAACTAAGTATTGGATATAATATCGTCCATCGAGGTTCTTTTGTTCTAATGTTACAATAGCTAAGCTGTCCGAGACTATGCAATGAAATGTAAACTATTTGTTTATATCAATTACATGTAATTTTTGAGTGTGGGGGTTGAAATAGTTTTTCACTTTATACATGGTACTATCCGTTCAATACTAATCACGAAACTTAATTTTCACTTACTTACACTTTTAAATTTATTCTACCACTACATGAGCCACGTTAGCAGAAATATTTTACATGTCAACAACAAATAATCACTCACAGTTTCCTATTGGCTCAGTGTGTATCTCTCTGCATGTCTCTGTGATACTGTAATTTGATTCTTAACGTCAGCTGCTACTGGAATCATTCTGATTGGTTGTGATGTTCTAAGAGCTGTGCATCTAATTAAAAATACAATTACCGTGTTTCTCCGACAATAAGACCTAGTGTGATTTTTGGGGATAGTTTTAATATAAGCCCTACCCTTAAAATAAGCCCTGGTTAAGAGTGGCAGGAAGAGGAAAGAAATAAAAATAATAATTTATTAATTAGTTTAATAGTTAGTTAATTAGTTTGTTTAAGTGTTAATCAGTTAGTTTAATAGTTTAATAATAGTTTATTTTAAATGGTTAGTTTAATAATTTTTTTAATATATCAAAATAAGACATCCCCCGAAAATAAGCCCTAGTGTCATATTTTGGAGTGAAAATTAATATAAACCCTGTCTTATTTTCAAAGAAACACGGTAAAATAGTTGAGTTTCAGCACCGCAGTCTCGCTGTATGTTTACACTCCAATAAAACTTAGTAGAAGTGTCTAATAATTTAACAATCCTAGGTAATATAATGTTTATATCTTTTTTCAGAATATTTCCTTATAATAGCAACTGTAATGAATATTACAGGAAGTACAGATCTTAAGTACTTGTTTGAATAATTCTTGTTATCATGTTGTTAAAAACTAATATTTTATTTTCATTTTACAGCTCGATATTTCGCCACAATATGGAAATGTTAACGTTTTTATATCTGTTGTTAAGCTTTCTTTCTGAGTGTTTTATATATAATCTTTCTTTGAGAATGAAGGTTCTACTTTCTTGTTTTATTAAGCTGAGAAAAACATCAAGGATGAAAAAAGACATGCCATATAAGACTTTTAAACGATAAACATTTTATTGTTAAATGTTATTTAGAAAATGAAAAGTCTTATATAACATGTCTTACGGTTATAATGGTTGAAGTGTTCCTGTGATAGATTAAGTTCTACTATAACTTTTTACTTTCGTGTCTAAAAGGTAAAGCTGTTCTGATATCTCTTTATCTAGTGAGATAAATAATTGATTGGTTGTACTAACTTTTAAGGTTTGATTTTAGGCTTCGTTCAAAGTAAAATCTTATAACTACATTAACAATGACCTTAACAGATCGGAGAAATGAATACTACACCAATTATTTTACTTCTGATGTTTAAAACACTGTTACAAACAATTCCAGATGTTTGTTTGTTTTTTTTAATTTCATACAAAGCTACTCGAGAGCTATCTGTGTTAGCCGTCCTTACTTTAACATTTAACAACAATAGTAAAACATAACAGAAAGTTTGTGCTATTGACATCAGTTTTACAAAATAAACACGAACTTTCTGCACAAAACAGAACTTCATCTGAGTTCCATAACTCACTTAATATGGCTACAACGGAAACTCTTCTGAGAATCGATAATGAAGTAATATCACTAAAACACTTCATCCGAGAGCATTTCCATCATCCTTGGAAACGATGAGAATGACAAAAGTACACTTCCTGAAGATATTTTTAATTTTTAATGACATTAACTCAGACTTAATTGAATAAGCAACATTTTAAAGGCCACAGATTCAAGTTAAAGACAAATTTCAACTATTTTTTAAATCATCAAAGTGAAGATCAACAACATGATGACAAATGTCTTGAAGAAGAAGAACAGAGCAAGACACATTAGAAGAAGAGTGAAGCAATACTCGAGACAAAACTAGTGTAAATATTAGTTGTTGTAGGAAAACAATTTGGCGTCCACATTACAACAAAAACTGAAATTCACATCAAAATTATTAGTCTTAGAGTCATTTACTCCTTGAGTAAAAAATTTCTTTAGATTCCTGAATTTGGGTTAAAGGAAAGAAATGTTTTCAATAACAAAAGAAAATAAAAACACTGAATAATGGGAATTACAAAGTTACTTAAATTATTGGTGATCAAGTGTAAAACCAGACATTTTAAAAATGTTTTAAACTTTTGAAGGATGTGTTAATTTCAAAATATATTACATAATAATGATTTTGAAAGAGTTTTTTAAAAATTTCCAAGTTTTAATCTGTTGAATGATATACAGTTTAACAACTGACAGTCGATAGTCTATGTGATGACACATTTTCATATGGTTTATTAGCCTCAAAGGACCTAATGTAACTTCGACGCTTTAATTTTACAAGATGGTAGATTCAAGAGGTTAATAGAGTAATTTACAACATATATTAGATTTTTTCAACATTTAAAAAATATTATACACGGTATTTTATAATATTACGTGTAAACAGATATAACAAGTGACATGTGATACATATATATTGTAAATTATTATATTCTGTAAATGACGGAACATAATTAAGAGGTAAGTAAGACAGGATTCAATCAGTTATTAAAACTAAATCACTAGTAGGAACAAAAATATCATTAAATTTTTATGTTTGGAGAATGTTAAATTTAGATGATTATCGTGGCTCATATAATAAATATAATTGTATATTTCTAATATTCAAGATCTACAGTTAATAATATGGTAAACAAAGATATTCCTACGGAATTTACTATCAATACAGCAACACATAAAAAAAGTAATTGTGTTTGTTTTTGCGAAATTTGTAGCTGTACAAAACACTATATCAACTGTTACTGCAACAGAAATTGAACCCTCAAGGTTGCTAAAGACTGAACGAAAGGAAACATCAGAAAAACATTGGCTTTCCAAGAACGAAACGAATATTTTTAAATTACCGTTATTTATTCAGTATGGAAATTTATATCTTGTAGAGCATTTAGGTTAATTACCGTGGAAAAACGCATTTTCAAAAGATGATTATGTTATATTAAAAATTAATTAAACATCTCTTCTTTGTTCGTGAAGATAAGGTAAAGCAGTGCCATCTATTGGAATAATGTTATGAAGCTTTTTAATCTATGGTAAAAACACACTACATAGAATTAAAAGTCCATTCTTTATATTAATAATTTCCAAATTTCAATATCACGTAACATTCTAATATTTCCTGTGACTTTAATAAAATACTTATTTAAACAATTTTATTGGAATTTTACGTGAATAAATGATTAACATGACTAGGGTATAAGTCCTAAGTTTCATATAATTCCCTTCCCAGTATTTCAATTTGTTTACCCTTAATTGCAATAAAAATTATACAACTAAATAGATTGTACGCAAGTAACGTAAGCATGATTAACGGAAGAACATACAATTATATACTAAATAACTTTAACTCAAAATTATCCTTCGCAGTATGAAAATTTGGGTACGCAACAAGAGTGACAGATAAATCCCACTTTTTAATTAGATGAGAGAAGTCCATAAAGTGACGGAAGACAATGTCAGAGAAACGGCTGTGTTGATTACTCTGTCTCTTGGACTACGATACTCAGAAGCAAATATTTTGTTTAGGTTGACAGATAACAGACAGTAAGGAGAAAACTTTTATAGGTTCTGACATGTATATTTATGCTTATTTTATTAAAAATCAAACATAAAACACATTCCCTGTTACGATGTCAACTATAAAAATACATTATAGTAACGATATGTCCACCATTTTTCAAACCCGGTATTTGACACTAAAATATCCATTTCTATCTGCGTGTTGATTCAACATGTGTCTGTTCTCTACAGTTTCTCGGCCGTTTGCCAGTATTACCTAAATCGTGGGAAGTACATTCTGTAGTTCATAAATTATAACTATCTTTAATTTCTTATTTAAGTTTTATGTTTTTTTTTCACAACTTGCAAGTGGGAGAGTCTCTAAATTTTTTACAATAGAAATAAAAACTTATTTTATATTTTTCGTCACTTTATGAAATAAAATATATGTTACGAACTACTTCGCCGTGGTGTGTATAGGATTTGGCAGTATGATACTTTCCAGTTGTTTGATGTTTGTCTGTAACATAACTTGTGTTATTTTCTACGGAATATGCCACAACTGTATTTATATTTTAATTCTGACAGTTACTGGTATTGAACATTATTTCATGAATGTGATATAAATTTTCTATATTGCCCGATGGAATATGACTTCATCGTGTACAATTATTATAACTCTGAGGAATATGTTATTCTCTTACCCTGGGGCCCTGCATTACCTTTGTATCAAATAGTATACCATAATTACGTGATAACCAATTTTATAAAATAAAGTGTAGAGATGTATTTAATTTTTAATAAAATAAATATCATTACGAGATACAAACGTTCAAACAGCGAAGTGAAATAATGCAGTAAACAGAATAGAATTCATTTTTTGTTATCAAGTAGTTTTCTACTTTCGTCGTTACGGTCCTTTTTAATATTTCCTTTATTCTCATTTTTTAATTGTTATTAAATCTTTTTATTAACAAATTCAGATTGTTGTAATTAATTGGAATATTTTATTTGACTTAACCAGGATTGAGACCAAAGTTGAAAAGCTAAAATCTTGAACCGATATTTATTGTAAATAAAAAAGTTTAACATTATTTACTGATGACTGAGTTAAATATCAGTATCACAGGGACACTAAACTTTTAAAATAACCTCACGACATCTAATGTATGATTTTTGAACGATAAAAATTTCATTTTTTAAATAGCGTTTAAGAATAAAATTGATTTTATATTGAAATTTTTTTCATCTTTGATATTTATAACTTCACTCTTAAAGAAGGTTTATATCTAACAACCAAGACCAAGACCCGACAGATCAACCAAAACGCACACAAAGAAAGATTAATAATAGATAGAAAAAACGTTAAAGTTATCATGTTTGTGACGAAATATTGACTTGTAAAATAAAAACAAAATATTATTTTTGACAACATTATAACAAAAATTATTCAAAGAAATACTTCAGATCTATACTTCCTACAATATTCATTATAATTGCTATAATAACATGTTATACTAGCACACAATATATAAATATTATATCACTAAAAAAATGAGAAACTTCTATTACTTTTTATTAAAGTGTAGACATACAAGTAAACAATGGTGTGATAATCCACTTTTATAGTCGAATTTTCAATGAGATGCATACTTCTAAGAATATCACAACCAATCAGAATGATTCCTGTAACAATTGACGTCAAAAATAAATTTACAGTATTAGAGAGACATACACTGAGCCGATAGGCAACTGCAGATGTTGTAACATCAGAACAAACGAGCCTCGATGTGCCATAGTATTTCCAATACTCAGTTATTTTAACATTAGAACACGCCACCCAAGTGTCTTTATAGACATCTCTTTTATTTCATAAAACTATACAGACTCCTTAGATGATTTTTCTACCATAAATCATGTAGACTCATTGTTTGGTTCCTTGTTTCATTGTTAAATTTCTCACAAAGCTACACGAGAATTATCTGTGCTAGCAGTCCCTAGTTTAGCTCTGTGAGATCAGAGGGAAGGCAGACAATCATCACCATTCACCGTCAAATCTTGGTTACTTTTAGACCTACACATTCTTCAATTAAACGTCACTTATAACATATCTATGGCTAAAAGGGGCAGCAAGATTTATGAGTCGAGGATTTTAACCCGCAATCGTTAGAATTTGGGTCGAGCTCCCAAACCTTCTGACCGTACATGAACAATATACATTTGCTTAGTTTAATGTGACAACATACTAATGTTTGTCACATAACAGAATCATTTGTTCCGGTTTATAAAGCTCTACAGTTTCAAACATCTGAAACTCTTACATAATTATTTGTAAAGGTTAATCTGTCGTCTTCCTTGCTTGTATATATTCAGAAAATTTCGAGATTAATATTTCTTTTCGTGGGTTTTCAGGTTCGCAACAGCTTAATTAATAAACACTCAGTTTCCCATTTTATCATATTGTGAGGTATTGGAAATCCCTAGGTTCAGAGTGTTGTTTTAAAGTGTAGAGTACAGTATAATCGCAAAAGCTTTATGGAAGTGTGTTTGTGTGTTTTCTTATTGCAAAGCTACAACTGGCTATCTGATGAGTCCACCGAGGTTAATCGAACCTCTGATTTTAGCGTTATAATTCTGTAATCAGCCATGGTGGGATGCGTGACCATTGGATACAGCAATGTTATCGAAAGACAGACCCAATTCATAGAACGGCACCTGGAAACAAAGCCCAAAAGGAGCAAAGGCACGTCGACTGTTTTGAAAAAGCAAGACCCATCGAGGAAGGAAAACACAGCTCCATATGGAATAATGTAGTAAGAATCATAGTTTCAAAGCGTACAATAAGGAACTCTATGTACAATATTTGGGCCAGGGGTTTTGCAGAAAGCCTCAGTGTAGTGCGAAAGTATCTCATGATGAATGGGGTCTAGCATCTTCAAGGCCTAGGTCCTTGCAAAGCCATAACCTAGTGACCTATAGCCTTGTTTTGATCGAATAAGAGCACGATATATCTTTAGCATAGAACATAGATCCCACCAAGTGGTGGAAGAGAAGCCACGGAAAATGTTCAGTGCTCTTGTACATTTGACTGGTAGCTGCTTCAGGTGTGGTGTAAAGGTCAGTTTAAGATAAAAATAAGCCCCAAGAACTTTGTCTCAGTGACCACGGATAGCAAGACTTTACCAATATGGAGATCGTGATCGGGGTGAATACCCGTTGGCGGCAAAAGTACATGCAAGCGGTTTTAGATGCAGTGGTTTACTTTAGTAAACGATTGAGAACAGTCTGCAGCTGACACTCAATACACCTCATGTTCGACGACTGACATGAGATGTGAGAGTCCTCGACATAGAGACCATTTGCAACTGTAAGAAGAAGTTGTTCAGAGAGGGCATTAATGTTTATAGTGAAAGGTGTGACACTCAAAACACAGCTCTGAGTAACTCCAAGACACTGAAGAAAAAAAGGAAAGCGTCGAACCTACACAAAGTTAGAATCGACTCTTTATTTAAAAAATAATAAAAATGAGCATATGACCATATAATCCATATAAGTGGAGGTCTCTTAAAATTTTATACATCCATGTGGTACTATAAGTCTTCTAAAGGCCAGAGAATGTTGATACATGATGTTGTCATTTGAGAAAGTGGTCCATGGAAGAGCGTTGTCGTCGGCACCAACAATGGATGGACGAGATGAGGCTGTTTGATTCCAGTAACCAAACAAGGTGAGCATTGACCACCCTCTCTAAGTTCTTACAGAGACAAATCGTCGAAGCACTTGGGCTGTAATTTGAAGGAATCTTGGAATCCTTCCCGTTCTTAGAGAAAGGTAGGACAATAGCTTGACGCCAGGAATCAGGAAAAACATTTTCTTGCCAGATCCATTTAAAAACAATCAAAAGAATAGCAAGAGAAGCAGGAGATAGCTAGAGCAGCATCTCGTAGTGTACACCATTAGGTCTGACCGGTGTACTGCCAAACAGATAAAATGCCTGTGTAAAAGGGCAATTATAGTCATAGAAACAATCAGATCAAAATGAAAGAAGTGATCGTTTTTTAAACGAAGGCATTGGTTGGCATCATAATTCCATCTTTCCGAGTGGAGGTACACCTCACTGTAGAAACTTCTTTGGTAGAAACACAAGCAAGCATCACCGATTCGGGGATGTGGTTTAAACTCCTCTTAACAACAAGTCATCGTGACAAATTCAAAGTAGCATGAGGCGTAATCTAAATAAGTATATCTATAATTGCCTTTGAATGTAACACGAGTTCACTGTGTTCAAATGTGGATATTTCCACAATATGTCACCATGGAAAAGGCTTTTGACTGATTTTCAAGTGCTAGCAAGGACCTTTAGTCCCTTCTGAATAAAAAAAAAAGGTTTGGCTTAAAAATAGTGTTATATAAGAAAACGAAGTAAAGGTGTCATAGATGTTGAAGATTGTTGCTCAGAATCTTCACGACGTGGTCATTGACCTGTGGACTGTTTTTCACTTTTTTATTTAAGCTTTTATTTAGAGGCTCCATAATAAAAAATAATGTTTTGGCACCCAATGACCTCACCACCATAAAGTCCTACAAGGGGACACAGTGCAATGCCAAACGCGGGCACTGCAGCAACACCAGGGTTTCATGAGCATGAGCTTCAGATACAATGTCCACAACACCTGTTTAGAACATTCGAAAGCGGATTCACCCTAAGGGAAAACCCAATACCACCCGTCTACAGGAACTCCTGACCAAAGTAGTATGTTATGGTTTGACCCTTCTAGCATCAGGATCGTCTTCTCCCTTCATTTGTTACCACGCAAAGCAAACACGTGGATGCATGTTTAGATCCCAGAGGAGATAATCTGAAAAACGGAACCTTACCTGGGACGTTCCCTCACGACGTACAAGAATCCACACTGAGAGCTCGTTAAAATATTTCAACCTCAGAAACTTTGCATATAACTGAATAAAAACTACTTCATGGAACTGACATAAAGGATTGTTTGTTTGTTTTGAATTTTGCGCAAAGCTACTCGAGGGCTATCTGCGCTAGCCGTCCCTAATTTAGCAGTGTAACACAAGAGAGAAGGCAGCTAGTCATCACCACCCACCGCCAGCTCTTTGGATACTCTTTCACCAAGGAATAGTGGGATTGACCGTCACATTATCACGCCCTATGGCTAAAAGGGCGAGCATGTTTGGTGCGACCGGGATTCGAACACGCAACTTTCAGAGTACAAGTCGAACGCCTTAACCAACTTGGCTGTGCCGGGCCGTAAAGGGTAGAGGACAACACAGTTTAAATGTTTTATGCAAATATTGAAGAATAATTGAATTTCATATAACATTTTCTGATAATAATTTAAAGGTTATTAAAAATTAAAATTATACAGTTAAATACTTAAAGAATAGAAATAATTAACTGTACTCTATTAATTACAAACAATTACATTCTATATGAAATTCCTTTTTGTTGTTGCTGTGACCTACCATGGATATCGAATCCAGGTTTTCAGAACTGATAAGCGTTCATACTTTGATTATCTTCAAAAGACTTCTTGACTATCACCAGATTGTGAATGACAAACAGTTACAATGTCATACGTATTAAAAACAGTAATCATTGTCCGACATTTTTCATCATATCAGTTACGATTTTTTTGATTCCGAGTGGTTTAAATCGGTCCAAACAAATGGAATCAATGATCGCTCTGTGAAATGGTTCGCTGTGCAACACCTCTTTATGTGACTCACTGTTGTCTTCAATCAGCAGGGAATCTGTAAACTAACCATCTCTTTCTTCTAATTCTAATTTTATCCTGCAATTTGACCCACACTTTTAATTTAAAGTTTCATCAATTCTCGAACCTGTCCAAATAACTGATAAGAACCCTTATCTCACTCATACGATAAGACTGTTTTATTGATACGGTTTTTAATTATTCAATATTAATATTATTCTTTTCTGTTTTGTTCAACACATTTATTTACTTCATGATACATCATTTAGAACACATGTGTTTCAACCCTTAGCTTTTCACTATCACTTCGGTACTTTCTTTTTTCTTATTAGTTTGCCAGCACTGTTTTCAACTGATATTACAAATATCATTATATGTTAAGTTTTACATAAATTTTCTTTCGTAAATCGGAGACTCTTCTTATCCAGCACATTAAATATTGAAATTTGATTTATGTTTATGATACAATTTCAACAGTTGCTTCACAACTTATCTTTCAAGAAACATCCTGAAAGAAACGTATTTTAATATAATTTAAAGTGAAACCATGACTGAGGAAAGTTTGACTTGGTCTAAAAAACTTTTTATTTTTTATTAAAGAAACTTCTCACTGTTGGAGAATAAATAATGATCGTACATTTATAGTTCCTCGTCTCTATAAATTATTAATATCATAAAAAAGCGACTGCTAATCATGTGGCTTTATTCTCTGTGGTCAGTAATTAAAAATTATGGACGGTGGAAAATAGCTTAATGTTTATTCCAAAAACACAAAATGTCATAACAAAATTATTTAATTCATTCAAACCTTTTTGGCCCCCCAGTGGCTCAGCGGTATGTCTGCGGACTTACACTCTAAAATCCGGGTTTCAATACCCGTGGTGGGCAGAGCACAGATAGCCCATTGTGTAGCTTTGTGCTTAATTCAAAACAAACAAACAAACCTTTTTGATTTCCAACTCGTTAGGTTTTGGTCTCGTCGTTAAGTGTTAAGGTAATGTTGAACATAAACATTTTACCGTCACTATTTTTTATATTTCATGAAGTTAAATTCTTAAACAGCTAACTGAACGCCTTTACATGGACCTCCATGAAACAGCATTAAGTTTAAGAAGATATAACTTTTAAATCCGGATAATTATATCCAAACGAATACAGAAGACAGACAAATTTGACAAATAAATCTTCAGATATTTATACTGTTTTGTCAGAGAAAGAAGACATTATTTCGTTCATCTTTATTGTTATAAAACTAGAAAGTCCTCAGAACCAGTGAATATTAGAAATATCACATCATTTAAACCTTTTAGTTATAATGTTAGAAACCGCGATAACTTTATTCGTGTGTAACACATATGGTTATTCTTTTGTTTTGTTTAATTTACTTACTCATAAAGATATGATATTAAACACGTTTATTTAAAATACACACCGGTTCAAGATTTTTGCGTTTCACTTTTGACCTCAACCTCGGTGAAACCAAACAAAAGATTCTAATCAATGAACTTCTTGTAAAAGTTTTTAATAATAACTGTTTATTAAATGGGAACGAAAATATTACAAAGGACAGCAACAGCGAAAACAGAAAAATACTTGATAACAAAAAAGGAATTATATTCTACTTATTACATTATTACACTAGGTAACGCTGCTTTAAAGTTTGTAACTTTATTTTCTAAATTTGGTTATCAAGTAATTATGGTATCCTATTTGATACAAACGTAACGTAGGTACCTAGGGAACGATAATAACAGATTTCTCGTAGTTCCAAAAGAAGAAGACACCATTGTGTACGGTGAAGTCATGTTCCCTCGGGCAACAAAGAAAATTGATATCGTTGTTGTTGTTTTGAATTAAGCACAAAGCTACACAATAGGCTATCTGTGCTCTGTCCATCACGGGTATCGAAACTCGGATTTTAGCGTGTAAGTCCGCATACATACCGCTGAGCCACTGGGGGGTAAATTGATATCCCATTCACGAAGTAATGTTCTATTCCAGCAACTGTCAGAGTTAAAACATAAATACAATTGTGACATATTGCTTAGAAAATGTCACTAGTTACTGCACAAATTATTCAAATTAGCTGGAGTATGACTTATGTCATAAAGAAACATCAATTTGTAAAATATCCTCACTCTTATCTGTTATCCAAAATAAATTAAACCTTGTGATGAGAGTTCGATAATTTTTTATATATTCTTGTTCTCTTGTCTATAAATTACAATTTAGGATAATGTGAAAACTGTACAGATCTAGAATGTGTTTTTACTGTACTGGAAAGTGTCATCCTGCCGCAAACTGCTATTAAGACTCAGGCGAAGATAACGTATAATAAATGTGTGAACACTAGTGTTTATTTTCACAGCCAAAGTTTTCACCATTCGACAGCTATAAACAAACATTTATTGCTATTTCTACCTTTATGTCAAGATATAACCGACATATTAACATTTATCTTATTCTATTATCTTGATGCAGCCACACCCCATATGACAATCAGTGTATAGAAGGATGGTGTTTACCAACAGAATATTGGTGCCAGCCTCAACGTACGCAATATGACGTTCTGTTTTTCAGTTGTGACCTCAACCAAAGTTAAAAATAGTTTTTGCCATTCTGGTGTCATGTTTGTGGAGTTAACTCCATGTAAGTAATTTTGTTTACAGTTATAAAAGTGTTTCAATGAATCTTTGGGTGGAGGATATTTGTCATACCTGGTTTTCTTAGTTTCGTACATTACTTTTAATGGTCAAAGAACATTTTTGTTGACTTTGCCGAATGTTTCTTTCAGAAATGCTTCTGTACAGTGGACTAGATATACACAGTACAAAAATAGATAATACTATTTATTAGAATAGTTCACAGCCTCAACCGAGTTATAATATATATTTAATTTATTTTGCTCACCAGATGGACATAATTTGTTTTTATTTGTTGTTTTTCTTTAATTAAGCAAAAAGCCACACAATGTCTGTGCTCTGCCCACCACGGGTATCGAAACCCGGATTTTAGCGTGTAAGTCCGCAGGCATACCGCTGAGCCACTGGGGAGCGATGGACATAATACAGTTCTTTCAACTGACGAAATATATTTCATCAACGTATGGATTTTGAACACAACCATTTAAGTACCTTTAAAATAATTAAAACTACCACAAAGCTAAAACTTTCAATGACAACATCTTGTTATGAATTCACTTTTGATATTATACGTTCTGGCCTGGCATGGCCGAGCGCGTAAGGCGTGCGACTCGTAATTCGCGGGTTAGTGCCCGCGTCGCGCTAAACATACTCACTCTCTCAGCCGTGAGGGCGTTATAAAGTTACGGTCAATCCCACTATTCGTTGGTAAAAAGTAGCCCAAGAGTTGGCGGTGGGTGGTGATGACTAGCTGCCTTCCCTCCAGTCTTACACTGCTAAATTATGGACAGCTAGCACAGATAGCCCTCGTGTAGCTTTGTGCGAAATTCCAAAAACAAAAAAACAAACTATACGCACTAATTAAATAGAAAAAAACTTTTTTTTATGATATAGAAGATGAACTGCTCTTTCTTCTCAGAAAACAGTCGTTCTTTGAAAATGCGTAACTGGTAAAGTTGTAATAAACAGCCATTCTACTGAGTCAGATTGAAGAATTTTATATTCTACACGCCAGATGGAATAATATTGGACAGAATTAATTTAGGTTAACAATATTTTGTGTAAATATTATGTATTAGCTACTTGAATTTTAATCAGATTTCCAACAAATTTCATTTAGTAATTCATACATTATTTAACTTGATGCAAGTGTTATACTCAGCACGACTGAAATGTTTACTTAGTGCGTGTAAGACAAGTAATGTAACCTAACACATAACCGAACTCAGAAACTAATTATCAATAAGTATGAAAATGTGTCATTTCATTATTCATAATTTGTAATGCTATTTTAAATTAGCAAATCCTAGTTTGCTCTATGTTTTTAACAGGGAAACTTTTCACTTTCGAAGCTTAAATTTCTTTTTAATCTCCAAAAATAATCGTAAATTTCTGGTTTCTCGTCTCTAAAAAATAAAACAAAAAGAAAGAAAAATGATCAGCCTATCACGACAATTAACAAATGTATGTAACATTCCTACAGTTTCTACCGAATATTTGGCCCTGCGTGGCCAAGTGTGTTAAGGTATTCGACTCGGAATCTGAGGGTCGCGGATTCGAATCCTAGTCGCATCAAACATGCTCGCCTTTTCAGCCGTGGGAGCTTTACAAGTGACAGTCAATTCCTCTATTCGTTGGTAAAAGAGAAGTCCAAGAATGATGATGACTAGCTCTTTCACTCTAGTCTTACACTGCTAAATTAGGGACGGCTAGCGCAGATAGCCCTCGAGTAGCTTTGCGCGAAATTAAAAAAAAAAAGCAATTTGTTAATAGAAACGTAAAAGAGCATAGATTTAGTCTTCTTATGTTGAACAAATAATGTCGGATAAATGGAGACGTTATTGAATTAATTTTATAACAAAACATATTATTTGTTATTTGAGCTATCAGTGCCACACAATAGTAACAGTTAATCATTTGGTGGGTGGTATGGTGCGACTTAATCAATGGCTGTCTTCCTTGTAGTCAGTAATTAACAACTAACGACTCTGGGATATAGCTTTAGTATTTGTTTCAGAAATAGAAAACGTCATACCAAAATTATTTTGTCTTTATCCAAACCTTTTTGATATCCAAGTAATTAAGTTTCCGTTAAATTTTACTGTTATCGTTAAATGTTCAAGTATGTTAGAACACAATCGTTTTACCTTTACTGTTTTTATAAACTGATGAAGCAAAATTCTGTTAGAGGTAACCAAATGTTTTCACAAATTTCTCAAGAAACAGCGGTAAGTCTAAGTACTCAAACGCTTAAATTTGAATATTTATTGCCCAAGGAACACAAAAATTAGACCACGTTGGTTTTGTTCTTCTTCCAAAATCTTCAGGTATTTATACTACTCCAACATATAACAAAAATAAAACATTCTGTCGTTTAACTTTAATGTTATGAAAGAAGAAACTCTTCAAAAGATGACTGCTATATCTTGAGAATGTCAGAAAGAAATAAGGTAAGGCAAAGCAGTTCACGATTCTTATGTTTCACCGTAATGTAATGTCAAATTTAAATAGTTTTGATAATATAGTGATCTATAATGATACAATCTCAGTATTATGAAATACTGTGTCATTTTTTGAATGACATTTTTATTTCGATCTTAGTCAGTCAGTTATCACCATTATATTCCATCAAGGAACATAGGGTGCAATCGCTTGCGGATTCTTTAAGAGGTATTTTAAATGAGTAGGTTGTTAAACAGCTGCACCCAGCCGTCTCTAATTTAATAGTGTAAGATCAGAGGGAAAGCAGCTAGTCATCACCAGCCACCGCCAACTCGTGGGATACTCTTTTACCAACGAATCGTGGAATTGACCGTCACATTATAACGCCTCCACGGCTGGGATGGGGAGCGTATTTAGCGCGACGCGAGCGAACCCGAGACCCTCAGATTACGAGTCGCACGCCTTACGCGCTTGGCCATTTCAATCTTATTACAATGACTTAAAAGTTCAAATGTAACATGCTAAATGATATTTTTATTCGTATGTAAACGATTATTAACTATTTATCTTCAATTATTATCGTTCGGTTTTACAATTTAGATGTAGATTTAGTTAAAAATATTAACGAAACACATAATTAAATTTTTCTTTACATATTATGGTCCAGAAAATTCATTTCATTGTCGATGATGTTCATACTTTATACACAGTAATAATAAATAATTATCTAAAGTGACTCCATCTGTTAGAGATTTCATTTATTTACTATTTAAACATTATGTTTCAGGTACTGTTTTAAATTTCTTGTTGAGCTCTCAATGTAAACAAAAGTGATAATTCGAAAATATTTTCTCAATATTTTCATAGTCTCTAAATGGTTTATAAGAGGCTTTAAAATAATTTACCTTAACTTGAGAAACTGTTAACATCGATAACTTGTAATGGTAAAATTCGGGATTCGATCCCTCGTCTGAAATAGATCTTTGACAGCTTTTAACAACAGAGCAACACAGAAATTATTTGCGTTATTTGTCTTTTATTTATCATAAAATTCCATGTTAATACTGAAGTATCCTATGTTTTAATCGTTTCGTCTTGCACTTTAAATATGCCTCCCCAAGTTCCATATCCATCTTGAAATTTCCTTGTAACGTCACAAGAACAACAGCAGGTAGGAGAAACATCACAACAAACGGAATCTCTTCCACACAGTATTTTATCTTTACAAGGCCTCACAGCTTCAGACAGTAAAAAAGAATAGCATTATTTGAAGACGCATCGCTCTCAGCAAGCTAGCCATTAAATATATTGTTCTCACAGTCGTGGACTGTAATTTATAACTTACATGACCACAACACCAGGTGAATCATCAAACAGCTGTCGTATTGATGTAATAATTATTTTATACAGTCGTTTAATCGCAACAAAAACGTCTGACAAAATATGTTATCTGTTATTTTATTGTTAAGATTACCAATACATCCAATCGTAGAAACAAATGGAATTAAAATTTAAATATTTACTTTAAGAGCTATAAAGACATCTTAAAAAAACAAGGTTGTACAAACACAGTTGTTTAGCCCTGTATTCCTGCTTCATACATGAAATCATGTTTAAATTCTTTAAAGTATCATTTTAGTTGCTGTGAACTATAAAATCATCAACAAAATTAAATTATTTTTCCATTCGAATATAAACAAGTTTCAAACTTTTAGCAATCTATTTTTTTACAAATTATCTAGTTTTTATGAAAAATTATGTTAAAAATCTTCACAAACAACAAACCAGAAGTGAGCACTGTAACATATTCCTAATGGACACAGAAAAAACTTGTTATTGATATTTATATAATAACACTTAAAATGTTTGTGTGAATTTAGTCTTAAACAATTTAGAATCTCACCTGCAGTTGCTGTCAGCAGTGTTGTAAGCATCAAAAGTAAAATAATTGTTGTAGTCTTCATTTCTTTGATCTGTTAAAATCAATATTTATGTATTTAGTGAAAGTTAACTTTACAACAAAGCCTAATTTAAATCAATTCCTGTTACTTACTACAGGATAAAGATATAGGACAAAGATACCTTGATGGAGAGTCGCGCAAAAATAAATATACTGGTGAAACACAGTAACGATGTATCACAGTGACACTGAGTATAGTAGAAGAACCGTACACAAATTGATGTATCTTTCCTCTATGTTGAAGAGAATCTCTTATTTGATAAATACAACTTAAAAATAAATTCATTTCATTTTCAACATTTTTTTAACTGTGGTTGTTGTTCTAACTTAATAAAATAAGAAAGTAGAAGCTTCAATCTAGCAGAAAGTGTACATCTAACAACCAAGAACATGATACGATGATTCAACCAAAACACATATAAAGTACGCATTTGCAACAGTTAGAAAAACGTTAAAGTTATCATGTATGTGGTCAATTACTGATTTGCAAAACGAAACAAAAATATTAATTTCTGACAACAAGATAATAAGAATCATTGCAATAAATACTTAAGATCTATACTTGTTATAATATTCATATAATTGATATTATTTAGAAATACTCTCAAACAAGATATAAAATTATATTACTAAGCAATGTTGAATTTCTAGATACTTTTATTACGTTTTCCACAAGTATAAACATAGAATTAGACTGTGGTGCAGGTTCCCAACTATCATAGTTGCATTTTAATTAGATGCTCAGTTCTAAAAACATCACAACCAATCAAAATGTTTCTAGTAACAGTCGACGTTGATAATCAAATTACAGAATCATACAGACATGCAGAGAGACACAAACTGAACCAATAGGAAACTGTGAGTGATTATTTGTTGTTGACATGTAAAACTTTTCTGATAACGTTGCTAGTGTAGTGGTAGAATAAATTTAAAACTGTAACTGGAAATGAAGTTTTGTGATTAGTGTTCAATAAATAGAACTACGTACATAAATTAAAACTATATGACTCCACTCATATACAGTTTATATAATACATGTACATAAATATTTATGTATCAATAAATCTACTCAGATACATTTAGCTGTTTTAACATTATAACAAACGAATTGCAGTATTATAGCCACTACTTCGTTATTTTAACATTAGAATACACAGGTATTTGTAAACACATTTCTTTCGTTTCATTAAAAGTATTCAGGCAACTTAGTTGATTCTTCTACCCTAAAGTAGGTACACGTACTGTTTGTTTCTTGCTTGATTTTAAAATTTCGGTCACAGCTGTTCCACGACTATTTGCGTCAGTTGTTGATTGTGTTATCGATCTAGATGTGTGTGTATACTTTTCTCAACGGTTTATGGAGGAAATTTGTTGATTTTTATAAAGTGTTGTTTTATTTTGTTGATTTCGTCGTTAACCTTAACAGGTGAACTTAATGTTGAAATGTATACGATTAACGTGGTTGAAAAAAGTGTGTGTTCTGTAGTAGAGAATCTAGCAATTATATGATCAACATATCCATTTTTAATTCAAGCGCATTTTTCGTTGTAACGAAGGGTTACGGAAACTGAAGAAACACTTTATCATCATCATTTAGACTTTTCAGGTCTTTGAAATAGATTTGTGAAATTATCAGTTTATTTCACGTTCGTTACAGGCACAAAACTTTGAACTTATGAAAAGCCCAATTTATCTCCCAGTTTGAAATAAACCGAAATAAAAGGTTAAATTTTGTTGTTATTATAAAATAACCGACTCACTTTAATAAACATGAATTGAAAATGTAAAATATAATCTAATAAATGTATATATAAACGTAAAAACAGAACAGGCTTTTAGAATATTCATCATCTTACAACTGTATTGTAGAATAAATGAAATATTGAAAAATATTTAATCATTATCCATCAAAGTAATAAAACGTATGAGTTTTATTATATGTATGTATTATACATTTTTATTATTATAAACAAGCCCGGCAAGGGCAAGCGTGTTGAGGTGTGCCACTTGTAATCTGAGGGTCGGGGGTTCACATCCTCTTCGCGCCAAACAAGATTGCTCTTTAAGCCGTGGGGGCGTTATAATTTTACGGTTAATCACAGTATTTGTTGGTAAAAGAGTAGCCCAAGATTTAGCGGTGGGTAGTGATACCTAGTTGCCTTCCCCCTAGACTTACTTTGCTAAATTAAGGACGGCTAGCACAAATAGTCTTCAACTAGCTTTGTACAAAATTCCAAAACAAAGAAACAAACAAATAAAATTATTATAGAGCGGTACGATAGACTTTTAGTACAATGTTCAGTAACACACTTAGGGTATTGAAGAAAACTGAACCCAAGACTTGTTTGAAGTACACATATGTCAAAAACAAGGTATATATCACTACATGTTAAACAAGAAAATACGAATTACACCATAACATACCACAATATATTGTGTTGAATGAATGGCAATTTTTATAACTTTCTGTTCTGTTGCACAGAAACACGAAACGACAGTTTGGGAAGAAGGCAAAAATTATTGAAACCACGAGAGATATTTCTCTGTCTCCTAACTGTATTGAAAATTGTCACCTGTCACGAACTTTTATAAAGATGTAGGGCAAAGTACTTCCTGAGATATCGTATGTTATATCATGAACTAACTAGAAATTTAAACATATTTGCTTGTTTAAAGTGCAACATTTGAAAAGTCTAACGTTTGCGAATCATTAAAAAACAAGTGAAATATATATTTTTATAAAGACAGTCATGATATATAAAGTACAAACGATGAAGATAATACTGGAAGACTGCCAGGAAGTACACGAGACAATAGCTAACAGACAGATGTTGAAACCATATGTAGAGATACACTATGTAAAATACCTGGTTTATAGACTCTGGTGGAAAAATTATCACTATGGTTTTATTTGTTTGAAGTTAAGCACAAAGCCATTGAATGGGACATCTGTACTTTGTTCGCGAAAGGTATCGAAATCCGGTTTCTGGCGATGCAAGTTCGCAAAGATACTGCTATGCCACTAAGAGGAGAGGGTGTTTACCATGATATTTTATTTTTGTGGTTGACAACGTAAAGAATAATGCATTTTTTTTAGTATCCCAATCTTTCTCGGTTTACAGCGACTTTAGAATCTGAGCAATTGTTTTTAAGGCGACCCTAGGAAGAAAGAAAAACCTAACAGTTCCGTGTATTAAATAGTTAAATCGAAACAACTTAATACTCAATAGATATTTCCATCTTAGCAACATAGTAGCTGTTTCAAAGAATAATACAAGTAAATTGAAATTAAAACAATATTTTTATCTAATATTAAAATAACCACAATTATTAAACGGATGTGATCGCTGGTTGGACATTTCACAGCTTCTCAAAATTTGTAATCAGATAGGACACCACCAACCTCATTTCCTATTCCAACCAAAACGTAACAATAATTTATACATAATATTAGTCGTCACATGAAGTTTAAATAAATATCTATTTATATATAAACCTGATAACAAATTGATTTTACAACAAATTTTAAATTACTTCTAATAATTTTACAAAGTTTTCAAATTTCAGATGAGTTGAACTTACTCAAAATATAATTGTATGTTATTTTATTTATCATGTATATGTTAGTTGTGTACAGTCTATTCAGTTGTATAGTTTTTATAGTAATTGAATATGAATAAGTTCAGTACAAAAATTCTGTGTACAATGAAGAGAATGATATCAGGGTTATACAAACTGAAAGTCAACACTTTCCCACATATATATCAAATAGAGAAGAGTCCACTTTTATTGGAGAAAAGAATAGTGAGTGTCTGACAAAACGTTCGAACGTCTCATAAATAAACCGCCGTTATAGACTGCTACAGGTTATCCTGTAAACTCAAGGTAGGAAGAACATCACTGTTAACAACATGTTTTGAACGTACAATATCATCTCGGCTAGTCCTAACAGCAATACACAGTGAAGAACCTGACATTATTAGGAAACATGTTGTTATTAATATCTTATAAAGATATCTATTGGTCAATATATATTTAGCTGAAAGGCTTAGCCAATAAACGTCACGTTTAGAAAATTGTTAACATTATATCAGTACCTAGTTTAAACACTGTTATACACTGTGTATAGAAGTGATATTTTATGATATTCATTATATAAACATTCAGTATTAAATATCTTACATCAAACCGTTTGTTGAATGGTGTTACATTTATCATGTTTCTATTACTTCTTAATTGTCTAGGTAGAGGTTGTCAGTCCTTGTAAGACATATTTACATGTGTTGATATGTTCACCAGTTACCCCAGGAGCGAAAATGGTAACATGTTTAGCACCCAAATATTGGTTCATAACAAAATTTCAACGATTCCTAACCTAATAAACAAGAGCTAATACACAAGCTTACACATACATTCCGATATCAACGGCTTATTTTATGAGAAAGTAACTAAAGATACTGGAACCGTAAGAACCCCATTTTTACCAAACACTTCACTACTTTCGAGGTTTGATGTATCAAAGTGTCAAGGTTACGAAAAATGTATTATCAAGACGGTTGGTATGTGAATTAAAACTTTAATTAAAATAATGTAAACAACAACGTTTTGACCTTCTTAGGTCATCCTTAGGTTAATAAAGAAAGAGTTCGAAACTCACTTTTACCGGGAACAAGTCCCCGGATCGAGAGTATAAAAGGGTATGGGATTTTTTGGGTCGATGCAGTTATATAGGAGCGACTTCTTTATATTGATTTAATTTTGGATTTACTTGCTGTATAAGTGAGACTTCTTTGATTTTGTGTTTGTTTATATTTGTTTCCCTACTTGATATCTGATATTTTACTATGATTATGCTGTGTTTATTTGATCTACAGTGTTGAGAAACGTGTGAAGGTGTTTTTGTGATCTGTGAATCTGGTTTCCATTTTTTTGTTTATTTCTCCAATATAGAACTCGTGGCAGTTGTTGTGTCGTATTTCGTAAATAATGTTGGTGATGTGACTGTCAATGTAGTTTTTAGATAGAATGGAATTTAGTTTCGTACCTTATTATTGAATAATTTTGGTGTTTACTGGAATCTTGTGTTTTGTTATAAGTTGTTTTTTTATCCAAATGTTGATTATGTCTTCGCTGATGTCGGGAACATGTGGTGTACAGCTGTGTGAGGTTTTGTAGTTTGTTTGTTGTTGATAGTATTATTGATCGTTGTATGTTTATAATTTTTTCAACGGTTTATGAAAGAAATTTGTAGATGTTGATAAAGTGTTGTTTTATTTTTTTATTTCATCGTTAATTTGGTTTCTTAATATGTTGAGTTTTTTGTTGTGTTTCAGTTGCTGAGTCCCAAGGGATGTGAAACCCAGTATGGGTGATTATTTTGAGGGTTTCTTTTTTAAACTATGAATCGATTCTTGTAATCTTGAGGTTGAGAAATGTTATTTGGTTAGTTCTTTGGTTTCTTTGCTTTGTACTGGTTAACTAAAAATTGGGGTGTACAGACCTAACGTGAATGAAAAACTTACTATGTGTTCTGTAGATGTGAATACAGCAACTGTATCATCAACATACGAGGTCTGTTCAAAAATATGCTGACTGTTTTAATTGCGTGGTTCCAGTTGGTTCCAGGGGAATCCGTTTGGTGTCGCCAAGTTTGCACAGATCAGCTGATTATGACGCCATTTTTCGATTGCAGATATCTTCATTTGTGTATTAGCGACACAGTTTTAAGCGAAGTGCGATTTATTTCGTTTGGCGGATTTCAGAATGAATGACTTGAAGGAGCAACGAATTGCTATGAAATTTTGTGTTAAACTTCGAAAATCTGCGACTGAAACTTAACACGACTAACGGCGATGTTGCCATGAAGCGTACGTCATATTTCAAGTGGCATGAACGTTTTAAGGATGGTCGACAGTTCATTGAAGATGATAAGCGTCCTGGACTTCCTTCTACGTCAACTGACGACCTACACGTCGACAAAATCAACACCCTGGTGCTGGCAAATCGACGTCTGACTGTCAGGGAGCTTGCTGAAGAGTGTGGGATATCAGTTGGATCTTCTTACGAGATTTTGACCGAAAAATTGAAGATGCACCGCATTGCTGCGAAATTTGTGCCTCAGAACTCGTGTGTTTTTGGCCAAACACTCGATCATTGTTCTTCTCCACCCCCTACTCACCTGACCTTATTCCTTGCGATTTTTCTTGTTCCCCAAACTCAAAAGACCCTTGATAGGAAGAAGATTTGAGACGATTCCAAAGATTAAGGCAAATGCGACGAAGGAGCTGAAGAACATTACAAAAGAAGCGAACCAGGACTGTTCCAACAAGTGGAAACACCGTTGGGATAAGTATGTGCGTTGGGGAGGAGAGTACTTTGAAAGGGTCCCAGACCTGTAACTTCTTAATAAAGTACATTTTGTTTTATGACGTCAGTCCGCGTATTTTTTGAACAGTCCTTGTATCTGTACCACTATACTGGTGGGTGTCAGCGTCAAGTAGAAACATTTTTCTGTGATTAATTTTCATTAAAGTGCTAAAGTGCCATATCAGTTGTCTTGAGAATATATTTTTACTTCAAATGGGTTTCTTGTCATTGGCCTGCCATAGCCTAGCGCATTAAGGCGTGCGACTCGTAATCCGAGGGTCGCGGGTTCGCATCCCTGTAGCGCCAAACATGCTCGCTCTTTCAGCCGTGGGAGCGTTATAATGTTACGGTCAATCCCATTATTCGTTGGTAAAAGAGTAGCCCAAGATTTGGCGGTGGGTGGTGATGACTAGCTGCCTTTCCTCTAGTCTTACACTGCTAAACTAGATAGACCTCGAATAGCTTTGTGCGAATTTCAAAAACAAAAAACATTCTTGTCATTACGAAGGTTACGAAAACTTGGTTAGCTTTTGTGACTAAACGCTTTATTATCATGATTGATAAATTTCAGGTGGCGTTGTTAGTCGTGAAAATATTTTTAACAGTTTTGTGAAATTGTCAGTTTATTTACTGTTCGTTACGATAGTCAAACTGTAAACTTATAAAAAGCCTAATTTAAATCCCAGTTAGAAATAAATCGAAAAAAAGGATAAATTATGTGGTTATTATAAATAAAAAATTCAGTTTAATTACCATGAACAGAAATATACAATATAATTTATTAAATACATATATAAATGTGAAAACAGAAGAATTACTGTTGCAATTCTAACACGTGGGAAAATACATTTCTAAGAAATAGCCATGGCGAGTGACAACAGTAAAATAGAGATGTGTGACGGTCATCGTCAGGTTCACCGAAGAAGGTCAAAACGTTGTTCGCTCTTCTATTTAAAATATTTTCTGAACCCAAAACGAGCCGTTTTTGCATATAAAATTCTCAACAAGTGGGTTTCTCGACATCACTGAAAGGATTTCAAGCTCAGGCGCGTTAACCAGCTGGCCACGTTCAGCACTAACAAATTGATTTAATAAATCAATATTTTATAAAGGTCACATAAAATATTGCAAATGAATGTAATATTAAAATTAAGAAATATTTGCATTATGAATGGATTTTTAATGCTATATACTGTGTATCTGCCAGAGATGAGTTAGCTTTATAAAATTATTACTAAAAGATGGCGCTGCTGAACATTATCTTTATGAGCAAATAACAAATTCTTATTTAATTACTTTCAACAATTTAAAATGTTTTACTGCGTTATCAAACACAAATATGGCATTTTCAAACAACCGATCGACTGCTTTTAATGAATTATATATGTTGATAGTGATCTTGTCCAACGACGTAAAAAACGTCTAAAATGTGTGACAATCATTGCTTGTTTTAAAAGCCAAAATTTTCACTATGTGACAGTTAGAAACAGACATTAATTGCTATTTCTTCCTTCATGTCACCATATAACCAACGTTTAATGTTAACATTTTTGTATTATCTTGATTCAGCCACACCCTATATGACAATCAGTCCACAGAAGGATGGTGTTTACCAATAGAATATTTGTTATAACTGTTTTTTTTTTAATTTCATACAACACTTTCAACGTAAGAGTGCCGACTGGTCATAGAATATTTTGTTTCTTCTTGCCGAATGTTTTCTTTTAGAAATGCTTCTGTAACAATGGGTCAGATGTTTCCCTTGGTAACAGAAAACATTGTAAACTAATATTTCTTGAAAGTGACAGTTTAAGAGGCATTTACACATTACCACGAGAAAACCCGAGACATTGTGATTATCACCAGGATCAACGTGATTGATTAAGCAGAATGTTACCATAGTTACAAAGTAATTTTATAAGAAACATTCATTATATTTGTTGAAGAAAAATCGTTGACTTACTGTAAGAAGCAATTTTGTATTTAATACGACATTTATTAAGCTATTTCACAAAGTACTTTTTATAAAATAGGTTATACGATTTATCAGAATAGTTTACTGATCAAACCGAATTATAAATATAGATTAATTTTGCTCACCATATGGGAATAATACAATTTTTTAAACTGACGAAATATACTTTTTAAAAACAACCATATAAGTACCTTTAATATTATTAAAACTATCACAAAGGTAAAACCTTTCAATGACAACATCTTGTTATGAATTGATTTTTCATATTATGCGTACTAATTAAATAGAAAAAGCCTTTTATCACAAAGAAAATGAGCTGTTATTTTATTTTTTCAGACAACAGTCATTCATTGAAAATGCCTAACTGGTAAAGTTGTAATAAACAGCCGTTCTACTGAGTCAGATTTGAAGATTTTACTTACTACAAGCCGAATGGAATTATATTGGATAGAATAAATTTAGATCAACAGATATTTTGTGTAAATATTAATTATTAGCTACTTCAATTTTAATCAGATATCCAACGAATTACAAAACAAAAATGTACTTCATATATAAACAAAATTTTTCATACATTGGTTAATTTGATGCAAATGTCATACTCTGCACCTGTTAAATGGGTGTTTAGTTATTTAAGAGCTTCGAAAAATATTCACACAAACAACTCCTTGAGCTCGGTTGAAACATCCTTGAGTTGACGTGATACATTAAATTTTGATTATTTGTATAATTTTTTATTTGTTATCTTCGAAGGTACTTGTAAGACACTTAATGTAATCTGATACATAACTGAACTGAGAAACAAATTATCAATACGTCAGACTTAAATAATTTAGAATCTCACCTGGAGTTGCTACCAACAGTGTTGTAAACATCAAAAGTATAATAATTGTTGTAGTCTTCATTTCTTTGAATTGTTAAAATCAATATTCATGTAGCTCGTGAAATTCAACTTGATAACGAAGCCGTAATTTAAAACAATGAATTATATCTGTTACTATCTACAGGATCAAGGTATAGGACAAAGGTAGTACCTCCAAAATTAACCATAAATTTCTTTTTTCACGTCTTTGTAACACAGAACACAAACAAAGAAAGATTATCAGTCTATCACGACAGTAAACTAATGAATATAACATTCATTGCTACTGTTTTTACTTGCTTTTAATGTCTTTGTTTCGTTTTTTGTAAATATAAATGTATGACAGGAGAGAGTTAGACTTGTGATACAAAACAAATAATGTCAGAAAAATTTAGCCGGTGTTGAATTAATATTAAAGCACCACATATTATTATATCTACTTTGAGCTATTAGTGTCACACAACAGTGACAGTTAATCACTTGGTGGGTGGTGTCTTTCTAAGTTATCAATAGACGTCTTCCTTGTGGTCAATAGTTAACAATTAACGACTCTAGGAGGTAGCTTTAGGATTTGTTCCATAAACATTCGTTATACCAAAATTATTTTGTCTTTATCCAAACCTTTTTGATATCCAAATTATTAAAGGTGAATTTTCAACAAAGTTAATAATTGCCTCAGAAACTCTACTTTGTTTAGATATAATTCCTGTGTGGTTACCATAGTTTTAAACACTTTAGTTTTCAAGTAAAAAATGAAACAAAATATGCAGGTCCTCGAACTCAATATCCTCTCGGTCGTTTGGCTGTTTTCGTGACGTTTTACAACTATGACGTAATAGTTGCCAAACATGCTTCGTTGCGCTCGGATCATTTTGTTCCTTTCAGTGCTGGTGTTTTATATAAATCTATCTCTGCTTTTCTCAGGTTATAATACTTTGTGAGACTATTTTTTGTCTTGATATTGCTGCTTTATGTTTGTTTTATGACAACATTGTTTACTGCGTTGCTTATGGTTGTAAAAACGTTTCGGCATCGAGCGAAAGCTTCTTTTCGTTTCTGTGCAAAAAGTAGGAACCTGCAAGATGGCGACAGTGGGTGCGGATGGTCAAAAGGAAAAACTGGACTCCTTCACACCATACGAAGCTTTGTTATGATCACTTTGAATGCTCATGTTTTGTGTCGGATCCCACTGATTTGGATTCCGTTGGTTTCAAGCAGTTGTTTCATCGGCAGTAGACAGGAACGTCCCCACCATCTTTCCTTGTGTAGAGCTGAAAGCTGATCTAAGCCTGCAGCATACAGGTTTCACCCCTCTGAAGCCATTCCTTGCCATCACGAAAACAACAAACTTAACGGTATGTGTGCATTTTAAAGCACAGATTAGTATATTATAATAAATTACAATAATTTGTAATAAGTACAAGTTTTTGAAGAGTGTACCTAGACATACACATTTCACTTTCATGAGCGTGTTTTGTTTGTTTGTTTCTTTGTTTAGAATTAAGCACAAAGCTACTCAATGGGCTATCTGTGCTCTGCCCACCACGGGTATCGAAACCCGGTTTTTAGTGTGTAAGTCCGCAGATATACTACTGTGCCACTGGGGGCAGCGTGTTTTGTATTTGTGGCACCTGAAATTCAGTAAATTTTTGAGTTCAGAGTCCAGACAGTGGACAATTCTTTCCAAAATAGAGTATATTCCAAGTATAAAAGCTGGTAGATCATTCTGTAGATGTTTTTGTGTCATTTGTAAATGTGGAAAAGTTCAAAGAATTCCATTTTTCAAATTTACCATTTTACCATAAATTGAAATAATACTATGTCTTGAATATGTTGAAGTAATCAAGTATATGTTATGTATTTAAAAAAAACTGTATATTTATAAACAATGAGATGTAAACTCCTTAACATATTTCCATAACTCATCATAATGGACTTAATCTTCACACAGAACTTTGACATTGTCATATTAAATGTAGATCTCATAAACGTCACAAATAAACTTGTTTTAATATATAATCTCATTTCTTCAGTATCACTCAGTTCCACTACTCTCGCTTGTGGAATTTTCCTCATCACTAGAACTTGTCAGATCTGTGTCAAAAGTAACTGTTCCAGGTTCCTTCAGAGTAGGTTGAAATTGATATGGCGCTACTCGACATTGTTCAAAACACAAAGTGAAAACAGACTCAGCCTCTGTTTCTCCGTGTGCACTGGCCATGTTTATTTACATACAACGTGCCGGCGTTGGTGATTTATTTAGTAACTATTACGTCACAGTACTTTTCCCAGCGGCAAAAGTAAAAACGAAAACATTCGGATTGCCGCTCGGAAAGAGTTCTTTCTGCACCAAGTTGTATGTTTCATTTATTAACACATATTTTTTATAAAAAAAATGGAACCTGCACAATTAATCAGCATGAGTAGTTCTTTTAAATGCAAATATTTCGTTTTTCTGTTAAATTCACCTCCAAGTTTCCGTTAAATTATACTATTATCATCAGAACACAAACGTTTCATATTTACTATTTTTGTAAACTCATGAAGCTAGATTTTCTAAGAGCAAACACAATGTCTTCAAATAGTCCTCAAAGGAACAGCAGTAAGTGTAAGTACTCAGAACGATTAAATATTAAATTTTATTGCAAATAATGAACACAGCAAATAGACCATGCGGTTTTTTCTTATTACAAAAACTTCAGATATTTGTATTGTTTTGAATTGTAAGAGAAGTGAAACATTGTTGTTCAACTTTATTGTTATGAAACAAGAAACTCTTTAAAACATAACAACACTTTCAAATATTTTAGTTATAATGTTAGAAACGTAGATAACCTTGATTGTATTTTTTTCGTATGGTTATATCTTTTTTATATATTTTACTCAGATATAAGGAAATAACGTTATATAAGTTTATTTATAATGCAAATCGGTTCACGATCCTTCCGTTTCAACTTCGACTTCAACCTTTGTTTAAATCAGAACAAAACATGCAAATTAATAAAAATTGCGCAGGGAGATTCTTCGTCAACGGGATCAGAACCATAAGATCTTGGATTTACAGTTCTAAGTAAGTTAGCCAGAAGGCACGTTGACCTAAAAATAAATTTAATAGGTATTTTATAATTGACACATGAAATGTAATAAAAGAAAGAAAGAGCGAAATTATAAAAATTCTTCACATAACTGGAACTTGATTATAGTTATTCTGTCAGTACAATAGGGGGTACAGCTTTTACAGTAGATGGCACTGCATTAAATTATATTTGTGAGAAGGTTGTCATTCATTTTTCACTATTTTGACTATTATTATAATTATCTGTTTCAAAGCACTAACTCCATATTATTATATCAAATGTAAATAGATTTCGTAATATAGTGGTCCTTAAAGATGATATCAGTATTATGAAATCCTGCGTTATTTTTCGAATGAAATTTTATATTTCCAACCTATTACAATGAATTAAAAATACAAGTGTCACATGTCAGGTAATATGTTTTTTTCATATGTAAATGATTATTAACTACTTATCTTCAGTTATTATTTATTGATTTTACTATTTAGATGTAAGTTAAATTGTAAAAATATTAATGAAATATGTAATGAAATTTTGCATTACATATTATGGTCCAGAAAATGTTTTTGACTGTCGATGATGTTCATTCTTAGTACATAGAAATAATAAGTAATTATCTAAAACGGATTTATCTGATAGTGACTTCTTATATTTACGATTAAAATTTAAAATTTATGTCCTGTTTTAAACTGCTTGACGATATCTTATTGAACTAAAGTATATTTTCTAAACTTATTGAACAGAAGTATTTTCTAAATATATTTATAAGCAACTTCTTTAAAAAGAAACTTTAACATAGATGATGGTAAAATTCAGTATTCGATCCCTCTTTGTTAGCTTTTAACAACAAGGAAACGCAGGAATTATTTGTAATATTTATTTTTTATTGATGATAAAATTCCATGTAAATACTGAAGTATTCTCAGAGTTAATTCTCCAACTCTTCTTGTAACATAAGTAGAACAACACTAGGTTCCAGGAACATCACAAACAAAACCTCTTCTGCATACTATGTCCTCATAATTTCATACAGTGAAGAAAATGACATTATTAGAAGACATATCGATGATAACATTTTATATTGATATTTTATCCGTCAGTATTTGTCTATTTGTAAAGCTTAGGTGAAAAACATTACATCATAAACAAATTCAAACAATCATGTTTCAGAACACTTCACAAAATATAATCACATTCAACACTTTCGTTATTTTGTCAATAAAATCTCCTGTTATTAATTTCTAAACCAATCTACTTTTTTGTTTTACGGAGAATTGCTTTACGTAAAACTTCAGTCACATATTTCTACATTGCTCTTCACGTTTAAATATAACTCGATGATTACATGTCCAAATGTAACTTCCATTGCATCTCTTATAGTACTTAAAAGACATTAAAGTAACTACCAATTTGTAAACTAACAAATGAAATATATTGTTCTCACAGCTCTGGACTGCATGTTATAACAAACATGACCACAACAGCAGATGAATCATCTAAAATGTGTCGTATTAATGTAATCATTATTTTATACACTCGTTAATTAGCAATAAAAACATCTAGCAATGTTATCTGTTATTTTATTGTTAATATTACTTACTTTTAGTTTTATGTTCAAATGTACAAACAAATGGAATGTAAATTTAATTTTTTTACTTTGAGAGCTATAAGGAAAGATCTCATAAAAAAGCAAGGTGCAGAAGCATGTTTAACTTTATGTTGGTATTTCATACGTGAAATCATGTTGAAATAATTAAAAGGCTCATTTTAGTTGTTGTAAACTATATAATCATAAACAAAAGTACATTACTTTTCCATTAGAAACATAGACAAGTTTCAAACTTTTAACTACCTATTTTTATTATAGATTATATAGTTTTTATTAAATGTTCTGTTACAAACCTTCATCAGCTACAATCCAGATATAAACATTGTAACATGTTCCTAATCGACAAAGAAGAACATAACTTATAATTCATATTTCTATCATAACATGTAAACTGTTTGTTTGAATTCAGAGGTAAATACTTTGGAATCTCCTTTGAAGTTACTTCCAACAGTAAAATAATTATAGTATTCTCATTTCTCTGATCTGTTAAAATCAATATTCAAGTGGTCAGTTAAATTTTACATTATAACAAAACTTATTTGAAAGCAATGAATTGTTTCTATTAATAGCTACAGGATCAAGGTATAGAACAAATGTACTTTGAGGGAGAATAACAAAACAGTGACGATTTAAATGTGGATGTTGTTTTAACTTAATAAAACTAGAAAGTAGAAAATTAATTTTTACAAAAAGTTTACATCTAACAACCAAGTACGAGACACAACGTATCAACCAAAACACACAGAAAGTACCCAATGACAACATAGAGAGGCCCGGCATGGCCAAGCGTGTTGATGCGTGCGACTCGTAAAAGGTGTTTTAAGGGCTCGTACTTGCTAGACCAGAAGGTTTACATGCTGTCTTCATTTAATATATGGCCTTGCAAGGCCTAGCGCGTTAAGGCGTGGGCTTCGTAATCTAAGGGTCGCAAGTTCGCAACCCCGTCGCACCAAACATAATCGCCCTTTCAGCCGTGGGGGCGTTATAATAGAACGATCAAGTCCACTATTTGTTTATAAAAGAGTAGCCTAAGAGTTGGCGGTGGGTGGTGATGACCAGTTAAATTTCCTCTGGTCTTACACTATTAAATTAGGAACGGCTAGCACAGATAGCTCTCGAGTAGATTTGTGCGAAATTCAAAACAAACTAACAAACAAACGAAAGAGAGAAAAACATCAAAGTTACCATGCATGTTGTCAAATACTGATTTGTAAATGTAAAAAAAATAGTTTCTGACAACATAATGATAAGAATTATATAAAATATCAGTGATACATATATATGTAGAGTATCAGTAACAAATATATATATAAATATATAAAATATCCTTAACATATATGTGAAGAACCAGAAACATATACATGTCAAGTATCAGTAACACATATGTCAAATACCAGAAACATATACATATATAAATTATCCGTAACATATATATGTAAAGTGTTCGTAACATATATGCCAAGTACCAGTAACATTTATATGTAAAGTACTAGTAACACACACACAGACACACATATATATATATAATCAGAATGATTCCAGTAACAGTTGACGTCAATAATCAGATTTCAGTATTATACAGACATGCAGAGAGACACACACTGAACCAATAGAAAACTGTGAGTGATCATTTGTTGTTTAGATGTAAAATGTGTCTGTTAACGTAGCTAATGTAATGGTGGGATAACATGAAATCTGTAAGTGGAAATGAAGGTGTGTGATGTACCGTATTATAGTCACTACTTAGTTATTTTAACATTAAAAGACACAGGTATCTGTAAAGACAATTTTTTCGTTTCACCAAACGTATACAGTCTGCTTAGCTGATTCTTCTGCCTTAAAGCAGATAAACATACTGTTTGTTTCTTTGCTTGATTTTCAAATTTTGGCCATACCTGTACTAGGCTATCTGCGTTAGCCGTTCCTAATTCAGCTATATAAGACAAGAGGGAAAGCAGCTAATCATCACCACCTATTGTCAACTCTTGGCTACTCATTTACTAACGAATAGTGGGTTTATTCGTGTCATTATAAAGCCTTCATGGCTGACATGGCGAGTAGGTTTGATGTGACGGGGAATCAAACCCTCGACCGTCAGATTACGAGTATAGCGCCCTATCCACGTGGCCATACTGGAACACAACTGTTGAATATACAGAATAAGGTATGTATAATGATGAAACTAGTGTATAATAAATATTTGTTAGCAGTTGGAGAAAGACATAAAGTGTACTTTTTTAGCAGTAACTATTGTAACTGTAAAAAGGAGTTTTACGTATTGTGCTTTACAACTAAACATACTACACTGAAGCAAATCTTCTTCACCACATTGTGAATTCAATTTTATTTCACTTTTTTTACAGTTTTCAGTAATTTTTTTACAGTCATACCTACCTTTAAATATTAACAACAATATATAACGATTCATGCAAAATAAGCAACAGTCGTTTAGTTGTGAAAAAATAATAACATTAATCTTAAACGTATTCTAACTTATACTCATTATCGGACTTATATACCAATTACCACATTCAAAAAAGGAAAAAAAAAACTTTCTATTATTTACCAATAATTTAAATTCGAAGTCCAGCTTTATTCACAGGTGAGCTAAATATATCTTCAAATAGCATCCTAACAGGAGAGTGTATGGTTACATAATAAAGCAAAAATGTTTTATGTGGTTAATAACTAGACCATAACACTGCTATTCATTGTTATTTATTAGATACACAAAATAAAATACTAAACGACTTCTTATCAACTACAATATTCTTTATAGTTTTAGACTGTTTATCTGCATAAAATTTTAAAGAGGAAAACCAAATTTTAATATTACAACATAAGAATATATTTCGTATATTATATCTGGTCTTTTACAATATTTTATATTCATTTGCATTATTTACTTTTCATAAAATACCAAACAACTATCTGCCTTTTACCACGTTGGTTTTCGTTTTATTTCCGGCTTTAGGGCAATAACATGTGACTTTGCATACAATCAAACTAAGAAACTATTTATTCGTAGAGTAATAACACAGTACTCAGGCTACTAAATATCACACATAGCACTATCTTTAGTTGAGTACATGAAAACTTACTAATCTTTTAAAGGTGCTTTTTCAGATTTCTTTATATTGAATATAAGTTGAAATTAATAGGTCCGTGTGAAGCTTAAAATGTTATTATAACCAACCTAAACATAACAATAATTTTTACATCATATTAGTCGTGACACGAAGTTTAAATAAGTGATTTTTATATATATATACAAAACAGATTTCTTTACAACTATATCATGATCACTACTATCAATTTTAAAAATGTATCAAACATCAGACGAGTTAGTGTTATTCGATATATAAATATATGTTTTTCTATTTATCGTATTTATGTTATTTGTACAGTCTATTCAGTTGTATAGTTTTTATAGTAATTGAATATCATCAAATTCAGTGCACAAATCCTGTGTACTTTGACGATAATTATATCAAGGTTATAAAAGCTGAAATGTCAACACTATTCTACATATATATCATATAAATAATTGGCCGATATTACAGGAGAAAAGGACGGTGAGTGTCTGACAAAACGTTCCAACGTCTAATGTGTAAACTGCCCTCACAGCCTCTTCCGGGTCTTCCTACTGTTAACTCTAAGTTCGAGGAACATCACACTAATTGTGTGTTCTTTGAATTTGGTTTCCAATTTTGTGCTTGTTTCTTCAATATTGAAATTTGTTTTCGCGGTTGCCTCGGGACATCTCGAACAGAACCAGCGAGCGGAAAATTCAATCACACGTATCCCTCCCAACAGCGACGGGAGAACCCATTTTTTGGTTTGTTTCGTGCGTTTGTGGATTAAGAGTAGCTTGCAACGGTGTTTCGGATGTCTAGACGCAGCCATTGCGAAAAGTGTTCAAAAGGTTGGCGGCGAGTCCTTCGATTCGATGTCCCTAAAGGATATAATCGGCATTTCGATTACCTGTTTCTGCCGACTACAAGCAGTCTTAGAGTAAATACCAGCGAGCGGTAAATTGAATAACCCGCTCCAGCCGCATACCGACGGGGTAACCCATTTTTTCGGTATGTTTCGTGCGTGGGTGTTCCAACAGTATATTACTAAGCCATGTCGCGACGGGTCCTTCGATTCGACATCCCTAGAGGATATCGTCGGTATTTCGATCACCTACTGCACGCAGTGGTTTCGGGACACGTCGAACAGACTGTGAGAGCAAAGACCAGCAAGCATGAAATTTAATCACCTGCGCCTGCCGACTTCCGACGGGGGAACCCATTATTTTGGTCTGTTTCGAGCGTTCGTGAACCAACAGTACCTTGCTAAGGCGTGCGGACGTCTAGATGCAGCCGTTGCGAAACGTGCCAGAACGATTGTCGGTGGGTCCTTCGAATCGACGTCCCTAGAAGATATCGTCGGCATTTCGATAACCTGCTACCGCCGACTACACGCTGTGGCCTAGAAACACATCGAACAGAGTGTGAGAGCAAATACAAGTGAGTGAGAAATTTAATCACCCGCCCCGCCGTTTATCGATGGGGGAACCTATCTTTCTGGTCTATTACGTGCGTGCGTGGACCAACAGTAGCTTCCTATGGCGTGTTGGACGTCTAGACGAAGACGTTGCAAAAAGTGTATGAACTGTTGGAAGCGGGTCCTTCGATTAGACTTCCCTCCACGATATCATTGGCATTACGATCACCTGCCCCCGCCGACTATACGTGGTGCTTGCAGGATCCTTCGAACAGAGTCTGAGAGCAAATACCTGCGAGTGTAAAATTTAATTGCCCGCCGCCTACCGACGGGGGAACCCATTTTTCAGTCTGTTTTGTGCACGAGTGAACTAACAGCAGCTTGCTACGGGGTTTCGGACATATAGACACAGCCATTGCAAAAAGTGTTTGAACAGTTGGCGGCGGGTCCTTCCATTCGACATTCCTGGACGATATCATCGGCATTTAAATCACCTGCTACCGCCGAATACAAGCGGTTGTCTCGAGACACCTCGAACAGAGTCTGAGAGTATATACCAGCAAGCGAGAAATTTAATTACTCACCAGGGTTTTCCCCTAATATTGACGGCTAACCCATTTTTTTTGGCCTCTTTTGTGTGTGCGTGGATTAACAGTAGCTTGCATGTCAGTCTTCTAGATGCAACCGTAGCGAAAAGTGCCCAAACTGTTGGTGGCGGATCCTTTGATTCAACATCCTTAGAGTATTTCAACGACATTTTAACTACAAGCAGTTGCCTCGGGACACCTCGAACAGAGTGTGATAAAAAAGACAAGGGAGCTGGAAGTTTATTCACCCGAGCCCACTGCCTACCAACGGGGAACACATTTTTTCGGTCTTTTTCTTGCATTCGTGGACCAACAGTATATTGCTACGGCGTGTTGGACGTCTAGAAGCAAAGGTAGCAAAAAGTACCCAAACGGTTGACATCGAGTTCTTCGATTTGATGTCCCTAGAGAATATCGTCATCATTTCGATCACCTACTCCCGGTGACTAGATGCATAGGTTTCGGGACACCTCGAACAAAGTCTGAGAGCAAATACCAGTGAGCGGAAATTTAATCACCCGCGCCCGCCGCCTACCGACGGGGGATCAAATTTTTGCGGTCTGTTTCGTGCACGCGTGGACCAGCTACAGCTTGCTACGATGTTTTGAATGACTAGACACAGTCGTTGCAAAGAGAGCTATAACGATTGGCGGCAGTTCATTCGATTCGACGTGCCTTGAGGATATCGTCGGCCTATCAATCACCTGCTCTCGTCGACTGCACAAGGTGTCTTTAGGACTCCTCGAACAAAGTCTGAGAGCAAATACCAGTGAACGTGAAATTTAATATCCCACACTCTAGGCCGACCGACGGGGAACCCATTTTTTCGGTCTGTTTCGTACGTGCGTGGACCAAGAGTAGCTTTCCAGGGTGTGTCGGATGTCTAGATACAGCCATTACAAAAAGTGATCAAATGGATGGCAGCGGGTCCTTCGATTCAAAGTCTCCAAACGATATCATCAACATTTTGATCACCTTCTCTCGTCGAGTATATGGGGTGGCTTCTTGACACCTCGAAGAGAGTATGAGAGAAAATACCATCAAGCGGGTAATTTAATCATCTGCTCCCACTGCGTACCAACAAGGAAACCCATTTTGTCGGTCTGTTCGTGCGTGCGTGGACCAACAGCAGCTAGCTACGGCGTGTTGGACGTCTAGACGCAGCCGTTGCGAAAAGTACCTGAACAGTTGGTGACGGGTCCTTGGATTCGATATCACAAGAGGATATCATTGGCATTTTGATCACCTTCTTCTGCCGACTACACGTGGTGGCCTCAGGACACCTCAAACAGAGATTGAGAGCAAAAATCAAAGAGCATGGAAATGTAATCACCCACGCCTGCCACCTACGGACGGAGAAACACATTTTTTCGGTTTGTTTCGTGTCTTCGTGGACAAAAAGTAGCTAGCTACGGTGTGTCGGACATCTAAAGGCAGCCATTGCAAAAGGTGCACAAACAGTTGGCGGTGGGTCCTACGATTTGACGTACCTACAGGATATCGTTAGCATTTCAATCACTTGCTCTTGCCAACTACATGCGATGTTTTTGGGACACCTCGAATTCGAGAGCAAAGACCAGCGAGGGGGAAATTTAATCAAATCTGTCCGTTGCCTACCGACGAGGGAACCCATTTTTTCGGTCTGTTTCGTGTATTCCTAAACCAAAAATAGATTGCTAAGACGTGTCTGACGTCTAGACACAGCCCTTGCAAAAAGTTGCCTAAACGATTGGCAGCTGTTCCTTTGATTCGACATCCCTAGAGAATATCGTTGGCCAATCGATCACCTGCTTCCGTCGACTACATGCGGTGGCCTCGAGACACCTCAAACAGAGTCTGAGAGCAAATACAAGCAAGCGGGAAAATTAATCACCCACGCCTGCCGCCTTCTGACGGGAACCCATTTTTTCTGTCTGATTCATGAGTGTGGACCAACAGTATCCTGCTACATCGTGTCAGACGTCTAGATGCAGCTGTTGCGAAATGTGCCAAAGTGGTTGGTGGTGGGTTCTTTGATTCGACATCCCTAGACAATATCGTCGGTATCTCGATCACCTACTCCCACCGACTAAATGCAGCGGCATCGGGACACCTTGAGTTTGAGAGTAAATACCAAAGGGTGTGAAATTTAATCACACGAGCCTGCTTCCTACCGATAAGGGAACCCATTTTTTTTACCTGTTTCGTGCGTGCATGGACCAACAGCAGCTTGCTTACAACGTGTCAAAAGTCTAGAGTCTAGACACAGCCATTGAAAAAAGTGCCCTAACAGTTGGCGGCAGGTCCTACGATTCCATGACCCTAGAGAATATCATTAGCTTTTCAATATTCTGCTTTCGCAGACTACACGCAGTAGCGCCCAGGGACACCTCGAACAGAGTCATAGATCAAATACCAGCGAGAGGCTAATTTAATCACCCGTATCCGATGCCTATCAACGGGGAACTGATTTTCTCGGTCTGTTTCGTGCGTGCGTGGACCAACAGTAGCTTGTTATGGCGTGTCGGACGTCTAGACAAAGACGTTGCGCAAAGTGCATGAACTGTTGGAAGCGGGTTCTTTGATTGCACTTCCCTCAATGATATCGTCGGCATTTTGATCACCTGCTCCCGCCAACTGCACGCGGTGGCATCAGGACCCCTCGAACAGAGTCTGAGAGCAAATACTCGCGAGCGGGAAATTTAATTACCCGCACCCGCCGCCTACCGACGTGGGAAATAAGGCAAGTTGTTAAAACAAATGTGTAGTCTGTGTACAATCCCTGTTCTCTATTAGCATTAGATAATCTTACCTTTGGTTGCCTGTCTTGTAACAGTAGTTTATCTTTTTAGTCCCGTCGTAGTCTAGTTGGCTAGTAGACCTGGGGAAACTTGGCACAAACCCAGGAAACCCGGGCTCCTTGCCCGGCGCGGGACACATATCTTGTGAATAATAGACTATAAATGGACATTGCCCTGAGAAGGACCTAACATACAAACAGTTAGGGAAAATAAGTTCAGGAAGGAGGAAGAGGTCAAAGTGAACCTGACCCTCCAGGGCAAAATACCCAGATACCATTGATCTATCGACGTGGGAACCCATTTTTTGGTCTGTTTCGTGCGTGCGTTGACCAACAGTAGCTTGCTACGGCGTGTCAGATGTCTCGACACAGTCGTTGCGAAAGTGCTCAAACGGTTTGTGGCGAATCCCTCGATGAGCTGTTCCTAGAGGGTGTCGTCGACATTTCGATCACCTGCTCCCGCCGACTACATGCTGTGGCCTCGAGACACTTCGAACAGAGTCTGAGAGCAAATACCAGTAAACAGAAAATATAATCACCCTCGCTATCTACCTACCGATGGTGGAACCTATTTTGTCGGTAGTTTTCGTGTATGCGTGGACCAACAGTAGCTTGTTACGGCGTGTCAGAGATCAAGACGCAGCTGTAGCGAAAAGTGCCCTAACGGTTGGCGGCGGGTCCTTCCATTTGACGTCTTTAGAGGATCACCTGCTCCCGCCGACTACCCATGGTGGCCTCGGGACACCACCTCATTCATCTTGAAACATTAATAAGAGAAGCCTTTCTCAAACGCCAACATTTTGTATCAATATTCTTTGACATTGAGAAGGCTTATGACACAACATGGAAGTATGGTGTTTTGCGAGACCTCCATATATATATGTATTACGTGAACATTTTACCATTTTTATTAAAAATAATGGGCAGGAGATTCCACGTTTGTGTGGGTTCGACACTTTCCCATTCTTTTGTACAGGAACTTGGAGTTTCTCAGGGCTGTGTTTTGTGTGTTACACTTTTCAGTATAAAGATAAATGCCATCACTGAACTCCCTCTCACCATTGCAAATGGGCTTTATATCGATGACTTTCACATCTCATGTCAGTCGTCGAACATGAGATATATTGAGCGGCAACTAGAAACTGCCCTCAATCGTAAACTGAAGTAGACTATGGCGAATTGCTTTAATTTCTCTCTCTCTAAAACTGCATGCATGCAATTTTCCTGCCAACGGGGTATTCATCCTGATCCTGAACTTCATATTGGTGAAGTTTCACTGCCAGTGGTCTCTGAGACCAAGTTCTTGGGGCTTATCATTGACTGTAAGCTGACCTTTATACCACACTTAAAGCAGCTTCAAGTCCTCTCTACTACCAGTTGGGGAGCAGATCGATGTTCAATGTTAAAGGTATATCCTGCTCTTATTCGATCAAAACTAGACTATGGATCAATGGTCTATGGCTCTTTCCAGATCCTCGGCCTTAAAGTTATTGGACCCCATTCATCACCAAGGTCTTCGACTCTGCACTGGGGCTTTCGGCACCATTCCAGTTCAAAGCTTATACGTTGAATCTCATGAACCTTCTCTGCACCTTCGCCATTTGCAACTATCTTTACAATATTCTTCGAAACTTCGTTCCTTAACAAAGCATCCCACCATGGGATGTGTTTTCCTTCCTCGGTGGGCCGTACTTTTTAAGAACAGACGATCTGTCGTTGCTTTGTTTGGCCTTCGCATCCAGGCGCAATTGGATGAATTGGTTCTATCCTTGGATAACATTGCAGATTCCACAGGTCAGCCCATCCCACCATGGCTTATTACAGCCTCCAAATATGACCTTTCTTTCAATCATCTAAAAAAGGCAGATACTCCAGATTAGAAGTACTGTCTTTTATTTAATGACCATCTTTCAAACAATCATTTCGTTCCCATATATACAGATGGTTCCAAATCAGGTAATTCAGTGGGCTCTGCTGTAATTCAGTGGGCTCTGCTGTAATTCAGTGGGCTCTGCTGTGGTTCAGTGGTTGCGTGCAGAATCCCCTCCACAGCTTCTGTGTTCACTGCTGAACTGTATGCCATATCTCTTGCTTTGGATGATATTGCAGCTGAGCAGTACTCCAACTGCACTATTTATACTGACTCACTTAGTTCTGTACTGGCCCTGGAATCGCTACACATTGGCTCTCACCCTGTTCTGGCTGATATTCAAAACCGATTGGCCCATTTCTCATTAACTGCTACTTCTGTCGAGTTTTCCTGGATACCAGGCCATGTTGGTATTCGCGGGAACGAGCTTGTAGACACGGCAGCTAAATCTATCTGCTCTGGCACTATCACCACTGTGCATATTCCCTGCATGGACTATGGTCTTGTATTCAAGTCTTGGCTATGTGCCAGCTGGCAGTCCACTTGGAGTAAGCAACGCGACAACAAGCTTTTTCAAATAAAACCCTATGTTGGGCTTTGGCCATCCAGCTTCTGTAAAGTTCGGAAGGAGGAAGTTGTTCTCACTAGGCTACGCATTGGTCACAGTTTTTTAACTCATCGTTTTCTTTTATCTGGAACTGATGCACCAATGTATAGTTTTTGTAACACTCAAATCACTATAAGCCACATTTAACTTTCTTGCCATCATTACAATTCTCAACGACGGCAATATTTTAATGTTTTTTCCCAGGGTTTTTCTGTAACATTGGACAGTGTTATTGGTGATGGTGATGCTGTCCACCTTAATAAAGTTTTTAGTTTTTTACTGGTTAATTCAGAAATGTGTAACTAGATGTCTTACAAAACTAACTGGATATGTGTATGAAGTATAAGTTTTACAGTTTCTCTCAACTATTCTAGTTAAAACATGTAACATAGATCATTGCACACTGTCAACTGTAATAATACAAACGTGTAAAACAAATTATTGTACACTGTCATCTGTACTAGTCAAATATGTAACACATCCTTGTACACTGCCAACTGTAATAGTAAAAACATGTAACTTAGAGATAACACAGAATAGAAACCATGAAATAAAATGACCTTAAAATAGAAGCCAGCACTTTAAACTAATTATTTTATAATGGATGTTTTGCATTTTATAAAATTTCAGCTTTACCTTAAAATTATCATCTGTACTCAGTCAAGTTTTTTTAAATAAAGTTCACTTTCTAACTTAAACAACTATGTACATTTTGTGTTCTTATACGAACAGCAATATGCAAGTTTGTTAGCAATATCTAACTGTTAGAAATTAATTCTATAGTTTTCTTCCAAAAACGTTTCTTTGAAATCCTATTGAGTGAGGAGATGTTGTTGGAATTTAGTGGTTCTGATGTCTGGAAAATATTAACAGATTTGAACCAGCAGAAAATTAATAACATCATCCAAGTGTTCTAATTGTGTTTTAAGTGAACAATATTGATGTATCAATCCTGAAATACAGTCACTGAGAGAGTGATTGTAGTTGATTCAAATGTTGCTGAAGATAAAATCCGTAAACTTCTCCCTCTTGAAGATGTACAACTTTTTACTGCACATAAAACAGAATCTAGAAACAATCCTTTCATTTTCCTTGGAAAAAAATGCATTCAGAATAAAAAATGAAACTGATGGTGAATGTTATGAAATCTCTTGTGATTACTTTTTATGTTTATAGAAGGATAATAAAATTTCTGTTTAGTATTATAAATAATTATATTACATTAAAAATATTGCATAATGCACTTGAATAGAATTGTAAAACAACTGTTATTTCTAACTAGCCTACAATTAGGTTTATAAAAAAACAAATTCATTACTGCTTAAAGCAACATTTTTTGTCTAAACCCATCAGGCTAGCTTCGTGAAATATTGGATTTGACTGCCAAAACAAAAATTAACTTGCCTATTTATGCATAGAATACACTCTTTTTGTAATTATATTGTTATGTAAATGTTGTGTAAATATTTTGTAAACGACAACATGTCGTGTTGTGTTTGGATTTTCATTTCTATCATCTATGTTTCCATATTTATATTATTGTTTCGAAGTTTAAACTAATAAAATATGTTGTTATATATTTAGGGTAACATTTAGAATTTTCTTGAATTAAGTAGACCAATCATATGTTTGTAAATGAGTGCTGGTGACTTCGTGTCTAGACGTGTAGTCTCGTACAAGAACGGACATGCGCGGATTGCTCTGGAGATCTGTAGAAAATTCGCGGTTATTCGAGAGGGTCTTGGCCTACAATATATAAACAGACGAAGATGCGAGAGACAAGGAGAGATATTCAGACATCAGTTTTTATTCGAAGAAAAGAGGAGAGTCAGATATTAGTTTTATTTCAAAAGAAGAGAGTCAGTTATTTGAGAAAGATTAAGTGTTTGCTGTGATTATTCAACTTGGATTTGTGAGTCAAGTTAGATCTACGGAAGCTGTGATTTTATTTCGTCAATCTCTACGATCCATCTCAATTACTGCTTGTGCTGAGAGTCGGCGAATTTATTGAACTGTAAATCGTTGCTGAACTTTTTCATTTAAGCTTTTTCTTCGTGGGACCAAATTCACACCCTAGACTGGAATTTGGGACTTTCATTTTAGATCATTATATTAGATACAGGCCAGTACCATTTTGTATTGTGATTAATTTTGAAGTTTGAAACTAGTATTATTTTGTTTTGTAATTAATTTCGAATGTTGTAACTTAATATCTGTCACTGTTATTATATAATTTATGTTATATCTGTTATATTTGTTAAAAGTTTAGTGTAATAAATTATACAAGCTGTTATCTGCGTTTTTCTGTTGCGTTTAGTCTACGAGAACATAAAACATAAAAAATACGTAACAGAAAATTGGGGGCTCGTCCGGGATATCGAACAAACAATTTATAAAATATTATAAAATAAGATTTATATTCTATACAGATAGACAGCTTGTATATTTAAAATGGCATTCGAACTTGAAGATTTTATAAACGAATTTAATCAGAATCCCTCTTTCGAATTAATCAGTGAATTAAAAAAATCTGAATTGCTTGATGTTGGTAAACATTTTAATTTGGAAGTGAAGCAAGCATTGAAGAAAGCAGATATTAAACGAATTATTGTTGAACATCTGGTCAGCCAAAAAGTTTTACCTCAAAAAGTTGCACAACAATTGCCTGTCGCTCATTTTGACCCAGATTTCGAATTAAAAAAAATGGAAATGGAAATGAAATTTCGTTTAGAAATTGAAAGCAAACGTCTTGAGGCAGAAAAAGAAACTAAATGACTTGAGGCAGAAAAAGAAAACAAACGCCTTGATGCCGAAATACAAATGGAACGCATTAAAGCTGATAAAGAAATCAGTATGAGAAAGGCACAAACAGATGAGAAGGTTGTCCAAATGCGGTTGGATAATTTTGATGCTTCCAAACAAATTCGTTTAGTACCTCCATTCAATGAAAAAGCTGTAGATAAATATTTTCAGCAATTTGAAACATTGGCCCTTAGGCTAAAATTGCCAACCAAATATTGGACAGTATTACTTCAGAGTGTTCTAAAGGGTAAAGTCCAGGAAGTACTTTCCAAACTCACGGCCGAGCAAAGTTATGATTACGAGAACGTCAAATAATGCGTTTTGAATGCTTATGAATTGGTGCCAGAGGCATATAGACAAAAATTTCGTGGTTACCAAATGTTTGACAGCCAAACTTATGTCGAATTTGCTCGTGAAAAGAAACTCTGTTCGACAAGTGGTGTGATTAGAGAGAAATTAAAGATGATTATACAAAACTCAGAAAACTCATGTTAGTCGAAAAGTTTAAAAGATGCATTCCCGTAGAGCTAAAAACTTATAGTGATGAACAAAAAGCTTCCAAAATTCATGATGCTGCTGTCTTGGCAGACGAGTATGCTTTGACTCACAAAGATTTCTCATACAAAAGCAAAACAAACCACACAGCAAAGAAACCCAATGACTCATTCAAATATTATGCAAATGTCGACAGAGACAAAAAAGAGCAAACTTCTAATTCTCAAACGAAGACTCCATCTTATTCTCAAAGCTCGTCATCTACCTAAAACGTGTCATTCTCATCCAAAATATGTGCTTATTGTAAGAAACCTGGCCATCTGATTTCTGAATGCTATAAGGTAAAAACAAGCCATCACCCCATAGTTTCATTTCGCCCTCGTTGGATACATCATTGTTTCCCAATGATTTTGACCCTGTCCAGTCCAAGGTGGATTCTAAGCCCAATATTATTGATGTAACTGAAAAATCTTGTTGAGGACAAATTTAAGCCTTTCATCACCGAAGGTTTTGTTTCTTTTGTTGGCGATTCACATCTACAACCAATTAGAATCCTGCGGGATACTGGAGCTATTCAGAGTTTGATTTTGGAAAGTGTACTTCCGTTTTCTGAAAAGTCATCCATTGGGGCCAGTGTGCTCATTTTTGGTGTAGAAGGTAGCGTCGTTTCTACTCCTCTTCATAGATTTAATTTGCATTCGGATTTAGTTTCGGGACCAGTGACTGTGGGTATTAAATCTTCATTGCCTATTGAAGGTGTGTCTATGCTTTTGGGGAATGATTTGGCTGGTAGTAAGGTGGTACCAGAGGTTCGTGTTGTTGAAGCACCTGTTATTAGCCCCAGTACAGAGCAACTCGTTGAAGAATTTCCTGATGTTTTTCCCGCCTGTGCTGTTACTCGTTCTCAGACACGTTCTCAGGAATCCAAAGAGGATTTTTCTTTATCTGATACGTTCATGTCTCACATCGATGAGATTTCTGACTCAACTTTAAGTTCTACTGATGACTCTAAGACATTTTTCGACTCTCTTCATCGAAACAAACTTATTGATGAACAGGACAATGATCCTGAAACTCGTTCTCTTCTACAACTGGCTGTTAATGAAAATGAAATAGAAACTGTCCCTATTTTTTACTACCAGAAGTCAGGTGTGCTAATGAGAAAATACAGACCTCCTGACGTTGCTGCTGATGAAGAGTGGAATGTTATTTACCAAATCGTCATTCCAAAATGCTCTCGGAATGATATTCTTAGTCCTGCTCATGACCGTGTATTGTCGGGACACAATAGAGAAAAACTCAAGATCGTATACGACGACATTTCTATCGGCCAAAAATGTGCCAAGATGTTGTTGATTATTGTAAGACATGCCATTCTTGCCAAATGACTGGAAAACCAAATCAGCGGATTCCAAAAGCACCACTGCAGCCTATTCCTGCCTTTGAAGAACCGTTCTCAATGGTCATTATCGACTGTGTTGGCCCAATGCCAAAAAGCAAAGCAGGAAATGAATACCTCTTGACAATCATGTGTGCTTCTACACGTTTCCCTGAGGCTATCCCTTTGAGAAAAATCACTGCTCCCAACATTGTCAAGGCTCTTTTCAAATTCTTTATCATGTTCGGGATTCCAAAAGTTGTGCAATGAGATCAAGGCTGAAATTTTATGTACAAGCTATTTCAACAAGCCATGCATGATCTAAACCTCCATCAAGTTTCATCCAGTGCATACCGTCCTGAATCACAAGGTGTTCTTAATCGTTTCCACCTAATTACTGTCACGAACACTCAAAAGACTGGGATGAGGGTGTTCCCTTGTCATTGTTTGCAGTTCGTGAAGGTATTAAAGAATCCACTGGATTTAACCATTTTAAGTTGGTTTAAAAAGACAAATAAACAAAAAAAAGTTTTCACAAGTTCAAACTTTTTTTTTACTTTTAAGGGGGAGAGTGTTATGTAAATGCTGTGTAAATATTTTGTAAACGACAACATGTCGTGTTGTGTTTGGATTTTCATTTCTATTATCTATGTTTCCATATTTATATTACTGTTTCGAAGTTTAAACTAATAAAATATGTTGTTATATTTGTTAATAGTTTAGTGTAATAAATTATACAAGCTGTTATCTGCGTTTTTCTGTTGCGTTTAGTCTACGAAGAACATAAACATAAAAAATACATAATAATATAAATACAACCAATTGTCCAACAGCAATATAAATGAGAGTTACACAAATTTCTTAAAAAATAGAAGATAATACAAGGGTTTGTCATTTGGGTTGAAATTTTATATTCAAAGTTGTTAGTATCTACTATATATATGTTTCTAATTGGTTGAACAATCTGAAACCCTCACAAGAGGAAAGAAAAAAACACTTCTAAATGAAAAGTCAGAGCATCACCAGATTGTGTAGAGAAATATATTCATTTTTTAACTTACGAATTAAATCTTATGTAATACTAATATTAAAGTTATAAAGTATATTTTTGTACCAAGTTTAATAATATGTATTATTTTAAGTAGTTTAATTAACCATTTAATGTCTCTACCCGTATATCTACACATGCTAGATATCATCTACAGCATTATATTTGCACATGCCAAACATCATTTCAACCCATACATCTATACATGAGAGACATAACCTTCATCGAAATATCTACGCATAACAGATATCTTTTTCCAATACCTCCCACCATGCTAGACATCATTTCCACCCATACATTTAACGTGATAGACATCATCTGTACCCATCTATCTATGCATGCTAGACATCACTTCCACCAACTCATACATCCCAAATCTATCATGTTGCATTCAATTGCCTTGCATCTGGTTCTGTTACGTTTTTCTTTTTTATGTTTTATGAACGCAACAGAAAGACACAGATAACAGCTTGTATAATTTGTTACAATAAGCTATTATATATATGTAACAGATATAACATAAATTATATAATAACAATGACAGATATTCAGTTTCAACATTCAAAATTAAATACAACACAAATGGTACTGGTTTCAACCTTCCAAGTTAATTACAATACAAAACGGTACTAGTTTCATCCTTCAAAGTTAATTACAATACGAAATGGTACTGGCATGTATCTAATAATATGATCTAGAATGAAAGTCCAAAAGTCCAGATTAGAAATCCAAAATTCCAGTCTAGGGTATGAATTTGGTCCCACGAAGAATTTTCGAAGTTTGAATGAAGAATGACGAAGTTCTTTTTACGATGTTTTCGATGAATGTTTCAACTTTTCGTTTTTCGCTTCGGTCTCCCCTGAATAGTCCTGTACGTGTTGACTTTCAGTATAACCAGTAATTCGAATGAATCGTAAAGATTGAAGAAATAAAATCACAGCTTCTGTAGATCTAACTTCAGTCACAAATCCAAGTTGAATTAACACACAGCAAACGTTTAAACTTTCTCAAATGAAAAACAACATCTCTTGTTTTGAATAAGTCTAATGACTGATTCTTTTCCAGTTCTTGCGTCTCTGTCTGTTTATATATTAGTAGGCCTACTTTTCTCGAACAATCGCGTAACTTCCACAGAACTCCAGAGCAATCCGCGCATGTCCGTTCTTGCACGAGACTCGACGTCTAGACACTAGGCCGCCATGCATTTCGGTTTACAGTCGAATGATCGATCTACTTAATTCTAGAAATTTCTAAATGTTATTTTAAATGAATAACAACGTATTTTATTGTTTTGAACTTCGAAACAATAATATAAATATGGAAATATAAATAATAGATATGGAAATTTAAACACAACACGACATGTTGTCGTTCACAAAACATTTACATGACATTTACATAACAGGTTCATTGTGGTCAAAATGTTGTTGCAGCGATAGAAAATACTTTCATGGATGATAACTTTGAAGCTAACTCAATAAAATGGTTGTATCTTGCACAATTTGATATTCCATGTCAATAAGTTTAAAGTTTGAATCTACGTAAACGGTTGTAACTTGTTCACTTTGATGACTCACGTCAGTAGGTTTAAAGAGACACCACACTGGTATCCCATGCTAATTGGGTTAAAAAAATACCACATACATTGTTTTTTATGCTCTGTTACTTTAACACAATAAAGCAAAAATTAACACTTACTTGCAGTATTCCATACCAGTGGTTTCAAAAATGATATTCATATCACTAAAAAAGTTACTGATATTGAAACCTGATAGAGTAAAGTTCAGAAATCCATTTAGTGACCCATCTGGTGAAATGAAAAATTTATAAAATGTTTCATCCATAAAACTCCATGTGAATGCGATGATCAATGCCTGAAAAGTAAGAATATAGAATTAACAGCTCAGAAAATAACATATTTTCACCTTCAATAATATACTGTAATATTATTTAGTTTGATTGTGTAAGAGCAAACCTTATTAAGTTTTACACCATAAAGTATATTTGACAATGTAGAAAAAATATTCACACATGTAAACGCCATAGTACACATTTAACTTAGTTTGACATTGTGGATTATAATAAAATTCACCGTGTCTATTGCATCAGTAACCATGCTTGATAGAACAGAAAATAATAGCATTTTCATCTTAAATTTCTTATTACATCATTACTTTTTATATTAAATGAACATCAATTTACTATATAGAGTTATTATACTATGTAATTCCAAAATAAAGTAATAATACAGTGATTGTACTCCAAGAAAGGATAAAAACAATTTATTGTTTCTATTGACATTAGTATGTAATACATTATAAACTTCTGTCTCTTAATAATAGTAACAATTAAGTCTTTATGTTACATCAAAATTGTGATGGATCAACACCACGACAATTCTTCAATGTACAAAATTTGGTCTTTAATTAATAACAACCAATGGTCAGTGGGTGTAAACTTGTAAACTGACTCACAAAAAGAAATCACATCAATGTATTTTACAAACCCACTAATAGTACTTTAGAAAATCACTGCAGAAAAAACACAAGTACACAGAAATTCTAAAAGAAATCATATTAAGTAAGTTTTGGAATTGACCAACACTTATAACATTAATTTAATTGTCACCTTAAACATCAAACGTTTCTCAAAATAATTTCATAATTTAGATAAAATTTGAAAGGAAATGCAAAGAGTTTATTTCACTTATAATGATTCTCAGGGTGTCTCACTCCAATATCATACATGCTATGAGGTATTCCTTTATCACTGTGATTAACGTACGTGATATTACTAACAGTTAGTGTTTATAACAAGTAAAAACACTGCTCAGTACATAATTCTCTGTACTTACATTTGTGATGACAGAAATCTTTCCAGCAGAATTAAGAATTCTGTGCCACATTCCTACCAAAATAGAATCAACCTATTAGGATAACTGGAATATATTTCAATAACTTTACTGTCTAATCTTGTTATTATTTTTTTGCTTACAAAACAATTTTCTTTCATTAACATTACATTCATGTATAGAATGGATTATATATATCTCAGCTAAGTTATCAATTAAGACTTATCACTAAAGACTACTGAGGAGTTATTAATTAACTCAAATAATTCTTCGGTGTATATTTAGTGTAAAAAAATCAAGGTTTGAAATAAAACAAACTTCAAAGTGTGAATATTACATTACTTCACTATCTGGGTAACTAGAAATATCATGATGAAAATACCTAAAAGGCTAAAATCCAAATATTTCTTACAACTGATTGGTTCACACATGACTGTCTAATGATTGTTATTATTTACTGATATCAGTCCTCACTCAGTTAATGGAAGAGTGTTTGTACGTCACAAAGTTGTGTATCACAACATTATTGTCTACATTTTAAGAGATTCAGACTGTGATTTCTTACCATTAGACATTTGTTTTAGTACCTATGCTTGTTTCAACATAGTTTTCTTTTTTGCATGTGATGTATATTGTTGGCTATGTATTGCACAAGTCCTATCTGTTCTTGAAATTTGTAGAAGAATCTCAAGAATAAGATTTAATATTTATTTATTTTACAAAAACACTACCATCTTCCAACTTTGGTGAATATTCTAGAAACTCACAATAAACTATATAAACCAACATACCAAGAGCAGGAAGAATATTATTAGTCAGTTAAAGTCAGTGTGATATAGGCCTCAGAAGCTATAATTGTGATTAACATCAATTAATCATAAAACTACAAAATTGAAGACCAGGTGTGCAATAGATTTTGAACATTACAAACCATTCAATTTCAGCACATTAATTTGGGATATTATTTTTTCTACAAGGACATTAAATAGCATCCCTGGAAAAAGTCAATTTGTAATCAGTACAAAGCCATCCAAGATAGCCAGCTTAAGTGATGTGTGACAGTCTCAACTCGGATTGAATTTGCTTGTTATGGGCCTCAACTGTCGATAAAATATCGAGTTCTAGACCATATATAAAACTCTCGTACCTATGCCCTAATTTGTAATAACTATAATTTTGAGTTGTTTCGTTTTTCTTTTTGCATATTTTAATATATTTGTGTCATAATAGAGAATAGTACATGTCAGTCTTGTTCGCAAATATCATATTTTAATACATATTAACATTTAAATAACAACTAAATTCAAATTAGTGATTATTTAAAGTAATAATACACAATGTATGTAACATAATAAATCAGAGACTTGTCTGAAATAAAAAAATATGTAACATGGTCAATTTAATTTCTTCTTAACAGATTAAAACTAAACAGCTTGCTGTATTCACCACACTGTGCACTCACCAATGTTTTTAACTCTTTCTGCAACGGGTCGTAAGAAAGTGATAAACTTCCTAGCGTCGAGCCGGATTTCTGTTTGTTTGTTTGTTTTGGAATTTCGCACAAAGCTACTCGAGGGCTATCTGTTCTAGCCGTCCCTAATTTAGCAGTGTAAGACTGAAGGGAAGGCAGCTAGTCATCACCACCCACCGCCAACTCTTGGGCTACTCTTTTACCAACGAATAGTGGGATTGACCGAAAACATTTTTCACCCCCACGGCTGGGAGGACGAGCATGTTTAGCGCGACGCGGGCGCGAACCCGCGACCCTCGGATTACGAGCGCACGCTTTAACGCGCTCGGCCCTGATTTATGTGATTTTGTTTAATAAAAAAAATAATGCTGCCAGAGGAAATGCAACCACAAAAATTGTGACAAATCCAAACTGCAACACTGGAGAAGGAGAACAAATTACAGAAACGTTTATTAACTAAACTGTACATTTAATGTTTGAGGAAGTTCTTATTATTTAAAGAGTTAAATATAGTGTAAAGTTACTGTAATTATTGGACTACGATAACAATGATACATGTGGTCACTCCTTGGAAGTATCAAACTATTACACAGAAATTCTAACCTTATGGCGTTGATTCAGGTTTAGAAGTGGTTGAATAAGAGATTTAATTTCCAGTTTGACATAAAAGTCAAGACCGAAAAATTAACATCAAAATCAAGTAGCATATTAATAATGTTTCGTTTAAAAAACAAACAAACTAAAACACAGACAAGGACCTTTAAAATTGCTGTTCCAGAAAATACTAATCATTGAGATTCTGTAGCTGTTTTACAGGTATTTAATAAATGTTTCCTCTATACATTAAACTGTTGTAAAAAACAAGCTGAAACCCATGCAATTAAAAAAAAATGTCTTTGTTTGTTGTTAAATGCAAAGTTGTATGATGTGGCATTTGACCCATAACCACAGCGGGAATCAAATGTTTAATCTCAGCAATATAACCCAACAGGTTCAGTAATAAACACAATTCATATCCATTTCTACATCATCTAAAACATTCTAAATGCTGGTCCAACTACGTTTTTCACATACATTATCATCATATCACACATTTCATCTTTACTGTTAATTATACATTAAATATCTAAAAGTATTTCAAACTACGTTGGAAGAACTTAAAGGCCTGGCATCGTCAAGCGCGTAAGGCGTGCGACTCGTAATCCGAAGGTCGCGGGTTTGCGCCCGCGTCGCGCTAAACATGCTTTCCCTCCCAGCCGTGGGGGTGTATATGTTACGGTCAATCCCACTATTCGTTGGTAAAAGAGGAGCCCAAGAGCTGGCGGTGGGTGGTGATGACTAGCTGCCTTCCCTCTAATCTTACACTTCTAAATTAGGGACGGCTCGGTGCAGTGGGCAAACAACCTACTCGCTCAAATACCTGTTCATGAAACCGCAAGTGATTGTAGCCCTATCTATGTTCCTTGACGGAATCGAGTAGTAGAAATAAAATAGAATAAAATTATAGAATTATGACAGATACGTTAAAATTTCTTTTTGCATTTTCTTTGCCACAATTGTTTTCCAGCTGTAATTTATGGAATAGCCAAAATAATTATTGTATGTGAAAGCACTTCAATGTTTTTTAAAAGAAATATTTAAAAAATACACACATCCATTAAAGAAAATTTTCAACTTTATCTGACAATGATCTTTTGAGCAACTGCTCTTAAAACCTGATAATAACAAAAGTTTTGCGAAACATTTTTTAAAAATAATTTCTTCTTTTCTTGGTGTAAATTAAAAAAAAAATGTTTAGAAGTGTAAGAAAGGTTTCAAAATCCTAATTTCTAAGTAATTTTTTGATGAATAGGCTATTACTGTTAGTCTTCCTGGTGGGTTATGATCATTACCATTATGCTACAGAAAGTCCTTTACAACTTTTCTTTCTGTAGTTTCTCTCTTCACATTGTAGACTGGATGTCAACATTGGTTTTACGCCATTTATGTTTTCACTTGCTCTTTTCTTTTACCTTCATTTCCTTTTGCCCCCCAGTGGCTCAGCGGTATGTCTGCGGACTTACACGCTAAAATCCGGGTTTCGATACCCGTGGTGGGCAGAGCACAGATAGCCCATTGTGTAGCTTTGTGCTTAATCGAAAACAACAACATCATTTCCTTTTATGAATTTTACTACGTTTACTTTACTTTAACCTTTTTATTGAATGCTTGACAAGTTATTCTTACAGTTTTGCTAGATGTCTTTTAAAACTTTTATTACTTTATATTCTAATAATGGCCGTAATGACACATAACCTGAAACCAGGACTGGGAAGGCCAACTTCAGGTTCTTGGACTTATCTGTCTGTCTTCCTGGTGGGTTATGATCATTACCGTTATGCTACAGAAAGTCTTTTTACAACTTCTTTTACTCTGATTTCTCGCTTACTATTGTAGACTAGATGTTAACATCAGTTTTATGATATTTATGTTTTTCAAAGCTGTTTTGTTTTACCTTCATTTCTTTTTATAAATTTACTACATTTACTTTTTTTTTTCCTTTTTACCGGACGTTTATCGCATTATAGCCTGGCAGCTTTGTGCCATAAAACGTTAAATCAGTCAACCAATTTGCCGTTGTTACGACTTTCATCGACAGCACCATTTTAAACATGTTCTGTTCCAAGGTTTGTCCATAATGTTAGACATTGTTATTGTTGTGGGGGGCAATGGGCGATTTAGGTGATACATTGGTTTGCGAGACCGGTTTTTGTGGCAAAAATGACTGCTAACATGAGATTTCTTGTGCATATGTTACTTGGTTTGTTCAAAAAACCAGGTCTGGAAATCCATGGCATGTATTTAAAAAATATAATACTGTAACTTGCTCTAAATTTTATCTTGGCACATACTGATGTTATTAATAATAAAATATACCAGGTATTATAATGACAAAACTTTGCAAGTTTTGCATATGTTATGAATCTGAGTTTCTATAATGTTTTGTATTTATCATTGTTACAGTGAAAGTGTGAATATTTATAGATACATACATTTGCAGTCTAAATACTAGATTTAGGCTTAGATCTAAAATGAACACTAGCATTCTTGTGTGTAGCCTAGTAATAAAAACATTGCTGTTCCAGCAACACTTCTTTAAATGGATATATTGGTAATTACAAATTCCATCACAACTGTTAAGATGTGTTATTAAGGACAGTAAGATGTGCAGTTACTTATAACTATCAGAGTGGAACAAAACATTTAAAGATTTGTAACCAATAGTGGGGCACATCACAGAGAGCCTATTGTGCAGCTATATACTTAACTACAAAGAAATAAACCTTTTTTATACATATATATCAAGAAGAAGATAAACACTAAAGTACAGCAAGAATCCTAATGTTACTGGAATAATTCTTGTGTTTATTTTTTGTCTCCTGTGATACATGTGATCTTAAAGTTGGATATCTGAACCATCAAAAGCTTTCTTTGTAACAATGAAAATGTAGTTTATTGCTGATTGTTTTTCACAGAATTTTGCAATCCAAAATCTGGATTTAGGCTGAGACCAAATGAATCAATATATGCCCATATGTGGCCTTAATTTGATTTTTACATACACTACTCTCATTAGCCATTACTCACAGGAACAATTTGTGTATTTTAGACGCTTGTCCTTTTTTCTGCTCCCTCAGTGGGGCTGTGATACATCTAAGTACCTCATAATGCTAGAAACCAGGTTTTGATACCCACAGTGGGAAGAGTACAAATAGTCCATCATGTTGCTTTGTGCTTAAATCTAAACATATCCTTTCTTCTTAAGTTATTTTAACTTAAACTTTAAATTTGGGAAAATAATGTACAGCACTAGATTCTGATGGGGACAGTAGAGATGAGTTATTTGAAACCAAAAGCATGTAAACAAAATGCAGCAGTACTGGAATAAATTTTGTATGTGTTACCTGTGTATACGTTTGACCTAATACTTCAGTATTAGGTTGTGCTTCTCAAGTATTAAAAACAAAGCTGTTGAATGGATAGCAGCACATATATTATAAAGTTGTGTTTTATACAATATTTAAACTCCTATTAAATATCTTTTGCATATAATTACTAAACTTTATTCGAATTTAATGTGAAATAAACTTTTGTTTTTACAAAACAAATCATAGCTGGTTAGGGCCCGTCATGGCGTGCGCTTCGTAATCTGAGGGTCGCGGGTTCGCGCCCGAGTCGCGCCAAACATGCTCGCCCTCCCAGCCGTGGGGGCGTTATAATGTGACGCTCAATCCCACTATTCGTTGGTAAAAGAGTAGCCCAAGAGTTGGCGGTGGGTGGTGATGATTAGCTGCCTTCCCTCTAGTCTTACACTGCTATATTAGGGACGGCTAGCACAGATAGCACTCGAGTAGTTTTGTGCGAAATTCTAAAACAGACATAGCTGGTTAATTTAGAAATGTGTAACCAAAGGTCTTACAAAACTAATTGTATAAAATGTAGGTATTACAGTTTCAAATACTTTACTAGGTTTATGTGATTGTCAGATTGATTCATATGGTAAAATGACAAGTTGTAAGTGATTTCTAATTTTTGTTTACAAAGCCTATTTCATACTGAAAGTTGTCCAGAATGGCTCAGTGTGCATCTAAAAATATGCACAACCCAGTAGCTTTGGCGGAAGAGGGCTAGGTAGCTTTCAAAACTCCAGATAATAAATCTATTTCAGTGAAATGTTCACTGAAAACTCGCCCATGTTTATCCTCGGTTTATTTTTCCAAAACTGTTCTCTTATAAGCTTTTGTGTGTACATGGAAACTACATGGTACAATTTATAAAATGTAAATCATACTGATATTAACTGTATTAACCCAGACATAGTTCTTTTTATTCTGAAAGCATATAAGAACTAAACTTTCCTTAATTGTTGTCTGCTGTCTGAGGCACCTTTTGAGCACATGATCAATGGACTCTTGTTTGGTCTTTAACGTCATCTCTCATGTTAAAACATGCTAATGTTACTGTTGGTTTCAGTTCCAGAAAAATGCATTACATTGTTTGTGATGTCTGTGTTTAAGATTTTGTTGATTAAAATTGGTCGTGGAGGAAGAATCCACGAGGTTTGTGATATCCCAAGTTTGTGGTGTCCATATATTTGTAGGTGAGAAAGAAGTTTTCATAATTAACTATAGTTCAACTTAAATACAGTTATCAATTGATCTTTTTAAAATCCAGATTTATTCATAGGTGGTGTACCCAAGTCACTGACTGAAAGTTTTATGATTGTTTTATATACTACTGAAAATGTTCAACATTTTAAATTAGAAGTCTCATTAGTTATTGTATCCACTATATTTTGTTTGATAAGAAACATTTCAGTGTTTGTTCCTCTCAATTTTTTTCACGGAATATTTTGGAGTTAAAATAGTCCTGTACTTTGCTTGACTTGGATTTTACACCTGTATGCTGATTCCAGCTTCAGCAGTAGGAGTGTTGTGTTTTCTGTATGGGTGCTTCACCTTGTTGGGTGATGCTCGTAGGTATGAATAAGGGGGAGAAAAAGATAGAGTTATTAATGTCTACAAGTGTTACTGTCATGAATGCCACCCAGTTGATGTATGTAGCATTTGTTAAAAAATATTGTACATTAATGTGTGATCCACACAAGATTATTACACATGTTACCCTCATCAATAATGGAGTTATTTCTCCCCACTAGGAGCGCAAACGTGAATATTTTCCTCAGAGTGACTAAATGAACATCTTTACAGCTGACTCACCACATCTCACTCTTGACTAAAATTGCGCAACACATTTGAAAGTTAGGTCTACCTGTATTGTGGTGAAGTACTGTTCATATATCAGTTGGAACTAACGATCCACCTCTCTGATAGTTTCTCGTAAAGGCAGGGGAGCCTTAGAGTGTTCCTATTAATAAAAGTGATAAAAAACTGCCAAAATATTCACTAAAATTAATAAAGATGACATTCTTAATTATAAAAACAATTTGAATACTATGCCATTAAGTATCAGCCACAATTTTCTATGGTTTACCTTATATTTGTAAAGAAAAAGTTTCATTACGACCTATTATTTTCGACAATGGAGCTTTCAGCCATACTTTACTGGGCTTCAGTTGAATTTTTAAAATGTTCACTATCATTGAATATATATAAATAAATGTCAGTATGTGTGAATGTGTCTCTTTCTTGTACGTCTCCACGTTTCTTGTTCAATTAACAAATAATTTAACACAGTGATATAGCTCAATTTGTTATTCGTCTACAAACCATTAACTAGATAATCAGACCAACTCTTGTAATTCCATCTTTCACAAATGCTAATAGTTATCTTTTGTCTTTTACACTATATTATTCATGCCTAATAGAAAATTAAAGTTTCAATCTATCAAGCGATCTGGTTTGTTGTTTTCTTTATGCAGCTTTGTCTATTTTATTATTTGGTTTCAATTTTTTTCTGATGGAAATTACCGATTACACAGGTGAGCTTAGCTTAATGTCTTAAAGTGTATTATCACATTTATAGAACAGTGTTTTTCTGTGTATTATTATTCTCTGTTCCTAGTTGTACTATTTAATTACATAAAAATATTATCGATTGTATCAATACCTTTCGTGAATAAAAAAGTGAGCGAGTAGAGGAAGGCCTGATGTTGCTTGACATCTCCCTCTGGATACATTCATCATCATTTATTTCTTTTGAAGCTGGTGTTTCTGTCTGAAGATTTCATCATAATTAATGATTAATCATCAATCGAAAAAAATGTTTTAATAATAATAATCAGTTAATAAACATTTTAAAGATATATAATTTATTCTTTATATAACAATCGTTTTACTATAATATGAGTAAAACCAAATAATTGTTTGTATAAAAATTGTAAGTTATGAAATAGGTTTCAGGTATCTGATAAACGTTTTCTCAAAACTACGAAATATATCTCAAGTATTGTCCGAAAATAGCGAGGATGGTAATATAAAGCAGATATAGCTTTAAATAATGTTTTACATTTATGTTTTGTATGTTCACAAATACTAACTTGCTAAAACAAGATAAAACTACTGTTATAAATAAATGTCTAATGTTCTCCTCATTTCATTGTTATATAAATTAAACATGAAAAGTTACGTAATCTGAACAACAAATCACTATAAAGAGGAATAGTTTTCAAACTGTGTCATCATAGTTGTAACACTGAAGTAAATCACGGAATTTATAGTACTTTAAAATACACAATAATCTTAGTAAAGTCCAAAATAGGACAACTGGATATTTCACTAAATGTCAGTCAGACCAGTGAAATTTGGCTGACTTTAAAAAACAAAAACTCTTGTAAAATGTATCAAAGTGTAATAAACAAGATGTGGTGGAATCACTTGTAATAAAATGGTAAAAATACACTGGTACTAAACTAATTATAATAAAATCCACATTTTAAGTAAGTTACCGTGATCTAACGATTCGCAGCAATTATTGGATAACTGTTAAAAACAGAATCAGATGTTCGTAGCTGCAACTGAACGTCATTTCAGTGTATGTACGGTTAAAATAATCAAAAGTCTTGGAAATGTTAACAACAAAAGGTATGTTATAGTTATAGTAAGACACAACTCGCTTTAATATCAGAAGTGGAAGAATGTGTGGTTATGAAAAATCACGAATGGACACTCTGACCTTCATGTTTTCCAGATGTCAATAAGGCTATACACAATATGCTGTGATATATGTTTATGTTTGATACTGACTTCAGCTGAATGGATGATAATTGTCTTCTCACGTGTAATAATATTGAAGAAGAGGTTATTGACCAGTTTAACTAGGCTACAGACTTATCAGACCTCAATGGTATCGAACATGTATAGGTCTCTTTTGGAAGAATTACATGTATTCAAATGACTCTGAATGCATCTTTTTTCAATAGTTGTGGATGCCTCAGGCTCTTAACAACACTTATTATAAGTATGCAACATCAATATGGTATTGGTCACACAGTTTGACACAGTATACATTACACTGAAGTGAAATTTTTTAACTCTAAAAATATGAATTCATTTCTACCAAATATTAATCATAAACGTAAGAAGAATGTGAAATCAATTGAATTTTGAACCAGATACAGATAATAAGATATCAGATTTTACAGAAATTAAATATGAGAATGGTTGTAATTATTTTATAACAGTAATTTTGCATTAATAATGTACTATTAATTTCATTATATTTCAGTTGCTCAGTGCAATATATATATTTATATTATATGTGTATGTGTGTAGGTATAAATAAATTGTATGAAGTGAAAGTTTAATATAAAGAGCAGATCCTTGTTATTAATGGTTATATACTCATGCTGTATAATACTGAGTGCTGTAAAGAAAAAGAATTTTAAACATACAAACCGTTGTCAGTGAATCAGAGTTTAATATCTCTTTAGGTTTGTCATCATTCGCGATTATCCTAACGCGTTTAATCACAACCTGAAGCAGACTTGCTCATGTTTTCCGCTTTTTCTGTTTTCCTTTCTATTGTGTACTTTTTATTTATTGAATAGGTGTGTATGTGGTTTTCTAATAGCAAAGCCACATCAGGTTATCTGCTGAGCTCACCGAGGGGAATCAAACACCTGATTTTACCTTACCGCTGTACTAGCGGGGTTGTTTATTGTCTGCAAGATAATTGGTTGTGTCAGTTTTTGTTTTAACATCATATTATTTTCTCTTTTATTAAACTTATTTTTCGGGACCTTCTCACATTCAGGGATCATTGAAACAGCTTCTAAAATATCTAATTCACTAGGGGTAATCTTTTCAGTTACAAGCGCCTGGTCTTCTAGCATTGTATAGGCAAAATTCCACAAGACCCGAGGACGCGAATTTTCAGGGCTTTCCATTCGCCCCAGGCTTTTTCATTCATGTTGCAGAAACAACAAATCACGCTAAACAACAATAAAAATAAATAAATGAGAAGTAAAAACGCCCCAGGCTTTTTCATTCATGTTGCAGAAACAATAAATCACGCTAAACAACAATAAAAATAAATAAATGAGAAGTAAAAACGCGATTTTTCTTTCGGTTTTCTATGTAAACAATACTAATAAAGATTAACTTTAAATAGTTGTCTTTTTTGTTGGTTTTTTTCGTAACCAAACAGATTAACAAAAACATTTGATAAATTACCATATAAAAGAATCATAAGAAGTGTTAACTATTGGGTTGAGGAATAATTTGTGACCTTTTTTTCAAGTTAAAAAAATATTCATAAATGAAACGCTTTCGCAAAATACTTCATGTCATTTGATAGATAATTTTTTGCTTTAATAAATGGTGTGTTTGATTTTCATATTTCTTTAATTTTTGCTTTCATTTTTAGCTCATTAAATGAAATGTCAAGTGGACAAAATCGAGCATTTTCGACACCATCTGCTTTTCGCATTTAATCGAGGTGTTAACGCCGCCAAAGCTGCTCGTGAGATCTGTTCTGTGTATGGCAAAGGAGCAATGCCTGAAAGTACCGCCCGCTGTTGGTTTTCGCGCTTTAAAAATGGGAATTTTGATCTGAAGGACGGGTCACACACTGGTCGACCAACTATGTTTGATGAAGAGCAATTGAACCAGCTTCTTCACGAAAATCCACGTCAAACGACTAGAGAATTAGCGGAGCAGATGGATTTTGATCAAAAAACTGTGGTGAACCACCTTCATTCAATGGGCAAGGCTCAGAAACTCGTCGCTTGGGTGCCACACTTTGAACGAAAAGAATAGAAATCAGCGCATCACAATTGCCGCCAGTTTGCTTGCTCGACATCGCTCAAAATATGGTCGCAATAAAGTATCATAATAAATTGTGTACTATTCTTTTATATTGTATTATGTACAATGTTTTGAGTGTAATGTGTTCATGCATTGAAGTATCGCATAGTCTTACATATAATAAATACCAAATGATAGAAAAGTGTCCAGATTTACAGTATTAAAGAGATTCGATGATAATGAAATATTTAATCGTATAACCTTTATTTTGTTCTCCAAATATTGTCAGGATACTGTACTGTTAATAATTGAAAAGAAGTGATATGGTTGGATGAGTCCTTGTTTGAAATAGTTAGTTCAAAGGGCACGTTGTACGTCCCGTAAAAGAAATGCAAAAGATACTTCAATGCATAGCACCTGTGATAGAGCAGGGAAGAAAGTGTGTGATGGTTTCGGGGTGTTTTACTGCTGAGGTGACAGAAGATTGTTGCAAATTATATGGAATAATGGACCAATGCAAGTACCACCAGATTTTGATCCATCATGGTAGACTAAGTGCTTTGTTAATTTTTGGTAATGAATTCTACCACCACGAAAATAATGACCCCAAACACTCATCCAACCTATGCAGAAATTAATTAGCTGAGAGATACGATACGCTGCTGGAGTCATTCAAATGATATAGTGGTTCCCACAGAGCCCCGATTTCAATACATTTGAGCAAGTCTAGGACTTAATAGATATAAAACTTGACAAATCTAAAGTTACTTCCCATGTAACTGTATATGAGTGTATTCGACATATTTCAAGTAAAATCCCCCCAAAAATGTGATTAAACGTCTTTCAACAATTCCTCAAAGACTTTCTATGGTTATTAAAGTAAAAAGGGGACACAACAAATATTCACTGTTTGTTGAACTCAAACATTCTCACTACATTTCTCTTGCACTAAATATGAATAATAATAAAATACTGATGTTTTATCTATGATTAACTCCAACTGTTCTTTGAAAGTAGCCTGAAATCTGATTTTTGACTTTGTTCTAACACATTTGTGCAGTACTATAAGATGAACTTAAATGTAACTAAACATTTTTACAGAGAAAAATGGATGTCTTATGGATTAATGAATATTACAAAATAAATAAATATCGCACTATGAGATGGTGATATAGTCACTTAGTGAGCTGAAGTTTTCACAACACAAGATGAACAGCCAGAAAAAAACAAATAATTTCTATTACTTTTTGGTGTGTGTTGTCAGGATAATAAGTTCAAAGCAAACAAACATAGCCTCGTAAAATAATAATAATTTATACCACACCTCTAAGAGTTCAGAAGCAGTGTATTATTGATTTACGTCCACCTGTCCAGGAAGTCTCAAAACACTGTACACAGTTTATCTATATTCTCAGTGTTTGGCTTTCTATTTTCTGTTATTAAATCAATAACGTAACTTAACAGTGTGTACAAATCTTTGGATAATTATTTCTAATAATGTCTAAATATCACTAAAGGTATACCTTTATAGTAGTTAAATACCGTAGGTGAATTATTTCGTGTGTTAGTGTTTATTTATAGGGGGGTAATAAAATGGTAGCGATACTATTGCAGAAAATGCTATAATTTAAGCAGTTGAAAGATAATAATATGACATGTACATTCCACAACATTCAATAATAACTGTATACAGTTTTGTTAAATGTTCGTTGTTGCTGTGATCACTCAATTGTTCATCATTATCTTCAATACATCTTCATGTTTGAATAATGTGAACAGTGTTGTTTTTGTTATAGTTATTCTCCGTAGTTGGTGAAAGACATTCTTAACAAAGCATACGATTGTGTGTTAAAGTACAAATATGTAGCGTTTAAGAATTTGGGTACTGGCTGTAATTACTGGTTACCAACATTTACCATGTCACTATTTTCCTGATGATAAGGAGGTTGACAATTGACCATTTCAATGGCTGTTATACCAAAAGACCAGATGTCAACTTCAGGTCCATAATCTATCCTTCTTACTAATTTTAAAGCCATCCAGCGACGAGCTCCAACCAATGATGATCGCTTATTTTGTTCTGGGGAGAGCTAAACACTTGTTCCAAAATCAGCTACGTGATGGAAAGAAACAAAAATAAAGTTACCATGTGAGAGAAAAAGAAAATATAAATGACTTGTAAATAACTGCGAGTCAGGCTTACGAAACTAGCTTAATTCTAATTTAGGTTTTTTCTGCTCTTATTGCAAATTTTGACTGTAAAATAGAAATATGTAATCATCCAAATGCACAAATAAAACTTGCCAGCACACAAAAAGTTGTTAGAAATCCTCTATTTATATATACGCTTCTTGCTTAGTTACAGAACAATTAGTATTTAATTATCTATTTTTTGAAGTTGCTGGTAATCACCAAATACCTAAATCCAACACTAAAAATACAGTCTAAAAGTGAAATTATTTCCATTTTTGTAATCGATTTGCCACAAATATATTTTTCTTTATTCACACGCATCATACATTTATAAACGTTTAGGTATTAAATCAGAAAATAATTTATGATAATTTCTTGCAACAATGTGGGCGAGGAGTTCATTTAACATAGATTGTTCTGTTTTTAGTAAGTATACATAAAATCTGCCTTTTTTGTCAAGTTATAATCATGTAAATTGACAGCACAGTAAGTAGCTGTGTTACATAGTTGGATTTATTTCATTATGCGTTGCAAGTTTACAGAAAAAATCAAATTAAAGTTTTAAAAATATTCAGTGCTTTATAGAGCTAAAAAAGTTTATTTTTAGTTGGGAATTATTTCTCAATAATATTTATTGAATTTGATATTGAAGTAAAAACGAACAAATAAAGAACCAAAGTGTAAAATAAAACTATGAAATATAACAGCAACTATTTAAAATAATAAAATAAAAACATGGATATATTCTCTTAGAAATATTTTAGAAGATGAATAAGCTATAAAATGAGCACATTTTTTACTGAACGTGAGAACTGGAAACATTCGTACTTACGGGTATGTATTTTATGTTGATAAGTAAGTTACTTTTTATATAATCAAGTAACCCACTGGTACCATATGATGTTTCAACATCTTCCTAATATATATACATTGCCAAGTAATCTATGTTAACATGAAATTGTTACAAACAAGCTAAAGTACTTAGAAATGCTTGTGTTCACTATGGCATTATATTTCTAAACACTTACCTAGTTTTATGGTCCAATCATTCCCAAGTAAAATGTTGTCACTTTTAATATCTCTATGAACTAAGATGTTGAGACGAAGAAATTGTATTGCCTGGAGTATCGAAATGAAATATGAATTTATTTCAAAATTAAATGTTTTAAGAGAGAAGTGTAATTTTATTTCAGTGTGCTTGTTGTATTCAATACTTCATATATATATGTATATAATGTGATTGTTGGAGACAACAACACAAAAATTAATCAAAACAAAAATATCAAAGTTTCTGTACATTAATAACTACAGAATTACTTTCATCATATTATTAGATTGATATATTAGTTATTTTAACATCTGTTGTCAAGAGGTAAAGGTTCTTACTAACACTAACATCAAGCTGGCCATGAGTAAAGTGTGGGCTTCGTAGATTGACACCCACTACCTTGAGTGACAAGCCCTCGGTAACTTTAAAATTAAATCATTTCTGAATTAAGGAATATGCTGTTATGTTACCAATGTTTTTAATGAAAAATGAAGTTTTTAATATTTTCCTTTTTTGATATTTATATATTTTATTTTATATTTACAGTACAACATTAAACTATATTTTTGTTGTTAAGCAACATGACAAAAGCCACTTTAGGAAAGTACGATTACCAAAACACATTGTTTTTTTATATATTATATGTTATACAAACGAATGTACCGAGCAACTGTCTTGTTTTCAGGTCGATATATTCTGTGTGAAGCCAAGGCACATTGGCTTCCTTGTATGAAATTGACAGGTTACATATGACTCTGATTGCTGGTGGGAATCTGGTTTGGAACTGAATCTTTAAGCGACGTTCACGGAGAGGAAATGAATTATTTGTTGATTTGATATTACAAGCCTGCAATGGAATTAATGTCTTGATGTGTCTTGTACTTCCTGTAAAGGGTATCATGTAAAAATGCTTCTCAAAATATCACATCTACGTGAATCCTTTTCATTAAAAACAAAACACATTTTGTTATGCTTAAAATGTTAATAATTATCGCCTATAGATTTCTTTAAGCCAATAGCAATGTGAGAATCTTATCGATCATCCTTTAACCAACGAGAAACACTACTAGTATATAAATGGTTAACAGCTCGCATGACGTGTCATATTTGGATAGTATATGTTATGGTATGCACTTTGACATTATCTTTTATTTTCCGTATTGTTTGGGCCCGGCATTGCCAAGCGCATAAGGCGTGCGATTCGTAATCTGAGGGTCACGGGTTCGCTCCCGCGTCGCGCTAAACATGCTCGCCCTCCCAGCCGTGGGGGCGTATAATGTGACGGTCAATCCCACTATTCGTTGGTAAAAGAGTAGCCCAAGAGTTGGCGGTGGGTGGTGATGACTAGCTGCCTTCCCTCTAGTCTTACACTACTAAATTAGGGACGGTTAGCACAGATAGCCCTCGAGTAGCTTTGTGCGAAATTCCAAAACAAACAAAAAAAAACAGTATTGTTTATTAGTCGCTATGCCAACAAAGGTTTCATAAATTACCCAAACATATTCTGTTACATTTGTAAATTTGTTGAAATGAAACAAAGGCAAAAGATTACAGAATTCGCCGATAAAGCACATTCCTTGTATACTTACGTATAAAAGGCTCGTTTGGATTGAGAAAATTCTTTACGTAGAAGAGCGAACAACGTTTCGACCTTTTTCGATCATCGTCAGGTTCACATTTCTCAACCCATACGAGCCGTTTTTACACAAATATTTTTCTCTTCAAATGGGTTTTCTCGACATCACTCCTTGTATACTGAAATAAAGCTTGGGGTCCAAGACAAACCATGATCTTTGCACAAAGTTTGCTCTATTTGTATGAAAGAGTTGAGATAACTGAAGGTAAGAAATGTTTTTGTCTTTTGAAATTCCAGTCGTCTGGTATGAGTCAAGAAACCGTGCTGATGTCTTCCAGTTTCGCTTATGTAACGTGCATGGCTACAATGTTCAAAATAGGAAGGTAATTTCCTATCTGAACCTTTGGTCTGCTGTAAGGCCTGTAGCTCGTGAACATGATGTATCTGTACATACTCCACTGGAAAGTCCTGATACAGTTTCATCTGATTTTGAACCTGATGTCAAAAGAAGTAACTATTGGTTTTGTTTTCAACTTGAAATGTATGGTGAATTACAATTTTTCACATAAGGTGAATTCAATAAGTTGGTGAGATATGTGGTTTTTCTAAATGATTCTTCGGAGATTTTGAATTCCAGACTTGGGACTAATAACTTATTTTTTTCCAGGAATGTCGTTTTACTGGTACAGAAATCGTGAGAAAGAGTTAATATCACACTTTTTACAAGAAAGTTTACTGGTTTGTTGCAATAATATTGCTGAATTAATACTAATGCTAAATGTTGTAATTCGTGATCTAACTGAGTGTCAACTGTTCATTGATTTCTCCAAAAGAAGTCTAAAATGTTTCATCCTTTACAATGGTAACAGATATTCATCTGTTCTTATTTTTAATTTATTTCACTTGAATGAACCGTAGGAAAATTTCGAACTTCTTCAAAGTGAGTTTGGCTAATTTGTTGAGACGTAAAAGTCCTTTGTATGTTTTTGGGTCAACAATCCAATTAAGTTTCCATGTTTTTCTGTGAATGAGACAGCAGAGCACGAATTTAGCACTGGATATAGACGCAATAGCCACACAGAGTTACCCTAATACCAGGATCGAGAAACATTAAATATGAAAGTTTGGTTGACACAAATAAAGTCCTATCACTTCTAATTCTCATAAAAACTAGACTTGGTAAAGCAGTTTGTTAAGACCTTAGATAATGATGGTGACTGTTTCAGATATCTATGTTGGCAATTTATTTCAAAAGCAAACCTTAAAGTAAGGATTTTGGTTCGATCTCAGATTAGGAATTTTACTTCGAAAGGACAATAAGGAAAATTAAAAAAGAAGCGTGGACTGACTTTAAAGATGTTATTGACAAAATTTTCAGGAAAAACTAGAAGTCAAGCTACTAAATTACAGTCAACAACATACTCAATAACTTCAGAGAGTTGGGTTGTAATATGATCTTCAGATTGATGATTTTTATTTTTCTGAAAATCTCGGTGCTGTTAGCGAAGAACAAGAGGAAAAACTTCATCAAGACATCAGGAAAATGGAGATGAGATATTAGAGAAGGTGAAACATCGGCGTGATGATTAATTACTGCTGGTCATTGACTCAAGATACTTCAAACATAATACATAAAAGAAAAACTACAGCATGTAGTTTGAGACTAAAATATTTTGCACACAAATCAGGATGAATGGGAATGCATATTCGTTTAACATTACTGTTGTTTACTTAACTTCAGTTTGTTTGTGCAGGACCGGTATGGCCAAGCGTGTTAAGGCGTGCGACTCGTAATCTGAGGGTCGCTGGTTCGCATCCTGGTCGCGCCAAACATGCTTGCTCTTTCAGCCGTGGGGGCGTTATAATGTGACGGTCAATCCCACTATTCGTTAGTAAAAATGTAGCCCAAGAGTTGGCGGTGGGTGGTGATGACTAGCTGCCTTCCCTCTAGTCTTACACTGCTAAATTAGGGACAGCTAGCACAGATAGCCCTCGTGTAGCTTTGCACGAAATTCCAAAACAAACCCTCGAGTAGCTTTGTGCAAAATTCCAAAACAAACAAATATTGTTTGTGCTTCCATTAACATTCATAATAATAAAAATATATTCCTTGGGGTAAACAAAATTACAATTTGATCTGAAAAGGAGTTGTTCTTCCTGATTTGTAAAATATTCTTAGGTAATTGAAAAAATAACATTTTTTTCAAAATCTGCATTTCGACAAATTCGTTTTTAAAACCATAACTTTTATGAAGTTTAAATTCGCACGCCTGTGTGTTTAATGATTATTTAGTTTTCATTTTTAAAGCGACAGTATTGACTAATTTTCTTACAAAACTTGGTGAATGTCCTATGTTCTGTGTGTGGCTCAATTCTTGTAATATGACGTCATATTATACGAGCCTTCTGTATCCATAAGAACAGTGAAAAGAGGACTGGTCAAACAAAGTCATTTTGCAAGAAGGGTTATCTGCAAATCAGTATTAACCATAAATTACTGCTGTAACCGTAACTTGAGCATGGGAACATACAGCTACGAAACTGGCATCTTTTAATTTTTTTCAAATGAGCCCTGTTTCCATTTTGTTAAAGGTGATTGTAGGATTTGTGTCGTCGTATGCCTGGAGAACAGATAGAAAAGACTGTCAAAGGAAACTCACATAGAAGGTGTTACAATGCATGTCTGGGCAGGTATTCACCATGGTGGAAAAATTACACTTCATATCCTCCAAGAAAATGTCAATAACGCGACCTAGATCCCAAAATGAGAATACAACTCCTCACAGCGTGCATTTTATACAATAATTTCATGACCAGTAAAGGCTCTATATTATATAATTCCAATGAGAACTGAGCTGGGAAATTGCACACCTCGATTCTACACCAACTGCTGTAACTGGCTTGTAGCGCCATCTAGTGACGAGTTGAGATTAAATCCGAATGTATGGTTCAATCATCCATTAACAGCATGCCACTTTACCTTGCGGAGGTTATTAGAGTACGATGAAGACCAACCAGGTACTGAATGTTTAATATGAACCAATATAAGGCTAGAGATGCTACTATAATAACGTAATGATAATTTTTAAATTACACTATGTAACACAAATTTACTTCCTGGATAGAACGTGTTATTTCTTAATTGCTTATGTTGTAAAAGTACAGAAAATGGCCATTATTCCCTTCAAACTTTGCTTTTGTGACCTGGATAATAAAATTTAGAAGTGAACCTATTTTCTATATAAAAGTAGACAAATTTGCACATTTTCATTTACATAAGGTCTGAATAAAACAACACATGAATCAAGATTTACATGTATTTATGCCAAAGTTATAAAAAATGAACAAAAATATTTAGAAGTGAATAGTTTTTCGAGAATTGTGACTGTACTGTAAATCATTTTCACGTATCAACTTTCAAATATAGTTTCCCATCACGTTTTCGTTATATGCTCTTTAGTAACGGCGTTCAAAGTCCAGTATATCTTTGTGGAAGTGCCTGCTTTGCTCCTCTGAGTATGCTCCCATGTTCTCCTTGAATTTATCAAGATGAGCGTCAAGGATATGGACTTTCATGGACATCCTGCAGCCCATTTTTCCATAGTTCTTCACTAGAGCCTCAACCAGTTCTACATAATATTTGGCCTTGTGATTGCCCAAGGAGTCCCGAACCATTGCAACAAAGCTGACCAAGCTTTTTTTTCTTCCTACTTGTGAAATTCTGTGCACTGTAGGATTTTCTTTATTTGTGGTGCAATAAAGACACAAGTTTTACCTTTGCTTCAGACAGCTTATGAGAGAAGTCTCGAGGGTACTTGAAGGCTGTAGACTCCTCATCAAGAGCTGTGACAAATTATTTCATAAGACTCAATTTTATGTGCAATGGTGGAAACAACATCTTCTGGAGGCCCACTAGTGGCTCACACTTGACAATGTGCCTCCCCACAGACAACTAGGTCCGTTGTGGCTAGTGTTTTCTGTTGTAGTGTCTTGATCACCACAGGCATGCCGAAATATGCCTTGTAGGCTTCACACATTTTATCAGATGCTGTTATAGAGTGCTTTTTCCTTCTTGATAAGTTTGTTCACGTACAGAGCAGAATGCATCTGGAGAATGCTTACAGCTTCTTGATCTCATCTCTGATAAAATCATAGATCTATGTTTTCACTTAGGCGACAAGAACTAAACTGAAGTGGTGAGCCCCTGTATATATATTACCGTGGAAAGTTTTAGAAAATTCTTGACAGTTCGGGAAAATTATCTATCAGCTACTTGGCACTGAATCTACAGGGAATGTTCTGGAAAATTTGAAAATTTCATTACCCAGGACACAAAAACAAGGTTTGAAGAGATAAATAGGTCTTTTCCATTTACTTTAGGCATAAGCAATTGGGAAATAACACTTTCTGCTCAGGAACAAGAAAAAGTGAACATTTTGTTATGTAATGTTATATATGACCTGAAAAGCTATCTATTGTTGTGATAGATGAAATTCTCAACTGTCCATTTTTCTACAGGTCTCTGATAAAACTCTTTGCTGTTCTAATAAATCATTCATTATATTAATAGAACCCGTCTCATTAGTACACAATAAATACACTTAATGATGAAAGCATACAAGTGCTTTAACAATTTAATGTGATAATTGGTACAGAACCAAATATCAATATTTATAAAATAAAGGAAAATAAAAAATATTTTTTTACAAATACACATAAAAACATTTAGTCATTCTTTAAACACTTGAAAGTGAAAAATGTAATAATTTACAAACAAAAACAAATACATTTCAGCACAGCCTCTTGTAATCAAAATTACAAAGAAATATGGAAAAGCATCTCAATACATCACAACTAATGAACCTATGTAAAGACATAATAATGTATAAAACAAGTACTTTTAAGATATAAAACCAAAATGAAAACAAATTATATATGTTAACACATTATATATATAATGTGAGTTCATTTGTAGTTGTAATAAATTAATAAAGATAAAACACGAATATTCATATATATTTCTAATAAACAATGTCTGTTTGTATTCCTTCTTAGGGAAACTGCTTCCATCAAAGTCTGTAGCTAAGCAGCTTTTAAGCTAAACCCGATTGGCATAGATGTGCTGGGTTGCACCACCAAGTGGTGAGGTTCCAAACGTCTTTGGGTTAATAGCGAAATCAGTTCCTTTGTGGAGTGTAGTAGTCATTGTTGTAGCTACTTCATTACTTGCTTCAGTACACAATAAAATATAATTCTGGCAAATTAAAGAATAATGTAGCCAAAACGATCAGGAATATAACCATAAATAGCAAATATCTAGATTGAAAATGTTGGGTCAGATAAATAAACATATATATTTCAGAAAATACGCAGCAATTATTTTTAAAAAAATCGTAGATTAAGCTAATTTCTTCAAAAATTTGTTGTTAATAATGTCTTGCATGCTTCAGTTTTTGTTAATTAAGGTATTATAAGCCAGTGAGCACAAAGTATAACACTGAAGCACATTTTGTATGTTTCCACTCGCCTGAAAGATGACAGAGAGTGATGTTTTTTTTATGATAGGAGAAAGATAATGAAGAATCGAAAGAGATAGGTTTGTCTGTTTGTTTTGAACTTCGCCCAAAGCTACTCGAGGGCTACCTGCGCTAGCCGTCCTAATTTAGCAGTGTAAGACTAGAGGGAAGGCAGCTAGTCATCACCACCCACCGCCAACTCTTGGCCTCCTTTTTTACCAACGAATAGTAGGATTGATCGTCACACTATAACGCCTCCACGGCTGAAAGGGCAAGCATGTTTAAAGCGACCGGGATTCGAATCCACGACCCTCGAATTACGAGTCGAACGCCTTAACACACTTGACCATGCCGGGCCGCAGATATAAGAATTGCAACACCAGACTTAATGCAACAAGTCCTGACATATGTTCATTGGAGAAAGCGTAATTTCTGAATTTAATGTTTTCCCCTTACCAATAGCATGAACTTAATATGATGTTTTCTAATGATTCTCAAATTACTGTTTTGGTTTATTTTGTTACATTGACTACAGGAACAACAAATGGTTTATGACTGAATATAATGTAGACAATTGTAGTAATTTTGGAGATCTCTTCAGAAGCAGGATAGAGGTTTTTCATTAAAACATCTAAGACAATTTTCTAGCTGTTTCTAACACTAAACAAAATGCACAAATAAACTATAAAGTGTTCATTTTTCAATCAAAACTGAAGACATAAAATTTACTTCAGGCTTCATGTTCAGAGGTCTAGTTGTAAAGTGAAAGCATGAAATCTAAAAAAAGTCTTATTCTTTGTGACTTATTATGTTTTTTATTAATAGGAACACGAAATTATGGGAAATGTAGAGAAAGCAGTGCCCCAAAATAATTTAATCTCATAAATTTCACAATAAATATATAGCTTTCAGCTGAAAACCACTTTGGACTAGGACAAGGATATTGATTTCTCTAGGAGGAATGTTTCTCTTCAACAATATTAAAGAAAGAAGTGACCCAAAACAGTTTAAGCTTTTAAATCTAAAAATAAATATACAGCTTTTACAAAAAGATTGGCAGGTAATCCATCTCTGCCCTTTAATATTAAATTAGGGATTGCTCGAGCAGATAGCCCTTGTGTAGCTTTACGCGAAATTTCAAAAACATCCAAAAACACTCACACCGGGCATTTTTAATTTTCTGTCTCAATTATTTACTAAGTTCTCCCACAAATTCTGAAATAAGGAAGTGAAATGCGTGCGTATTGTCTTAGAGTCAAGATATCCCACTGTAACAGCGGTAAGTCTTCAGATTTACAACGTTAAAATCTAGGGTTCGATTACCGTCAGTGAATACAGCAGATGGTTCGGTGTGGCATTGCATAAGAAAAAACACACACTCATTAATAGCAAAGTAGTATAGGGCTTGCTTAGTATATTCACTGGGGGAGAAGAAGGTAAGGTGAACTTTTCTTATGAGAAGACATGGGTGTTGAAAGCCTGAAGATGATGACTTGGTTTGCAGTGCCCACATCACTCCTGCTGATCTAAACGTAACTACGTTACGATGTCGAAGTATCAGACTTCAACTTACCACAGCAGTTACAAAATGTATGTGATATAAAGTACTTACAGATCACAAGTGAGCTGATGTTTGTTGCTTCGGTACGTTAAGATCTTTGTTCCTTATCATTGTAATTACTTCTACCTTAATTTGTAGCAGTATGTGATCAACATTACATGAATCTTATTTTGAGAATTCTATGTGGTATAAAACATTTTATCCACAGAAAATTATTTTAAATGGTTTGGAATGAAATGGTATGTTTAACAAGTACCAACATATTTCAAACAATTTTGTTTTTGAATTTTGCGCAAAGCAACACGAGGGCTATATACCAACCGTCCATAATTCAGCAGTGCAAAGGCAGCTAGTCATCATCACTCACCGCCAACTCTTGGACTACTCTTTCACTGATGAATAGTGGGATTTACCGCGCAATATAACGACCCCACAGCTGAAAGAGCGAGCATGTTTGGTGTGACAGGATTTCGAACCCGCGACCCTCATATTATGAGTCGAACCCCCTAACCACCTGGCCATGCTGGGCCTGGGTCTTGAAACAATGATTATCAGTGCGAGTTCTTTTCCCGCCTAGCTTAAAGTAGGTGTAATATTTCACCCTGAATACAAAATATAAAAAAAGTCTTTCACAGAATGTGGTTAGACGACAGCAGTAAAAATGAAGAATTAAATACAATTAACTATACATAATCTCAAACATGACACCAGTGGTAGAAAATTTCAATAAAAAGTTAATGAGCTGGAATGAAACAGAATGATGATGCAAAGTTGATGATTGGGTGGGTTTTGGTTTGATTTGTTCAGCTTCAGATCATCAAGGAAGTTACAGACCATAGTTTCCATTGGTGACCTAGAAACGTTTTCCTACGTAAGATGGTGGCTGGACTAGGATGCTCACAATACGTTTATCAAATTACGTTGTCCACTTTATTTTTATTTCTACGGGTTTTCATTGCACAATGAAAGGCGTCCACTCTTAATGTTGCATTAATAAACTAAAACAGTTTTCATTTACACTTGTCACTTTGTCCTTCATTTTAATCTACCCAACTTTCTCTTATCACGTCTTTAACACTCATTAAAGACTCCAACAACTACTCCACCCTGTATACACGGAGCAGGTTATCACTTACGTTGAAATACATTGGTCACCCTGTATAAAGCGTGTATGTGTGAGTCAGCGTAACTTGGAGTTGGACTACACATCTTTAAGATAATTATTTATAACGTTTCATACTAGGTAATTCATACCTGACAATCTTAATATCTTGTCATAACTCGCCCATGGCACGTTTTATTCTTAATACCATTTTAATTCGGCCCAGCATGGCTAAGCGTGTTAAGGCGTGCGACTCGTAATCAGAGGGTTGCTGGTTCGCCTCTCCGTAGCGCCAAATATGCTCGCCCATTCAGCCGTGGGGGCGTTATAATGTGACGGTCAATCCCACTATTCGTTAATAAAAGAGTAGCCCAAGAGTTGGCGGTGGGTAGTGATGACTAGCTGCCTTTCCTCTAGTCTTACACTACTAAATTAGGGACGGCTAGCCCTCAAGTAGTTTTGTGCGAAATTCAAAAACAAAGAAATAAACAAACCATTTTAATCGATACATTTGCTAGAGAGCAGAAATCGTCTTTACATTAATATTTTCGTCTTTCATTTTATTATCATTAAAAGTGCACTTCAATGAAATAATGTGAACTACTGTTATTTGAAGTACAAACATTTCTTTGTACTGACTTAAACTTCTTTAAAACACCAAAGTAAAAAAACCGGTGACATTTGATAAGTATACAAAACTTTCTACTCTGAAATTAATTATGAAACATGTTACTACCATAAGTTTAACTCATTCTTGTGATGCATTGAAGTTGAAGTAGCAACATCAAATGTGTTTATCTTTTGATTTTATATCCATGTTTCAAAAGTCAAAATTACTATAACAAAATTTAGGTAATGATTCACTTTCTTTTACTGATACTATTTTTGTCAAGCTCTAAAAATGTTTTTAAATTATATTTTCGAGAAGAACAACTACTAAAGCCAATAGATCATTTTCCTTTGTGAATGAAAAAATTTGTACTGCAAAAGTTCATTTCAATTTATCAAAGCTAATGAAGCAATAAATAGATTCACATTTTACTTGTTCACTCTGGTGATACCTAGTTAGTTTAATATCTGTTTTTGTAGAATTCAACAAGAATGTTAATGCACATTTCAGGAAAGCAAAACATGATTTGACAGATAATTAGCAAAAATATTTTCTCTGCTAGTATGTCTCTTTGTTTGTTTGTTTTTAAAATATATGTAATTTCTTATAGCAAAGCCACATCTGGCTATCAGCTGAGCCCACCGAGGAGAACTGAACTCCTGATTTTAGCTTTGTAAAAATCCGTAGACTTACTGCTGTACTAGCAAGGAAGCTTTTTATACATAACAGTAAAAGAAGTAAATATGTGATAATCACTAATATTCATTATTTTTTATAAAATTAAAAACAACATTTCTTACTCTACAACCACTCTCTAACAGTTTGGCAATGACATGTCTGCAAATTTACACCACTAGAAACAGATTCAATGTTTGTTGTGGGCAGAACTCAGATAGGATACTGTGTAGAGTTGTAATTAGTTACAAACAAAAATACTTTTCAGATATGTTGACACTTAAACGAATTACACATTTGAAATGTCTTCACTTGATACCTACTACTTTAAAAAACGACAAAAGTTAGAAACTTTGATCTAAATCTGACTTGTCAAATTTAAACAAATGTTGTGATATTATTCTGTCTCAATACAGAGAATATGAATGGTTTAAAAATACATTCATTTTTATATCAAATAGAAACATGTCAGCATTACTTCCATAAAACAACTCAGAGTTAATTATATTCCACTGTGACAAGCAAAGCTGTAAATCATTCGTTCAATAATATTTCAATAGTAAATGCTACGTGTCTTGTGGAATGGAATGGTTTTCATTTTGTCTTTTTGACCTCTGCAGTAATCCCATAAGAAATGATCCACTAAAATGGGATTGACTTGAAATACTTGGATACTTGTGCTATCTTTGGTTCGTTCTTCTAATTCTTTACAAACAAGCTGGAATAAAGGAAAAGTGTAGAACGTTGAAAAATGTTTTGACAAAATGACTTTATAAACCTATCATTTCTTTAACTTACAAGCTTTATAGAAGTGTTTTGTATTTAACAGCTAGTATTAATACACAAATGTTGATAGGTGCTTCTTTCAAATTTAGTACTATTTAGAGCATTTGTTTACTGAAACAACTGCTATAAAAAATTTTTTCCTTAACGTACTCACAATATTGTAAATGTACATTTTAATAACAAAGAAATATAGTTTTTAAGTTAATTGCTGATTACTCTGTTGCAAATTAAACCTATTATAGTGAGGAACATTTTTCGCAGAAGGTCAACTCCTGCAGTCATTCTCAAATACTCTAGCATTAATGTATTAATTAAAAAGAAGGTAAAACTGAACAATTTTCCATCCTCTTTTCAAAATATACAACAGCACTTAATAATAATGTAAAAATTATGAAGTTGTAAATTAATATTTTCATGAACTCAAAACCCACAACAAACACACGATTAACAAGTGTAAGAGTCTGGTTTTGAATGTTGTGACAAGAAAAACAAAAAATATCTTTAGTACAAACATGGTTAATATAAAATACTGAAAACTGTAAAGAGGTCATGTACCCCTATAATATCATTAGCTCACTTAGCAGTGAGTAACAAAGCTTAACCACGTTTATACGAAAATTTATGAACTTAAGACAGAAGCATATGTTATGGCATTATAAAACACTAAGACTACAAGTTTTCAACTGCAAACCAAATAGTAGTTTCCTTATATACCCTTTGGTTGATTCTCATTTTTATATTTAAAATTTAAGAACAAAATTAAATACTTATTTTTCCCTAAGAAAGAAGTCATGTGCTTATAGTTAATTCTGGTTACTTTTAACATTCATAGAATATACTTTATTATCTTTTATTAAAACCCAAACTTTCAATTTGTTTTTCTTTTACCTCTACAGCCCATATGGTACATCCACGGATTTCTACTTCGTATCTCTCACCACTTTCCAGTATGTCACCTAAAAATATATATAATAATAGCTTTCTCAAATACATTTTGAAGTTGGAAAATGTATTATAATTACAGCGTAAATGCCTTTTCCTGATGAAGTGCAAATATAATCAGTCATGGATAAACATTTCACTATAAAGCCTTTATCTATTTATCTTCAAGGAATGTTTATCAGTGAACAGTAATATCTGTCTTTTATACGTTATAACCCTTGGTACAGAGGTGGATGCTTCCTTAATGTGCTCATTGATTAAACTAGTTCTTATCGTCATTAGAAATCGTTCTTATTTAAATAACACTTAGTGTTATCTCTTACTTAAATGTTTCCGTATTATTGACAAGTTTATGATTTCTATACCAAAATTATAATCAGTTTTAAGTTCCTTTGATATCAAACAACTGTATTAAAATATAAACTTAAAAATATAAGTTTTAGATAACTTCCAGTTAGAATTTTGGTATAAAGAGGTCATAAACTTGCAGGTAATATAAAATTATGTAATAAAAGATATAACTAAAATTAAATGTTATTCAAGTAAGAATGACTTCCCAATGAAAGTAACAACTAGCATAATCAAGTAGTACAGTAAGAAAGCTTCCATTCTTAAAGAAGCAGACAATGTGTAAAAAACATCAGAAATTGGCCTATATATGTACAACTGTAGTGGTGGCAAAAATTTTGTAGAGGTCACAACCATGCCATATGACTTTGATAAGTGAATAAAGATGGGTGAGTGACTTGAGCTTGAAGATCATGGTCCATGAAAGTTTGTTTAAAAAGAACAAGACCTAGAGAGAAGAGAGTATGAACAAAGAGGAAGAAATAATAATTATAAAAACTAAGAAAGAAGGGAGTCCAAATACAGAGAGACAGAATAAAAGCACAAGAAGTGAAGGAAGGAGAGAAAAGTCTGGAAACAGTGAGCAAAACATATCACAAAGCTCAACCAACAGAAAGATGAAAGACTTAAAAATGATAATGGAGTTAAGCTGACCCAAAATTTGTTGAACAGAGAAACAATATGAATGATTTTCTGGAACAATTGTGATTGGACACTCTGTCTCAGCCTCTTTTTACATAGAAGTGTATGCTGACCTACCATCAGAAGATGCAAGAAACTATAACAAGTTAAAAGTAGCCTTGTAGAAAGCCTATGTACTTACCAAGGAAGACTTTTTTCAGAAGTTCAGAGAAGTGAAACCTGTAAACAAGAATTCTGTATTTCAATTTGTGGTACATCTATGGTGATGCTTCACAAAATGTGCTGACACAACCAAGGAATATAACTGGCAAGTCCAAGAATAACCAGTTAAAGTTGAAGCCAGGAGTGAATGACCAGAAGTAGGAAGCTACCAAGAGTGAAAAATGGTTAACAGACAAATGGGAGAAGAGATTCTATGCATGTTACAAGATGAAATGCATTACAAGTGAGTGTAAGTATGTCATTAACAAGAACTTGCAGAAATCTCAGCATAAAGTAGTTGTAGCTACATACAAAAATGGTGTTAGCAAGAAACAAATAAGGATGATTGTCACCATAGATGATATTGTAAGAAACATAACAGAGACAACCTAGAAGGAAGTGCCATCATTATGACTAAATAATGCATGATTGATTGTCAGCTTAAGTTATCAGCACTGGCACTGTTGATCAGAGCATGTGCCAGAGATTAAGATGTGTCAACAATTCACAACTTACCAGAATGTGAATATTATGTCAGTTATAAGAAAGTTTTACAAGCCATTGGATGCAGCAGTGGAAATCAGTCTTGTATCTGATGGCCAGATGAGAGGCAAATTATTTCTGTGTGTGCTGACTGACGGACAGTTTTTCCCATTGCAAGAAATACCTTGAAGCCATGTGCATGAAGGCACCCATATATAACTTGGCTATTAGACAAGGCAGTAGGATTTTGGAGAAACCATACATAAATAAGACTGATGAAATATCTGCAATCAGAACAAGAACTAAAGAGCACTTCTGCAAGTCCTCAAAGTTGACATCTTGAATGTAGCTGTATGGGAACAGAAGAAAATCCTTTCAGTACAGAAGGAACAGTGCTAAGAAGAAAGTTGAGCATAAGACCAAGAGGAAAGGTACTTACAGAACAGAAGACCAGAAGGGAGTGCTGTACTGGACCTGTCAAGGCAATTACATTGGGGAAGTTAAACCAACACCAGAATACCCTTCTAAATTGATGCAGTTTGCTAAAGAGTTGATTGTGAGAGAACACCTAGATGCAAATAAGACAAAAGATAAAATCACCAATTTTTATTGGCTGGAGGTCATCTCAGATGTAACCAGATTCTGCAGGTCATGTGAAAGCTACAAAAAACAATACCTTCAGAGAACGAAGTCAAGATGCCAATAGGTAAGATGCTTCTCACAGAAAAACTATTCAACAGAGTATCTGTGGACTTGATTGGACAACTAGCACTTATATCTGATAAGGGTGCATTCACCCAAGACGTAATTGAGTGTATGAGAAAGTTAATAGTGTTAAAGAATAAAATAAAAGATGTGCCAAGAGAGAACATAAGACCAGGACAGGTAGCTGCAAGCAGTGTTATTTGCTTATAAAAAAGTCTCACAAGTAAGTGCAAAGTGTTCATCTTTTGAGTTACTGGCCAGAAGAACAGTACAAGATGCAATGCAAATACTGTAAAAACTGCATACGAGATAAAAAGTGTTAGAAGTGAAGTACATAAACTAGTACCTGTCAACTTGCTCAGGAAAGTCTGTATGCCACTCAAGGCAGTCAAAAGGTCCTGGTGCTCACAAATTAACCCTGCAGTGGAAAGAACTTCTTGAAGTACATGAAGTGGTCAATAGAATAGACTATAAGGTGAAAGTGGATGAGAAAACTAAGATCTCTGTGCCAACTTATTGAAGAAGTACTACAAAAGGGAAGACCTAATAGGTACAGTTATCGAACCACAGATGAAAATTGCAGAACCTATAGATAGTAATTTTGTCCTAGAAAATGAAGACCTATTGGAGCTACAGCCACTGGATGGAGATGAGATGTACAAAGACATCAACATCACTGAAGAACTAACTGATAAATAGAAGAAAGAGCTACAAGATCTACTGTACTAGTACATAAAAGTTTTCACAGTCAAGATGAAGCCCTACCTACCAGATGTCTTATACAATGAAATACAGGAACAAGCAAGAAGTTGGAGAACATGTTAGGACGCTTGTCAAAACAAACCAGTTATTATTCAGACAGATGCATCAAACACTGTAAATGGAATAATACTTTGAAAGAACATGACAGACTATTTCACATAATGTACTTCAGTAAAAAGAGGTTGATGAGTGAACACAACTATTCTGTTATTGAATAGGCATGCTTAGTCATCATATTTGCCATGCAGAAATTTCAGAAATACTTCTAAAGGAAAGAGTTCATCATCCAGATGGACCACCAGCCTCTTTCATTCATAAAGAGGTGTAAAATTCATGAGATGAGCATCATATGTCAAGAACTACAGGTTCCACACTGAATCCATCAAAAGGACTGCAAATGTTAGTGCAGACTGTATGAGTAGGCTTTGTGCACGAAATGAAAACAATCTTTGTATGCACTTTTAAAGAAATATTTACAATACTTTTTCCTGAACAAGAGATTACTGTTAAATATACAAGAATGTTGACTTTAGTTATTGTTAGAATCAATATTTATCAGAGGTTAGTTTACATAACAGCCTACAAATCATACACAGTTAACTGTTGTGAATCAACACTTGTATCATATTACTAGAAACATTTATGCTTTTCTCTTTGTTTCAACTGGATAATATTGCATAGTGTGTAGAATGTTCTATGCCTCTGTCTGTCTATAAATGCATGTAAAAGATGAAGTATGATGAAGACAGACAACTAGATACATAAATCTAGACTGTGTGGTTATGAATAAAAGGAATATGTTGTCACTTTTTCTAAAGTAAATTATCGCTACTGGTATTGTTACTACAGAGTAAAGTATAATAACCCATCTTCTCAATTGTGTTCTAACGTAAGTGAGACAGTCTGTGTGAGTTTTGAAGAAAACAGATGATAATTTAAAGCTCATGAAACAATTATTGTAATTAACCGTAGAGCAAATATTTGTATATAAAGCTGAACAGTGTGTTGTTTGCTTATTGTTAAATGTTGTAACCAACAAGTCACAGACACCTATTGCAAAGAATCCTGTTGATTTGTAAATAAAAACGTGATGCAAAGCAAAGTTTAATCACACTGCTATTCATTAAACCTATTTATGAAATTATTTTACATGTTTTGTTAAGAATTACATTTTTCCCCTCACTACACAATTGCATAAAGCATCTGAAAAGGAATTAGCCTCAGTAGTTTGAAAAATGAAACAACTATATACAACTATTTCTTACATACCTGATTCAAGTCGATGTAATAACTCTTCTGAATATTCCAGTGCACCGAAATACACTAAAACTTGAGGAATTCTGAAGAAAAACAATAATAATGTTTATTATTAGTCTTAATACCTTATTAAAAACCAGTTAGCTAAACAATGCAATGCTATTAACATGTTCAGTAACTGCTTTTGAAATCAACAACAAATGGCAAAATTTTTCAATAAATATTATTCAAAAAGGTAAATAATAATTTAACTGTAATATCTTTGTTCCAGACATTTTGTTGACAGACTTGTTTGTTTCTTTAATTTTGCACAAAGCTACATGAGGGCTGTATCTAATGTACAAGTGTAAAAGTAGAAAGAAGGTAGCAAGTCATCACCACCTATGCCAACTGTTGGGCTGCCATTTCTTCAACAAATAGTGAGATTGACTGTAACATTATAATGCCCCCACAATAGCACCACTTATAAGTTTATGTAATAGCATTACTTCTAACATTGCTGGATAATATTGTGATTAATGCCATAAAAAACAAAGATTTAATTCATAATTAAACATATATTATCAAATATTTTCTGTAAGAGCCCTGGTGAAACTGTAACAATGAAGTATTGCTTTGAATAAATAAATTTTTCCTGAAGTACTACTTTCCTTTTTATATGTAATCTATTTATGAATGTGTACAATATTCCAGTTAGTCCTAAAAAATATTTTGTGAAGAAATCTATACTGGTAAAACAAGCAGACAAATGTTGAATATTTTAATAACATCTATAAACTTCAATCAACTTAACGTATCAGGGGCAAATACCATATTCTCTCAAGTTAAAGTAAAACTTCACTTGAAAGTTATGCATAAATATTAACAATGATAATAATAATACAACTTTTACATAAAAACATGGTTACTACTTACCTATAGTCAGCAAACATAGTGATTAAGCTGATATCAGTAAAGGTACCTAACCCCTTTCCTTCAAAACATCCCCAAATGTCACCTATCAAAATCTGTGCTCTTTTATAAAATGACACTGAAACAGAAATTATACTGTTACTGCACATAAAGCATGCAATGTAAAACTTAGTGACACTTGTGAAATATTAGTTTCTAACTTTGTGTTAACTACTGAAGTAAAGTCGTTGACACCAAGTTGGAAATTTAACACTCACAGGTACACCTTCTGTTATAGAAACATAAGAAAAATAAAAACCAAAAAACATTTTATACAATCATGACATTTGGAGATTGAAAGAACATTGTGCTTATAGTGGCAAAAGATAAAAATGAAAGGTTGAATAGGTCCACGGAATGCTATTAATTGTATTTTCTGGTTGTTATAGGTTTTGGTATCATTTTCTTGACATTTGTACACGTAAAAAAATAAGTAAATAAATTGCATACAACATTAAAATACGTACACAATTAAAACATATTTAGTTCAGGCAATCTGTGGCCTTTAAATGTTTACTCCACAGGTTTCATCAGGATGTAAAAACGACAAAACTGTTGTAAATTTAAATTGACTCTAATTGTGTGTTATTTAGTTATTTATGTAATAGGTTTTGTACCACTGGAAGTACATGATTTATTTTCATATCAAACAATTAAACAAAGTAATTTACAATTTCTGAAAAGTCACAGGTAGGCAATTGCAAGAGGGATCCAGTCTTCTATTTTATGAACCTGTATCTTGACAAGAATTCAGTTAACATTACAAGCCTTTTGTTGAAAAAAATTCAGACTTTTAACTGAAACACTGTTTGTAAATATAGGGAGTAAGAATGTCGGCTGCTCCAAGTGCAAAGTAATTTTCATTTTAAAATTTAAAATTCTTTTCTTTATCTGAAAAATTTTAAATTTCCAAAATTTCAAGTTTCCTACATGAATATCAGACCTTTTTTTTTCAGAAACAATTTATATTTAACCTGTTATTTTCTCAGACGGTCAATTTAAACAATTTCAAACCATAATATAAAAATAGAAAAAACCTAAAAGACCCCATTTTCTTTTTATGATGACTGCAAATTGAAACAGGCACCACAATCATTTCTCCTGAACAGCTTAAATCTTGTAACAGTATACATCTGTTTGTCATTTCTCCTAAACAGCTTTAATCTTGTAACAGTATACATCTGTTTGTCATTTCTCCTAAACAGCTTTAATCTTGTAACAGTATACATCTGTTTGTCATTTCTCCTAAACAGCTTTAATCTTGTAACAGTATACATCTGTTTGTCATTTCTCCTAAACAGCTTTAATCTTGTAACAGTATACATCTGTTTGTCATTTCTCCTAAACAGCTTTAATCTTGTAACAATATACATCTGTTTATACTTAACTTTATTGTTTTATTGGCCTTTGAATGGAACTAAACTAATAATCTTACTACCAAAATTATTAATTACTTTTCAAATATGTGCTTCACATTACTAAATAAAATTATGTGAAGAATATTTACTTTCTTTTTAACTATCTTACCTAATCTGATCTAGTTACGTTCTACTTTGAACATTTTAGTTACTTTTAAACAAATAAATAAAGATGTGAAAAATAAAAATACCACTACCTGGGTCTTCTTTGTTTTTACTGCCACCTGTAGGCAAAATTTAGACCTTTTTCTAACTATTGGTACTACTACATTAATAATTTAGTATTTAATTAAGTGATATACTTGAGAACTTAATATACTTAATCTAAAAATAAGCATTTTCTTACACTGAAAATGACTGTTTGATAGATACTTAACTCACAAAAATTTTTTTATTGACCAGCACAACTCTCTATCAGCACACATTTATAATGCTCACAACTAACCTTCCACTTACTGCAGCATGACTCCACCAATAGGAACACAACATCACACCTACTATAAACAGCACCCTCTTCACATCTGCCCTTGTTAATCACTTCGAAGACTACCAAATCTTATCAAGGTTGCAGGAAGTTTAAGGGAAACGTGAAACAAATAAGTGCAACAGACAACCATAACACCCTATTTTGAAAGGCAGAACTACAAGTAAGTGCAACAGACAACCTTAACACCCTATTTTGAAAGGCAGAGCTACAAGTAAGTGCAACAGACAACCATAACACCCTATTTTGAAAGGCAGAACTACCACAATGATGGAGCTGATCAACCAAACTCTGGCAACATCTAAAATTGTACACATGATCTGCAGTAGGAAGGGTTACAATGTAACTAACATCAAACATTGTAACAGGACGGTCAGTGATTTAAAATAAAACTTGTCAGGCACCACTTGCCATAGAGTGGGATTCATAAAACACCAGCAAAACGCCTATGGGAAGGTAAGAAGAGTTTGAAAAAGAAAGCTCTTTTCAATACAAAAACACTGAAACTTAAATAGTAAAAAATGATCAACAAAGTCAGCAGTATAACACAAATCAACAAATATGTAAGCAAAAACCAGCACATGTCTACAGTACAACTGCCAATCGAGAAGATGTTAACAACTGCAGATGTGAAGAGGGCACTGGTTACAACAGGAGTGGTGTTTTGCTCCTACTAGTGGAGAGCTGCTACATGTGGATATGCAACACACACAGGCAGAAGGTTGATAGTGTTCATTTAAAATTTGTGATAAAAAGAGGGTAGTGTTAGTTGGAGAAAGCAATTTCATGAGGGGAGGTAAGGTACCATTTCGGAAAACAATGTCTTATGATTATCAGAACTTTCTGGCTTTCTAATTATACAATTAGAGCGTCAAAGATTCAACTCAGCTCACTGACGTAATTCTCCTGACAAAGCAGACAATACCCTGTACTGAAAGCATAAATTTATCACTCATATCAGCATGTGTTTAGTGATGATACTAAAGAATCTCTCTTTCAATCAAAGGCAAATATTCCTCAGACAACCTGTCACCCACAAGCAGCATTGTTTTTTTATATAATGGAGTAAATGGTAAATTCATACAAAATATGAATTTTGTACAGCCTACATTTTCTGAGTCCCGAAGTCTAGAATGCATTTTATGTTACTGTTTCAATAGCTTTATGAGATTAAATTTAGAAATGTTAGGTAGAAATATATGACAAAGTATCTTACAAATTACTATTTTAAAAGTGGCAATAGATATCATATGAAATCTCACTTAAACCTTGATAATGAAGGTGTTAGAATATGGTTTCCAGACATTTAGTAGTATAAAATTACCATCAAAATCATCAAAAAAATATTGGCCATTTTACATCCCAGATGGCAGTCATATAAAGTCCAGTATTATGGACATTTTGAAACTCAGGATGACAAGTAAGATAATTCTTGACCATAAAAACAGAAGTACAACCTACAGTACCAAGTTCATAATTTTTTTCTTTTCTGGAATTAATGGAATATTTCTTAAAAGTTACTAAGATTGTAGTAGGAATACATATATCAATCTAAATATCATTACAAGCTAACAGGAATCTTAAGGAAAAAAAACACATTAATTTCTATTTTCCAGATGTTATATTTCACTTCAATATTAAATCATTAGTTCGTAATATTGATCACATTCAGTATCAAACATATTTTCTAGAAAAAAACATGAATGTGCAACTGACTTCATTCAAACTACAGAAGTATTGATATTATTCTTATTAGTCCTTCTTACCTCTAGTTTCCATAAAATCTGCTTCATCTCTAAATGAAGGAAAATTTTCAGTTATTAATTTCAAAAGTTTCTGAGCACTTTTCTCACACCGAGTAATACAATTAACAAAAGAGCCTCCAAACCTCTGTAAAATAAGAAGTCAGAAATAATGGTCATTAAACATACAGTTTTAACTTCATAGGTTATTCAGCAAAAAACTCTTATTGTGTACATCATTCAGTTCATCGGTTTTGAAAGATGTATGAAAATTAGTTTCACTTTTAAGTAAATACAATTACATAAGACGTATACTTTACATTTGTTTTCTTTTCAAATACTTTTTAACTTCATGAACACATAACGGAAAATTTTTAAAAACAGACACCAAGTCAGTAACAAAGGATAAATAAAAATGCCACTGAGCTCTTAAAAATGAGAATAGAAGTAAAATGAAAAGTACATTTTTTGCAGCAAGATGCAAACCACAAGCAACTGTCTAGCACACTAATTACTACAATAAGGACTCAAGAAATTGACACTAATACTGTAGGAAAGAGCAGAATATAAATGGCTATCAAACCCCCCAAACACATGAAAATGAATAAATTAAAAGGTTTTCATAATCCCTTGAGTTACACCCAAGAATTACCAAATATTTCATGTTAATAAGAAGTCAGAAAGATGAATTTTCTTTTTGTTCTGGGCTAACAGACAATAGCTGCTTTAATGTGAAGATAATTTGTTATAACTACATATGTCAAAGCAAAAAACTCAACAAATATGTCATCAACAAAAGTATCTCTTTCTATAATGAAATTCATCTTTGTACTGTCATTGTCACAAACCATCATTCTAATTACTGCTATTATAATAATATATTTTATAAACAATGCATCTATTTGTTCTAATTAATTATCAATAATACTCTTGCTATTGTAAATAGAAAGAATAGAGGTCCTCAACGTCACTAACATAAACCTGTTGAAGAAAAGTACACAATAGAAAGAATATTAGCTAAAATTAAACTAAATCCACACTTTGCTGAAAGAACTTTTGCATAAAGACTTCAATACTAATTTTGACATTTTTACACACTTTTGTTGGTTAAAGTGTCTCACAAAGAAGTGATGAAAACAATATCTAAGCCTTTGTGTCAGTTTTACAAATGTATGTTTTTTAGGTTAATGTATTTAATTAATAAATTTTAGTCCTTTTGCAACACAAACCTAAAACTTTAACTTTTTACTGAAATGTTTATGAGTTTTCTAGTTTTTATTATAGTGCACATAAATCTTCAATATTACTAATACCATAAAAGTTGTTATTGTTATAAACTGTTGCTAATCATAAGTGTTTATATTTCTGTCATAAACTTGCAATAGTGTTTCTACAAATATAAAAACAACCCATTTTTGTCTGTATAACTAACAATTTTCTTTTCAATTTTAGTTTGTCCTTTTAATAAAACTATTTACCATTTACCAACCTTAATTAACACATTACCAACTTCATGTGCCACATAAAGTCTTTTTTGAAGTAAAGGCATTTCAATCTCTGTATCTGATCGGAGGATATATTTTAACTGTTCCTCTGTCATAGCACTGTAATACTTGGGATCACACAATGGTATACCTTCCTGGAAAATAACATAATACTGTAATACTTGGGATCACACGGTGGTAAACCTTCCTGAAAAATAACATAACACTGTAATACTTGGGATCACACAGTGGTAAACCTTCCTGAAAAATAACAAACTGCTGGAAATTGGTAATTAAAACATTTGAAACCTAGAATAATCAATCTTTGTCCTAAAAAACGTTTTTGCAACCAACACTTCAATTTTCCTTCTCAGTAAAAAATGTCTTTGAAAACCCTGAGTTTTTACACACTAGCATTTCTATAAATAAATTGACAAAATGGCTTTCACTTCTCTTACTATCTTCAATAGTAACAGCAGTGTTTAAGGTCTCAAACCCTTGACATTATAATCTCATGTAAAAAAAAAAAATTTTTTTTCTTTCATTTTGCAAATAACCTCCTCAAGACATTAATGAATGAAACTGAAACCCTATTTTAAATAAATTTTTACACATTTATTGTTCAATGAAGAATTCTTGTAAATAAGTAATTTAGTTAAATCACTCCATCAACTCATGTATTACAAAAGTTTTGAGTTACTTATCATCTGTCTTACCCCACCCAAGTTGCTGTATTTCAGAGGAAAAAGAACAAAAAACACTTGTAGGCTTCATACATAATAAGCATATTTTTAACACTTTGGAGTATTGACAAAAAAGTCTTTTGTCCAGGTGTCTTTGAATGAAACTTTCAGTCCTACACGTACAGTGCACTGCAAAAATATTAACCTCATTTACAAGTACAGTGCACTGCAAAAATATTAACCTCATTTACAAGTACAGTGCATTGCAAAAATATTTACCTCATTGCAAAGCTTCCACATTTTGCTGCCACTTAAACTTACCATCAGAATATATTCAAATGAAACACTTATATTTGGAACCTAGACAAGCTACTCCAAACCAATAAAACTAAAAAATGCAAATATTAATAAGTAAAGCAGATTTTCTAAGAAAATTAAAATATTACCAATTCCATTAGTGTTCAACCCCTTTCCTATGACAATCCTAAATCAGTTTAGGTGCAAAAGATTAGTGTTTGAAATATCACAAACTTAGAGTAATGGTATGTCTCTGTGTGTAATCAAAGTGGTTTCATTTGATTTCAGAGTAAATGCATCCATTCAACCCATAATTGACATACACAGTGATATAACAAATCAACCAAGTTAAGGATAATTAAAGTGATAGAGAAGTACTGATCAGGAAAATATTACCATAGAATTTCAGAGTCACTGATTATACCTTTGAGTGCAGTGAAGTCAATCATTAAGAAGTGAAATGTGTTTCATACAACCCAATCACTGCCAAGATCAGACTGTTCTTCCAAACAAATCAGCCAGAGAAGTAAAAACTGGTTAAAAATGTCAATGTGAAACTTAAAGTGACTTTGAAAACATCTGGAAAGTTACTTGTCCAAGATGGGAGTCAAAGTTTATACATTGACAATGTTCTGGTCTCTACACAAATTTGGCCTGTATGGGAAAGTGCAAGAAAGAAGTCATAACTGGGAAAAAAAATCATCTTGAACCATAGAGTTTATGAAAAAATGTGGCAAAAAGTTTTGTAGCCAGATGAGACAAAAATGGAGATTTTTTTTATCTAAATTAAAGGTGTTACATCTGTCACAAGCTCAAAAGAACACTTTGCCCAGTCGTCACTATCCCAACTGTCAAACATGGTGGTGGCAGCATCATATTATAGGAATTATTCTTATCACCATGGACTGGGAATCTTATAAGGATTGAGGAGACAATGGATGGTGCAAAGTACATGTGAATCTTAGAGAAAAACTGACTTGAGTGAACAAAGAATCTTAAACAAGGTCAAGAATTCATATTTCAGCAAGACATTCATTTGAAACAGAGGGCCAAAGCAACACTGGGATGACTTCAAAAGAAAAAGGTGAATATCCTGGTGTGGCTTAGTTACAGTCCTGACTTGAATACAGTGAAATTACACTGAATAAAAAAAAATTCCTCACTGACACTCCAGGCAGCTTGGTACTGGGAGAGTGCACCGCAAAAGAAGACACTGGGAGAGAGAAATCTGTGTAAAGGAGAACACTAATGTGCGTGAACTAAACAGGATTAATATAATCATTTGCATAAGGTCACACACTGAGATACTTTGCAATAGTTTACTGCAATATAACATAATGTTTTGGAGCAACATGGGACTTATTGGTCTATCTTGACTGTTCCAACCTCAACTAAACTAAAACTACTAATCAATAAATAAAGAAGAAAAAGCCTAATGCTAGCCCTAATTCTCCATATAATTAATGAGTATTCTGTTAAAGTCACTTACATTTCTGCCTCCTATTGCCATGCAACACCTAAATTACACGTGAAACACATTTCAGTTATGTACTAAAATGATGCAACTCACAAGCTACTCATAAGCTCACCTCATAGAGAATTATTATAGCTATTTGTCATCACATTGCTAAATTTAACACAATCTAATTTAAGATTCTCGTTTTTACATTTGAGTTGTTTTTATAGCAATAAATATAGACGAAAAAATTAGAAGTACAGTATTTACATTTGGGGTCTTGTTTTTTTGCTGTCCTGTGCCAATGAAATTTACTTTTTGTAATAATGGTGCGAGTACATTAAATAATTATTTATTTAAAGAATGCATCTAAGAGTGCAGAAGAAGAACAGAAGAAGAAATAAGAGTGTGTTTTCTTATAGCAAAGCCAGATCAGGCTATCTGCTGAGCTCACATAGAAGAATCAAAACCCTGATTTTAGCATTGTAAATCCATAGACATGCCACTGTACTAGTGGAGAGAAAGATATAAGGATTATAACTCTTTAAATCCATAATTTTATGTCCATTCTGATGAAATTATCTTCATTAGGTTATAATAATTATCACCATGCTTAAAAATTTTTGGTCTATTTAGAAAAAGTGAATAATACCACTATGAGAATTAGATTTCAGCCAAAGAGACTTAAATGTTAATGGACAATGTCACCATCCAATGAGTAAATTGGGATTTTAGGCAGATGTTATATCCACTTGGTTTTAAGAAATTAAAATAATTCCTTTGGTTTCCTGATCTGAATACCATGAAACTTTCAAACTGAAGTAAAACTTGACAACACTTGATACTGAAAGAAACATTGTACCTCATCTGACAGACTCTGGAATATACAATACTGTTTGAATTAAAGAGTTATTATTTAATTTATTTACTGATTTAATATGTAATAATTATTTAGATTTCATAACAAGTGTGTTGAAAGTTAATTATTTTAAAAGTAATAGTCAATACAAGTTTCTTATGTAACTCTGTATGAGTCATCTACTGTGAAGGCAGTTTAATTATTGTTTTAGGCACCTGTTAGATAGCTGACATTGTATTAGTTGAAGCTTATAAGTTTTTCTCCTTATGTTTAATACTGGTGTTACTACAGCATTAGATATTTCTAGATTTTTCTGTAACATTATAAATATGTGCAGATATAGAAGTTATAGTAAGTTAGAGAAAACAAAACTGAAGATAAACTGTGTTTGTAAGCATAGCTATAAACAATGTATGGTGGTTACTTTTAAAGTGTTATAAGCATAGCTATAAACAATGTATGGTGGTTACTTTTAAAGTGTTATCAGCATAGATTGCATTGTAAGTGACAAAACAGAAATAAAAAAAATTCCTTTTATCATATGGGTTCTAAAGTAACTGAACCATATTGTGTGGCCTTTTGATATAAAAGACATTTGACATAAATCAATTTATCATTGATTATTTTAAGATAAAAGATAAGAAGGAATAATTCCTCTTGGTCATTTAAATTCTAAAGTGATTGAACCAGCCTCTGAGGCCTTTTGACATAAAAAAGGATTATTTTAAAGCTCTGAAAACAACTGTAGTAACCAATAGTGTAACAATTCTGTTTTTTGGCACTTGTGTTTTAATTGTTTAGAATGAATTATTTTAAAACATGTGTATTGTGTGCTGTCCATTTATTGTTGAAATTTATTGCCAGTAAGTCACAGGTACCAACCGTAAAACATTCAGCTACCCCATAAAACTGATATAGATTACAACTCTCTTTGTACTAATTATGAATGATATATATATGTACATCAGAGACATTTATTGACAATTTGTAAATGAGACAAGTGATTATGGTTTTCTAGTTTCTATTTTCATTAGCAAAAGTTGAAGGCTATAAAAATTACACTTCACATTAGTATATCTATGTCATAATGACAAATTTACATCAAACTCCATACTTCAGAGAGAAGTGGTAGGTAGATCAGACAATAACAAGACCTAAAGAAATATCACAATTCTTATGCATGGGGAGTTTGAGGATTTATTTAAATATATCTTTTTAAAATTAGGAAATTAAATGTTATTTGATATTAAATTTGAATTAGCAGCTGTGCTTTGATGCAAGTTTATTTATATAAATTGATAAAGTAGTTTAATTAATGGTCGATGTAGCTCTGTAAAAGGTAATGATGTGCATTTTAACCTGCTGTAGCAAAAGGGTTAAATAAATTCTCAATCCTCACTTCCGTTTATCATGTGAACATCATTGCTCCAAACTGCCAATTTTAGACATTCAGCAAATTCCTATACTATCTTCCCATGAATATATTATTGTTTGTTATACTGACCTTCTAATTGTGCCTGGCAAAGAGTATAGAAGTTCCAATGATACAGTGTATGTACATTCATGTTAAAGTATCCAATACTACAAAACTGAGCTTTGGTCTTTACAAAATAGATGTGGATTAGTATTTTGTAAAATACTGTCACACTTCAATTATTATACATAATATATGTATGTAGTTTATTACTATTTACAAACAGATTCTCAAACTTATTTTTCTTAAAACATAAAATAGTAAATAAAGAAAGTAAACAATTATCTCTTCTAGTTTTGACCTTGGTACTCATATGTCACCTATCATAGGTTGCTAAATCTTAAGAAGGATGTGAAACAAAATTTTTTCTGGGTTTCATATATATATTTGAATAACTAAAAACTCACAAATTACAATAACAATACTATAGAATTCAATTATAATTTATGACATTTAGCAACTAGGCTGCATTTGCAATTTTGAACATCAAATCAGCACAACTTGACACAGTGACACAAGCTAACACGAGGAAGGTCACAGAAAGGGTTGGACTCCCATTTAATCTATATTTATATATATATATTAAGACAAAAATGTATGTTTGTCTGTCCATAAACTACTCGCACACTATTTGATCAATCTCTGCCAAAGTTGAAACATGCAAGGTTAAAATTCCAATCATGTTTCCAGCAAAAAATGATGTACAATTGATTTTGTCAGAAAACTTGCAAAATGTCAAAACTTAAACCTAAATCACTCACTATAAAATAATCATTGACCATAATTTTTATACTCTTCAATTTTGTTTGGTTACTAAAGCCATCAATAAGAAAATCAGACCCTTTCTGCCAAACTCACCTGTCATATCCTCTCCTTCAAGGTTTTTTTAACAGTTCTCTCTTAAGTTTAATTATATATTACCTATAACCAGTAGAAAGTCAAGGATTTCATCTGTCAAAAGTGTTTTATTCTTGACAGGTAACTGTCAGTTACAATCAAACTCTGAGCTTCATTCTCATGAGAAAATTAATAACTAAATGTATTTAGAAGGTTTTTAGGGATTACACAAAAGAAATTTGATATTTTAAGATGAAAATATACTTTTCACACAGATAGTTCAAAACAAATATTCAATATATATATTTTAGTTGATTAAAATCACATCTTTAAAAATGATTTTTTTTATATGTGAAAGATTTATAATGTTAATTGAAAGGCTGTCAGTTTTGTGTAGATGTACACACTATACAGAAAGTTAGTAATGTTAAATGTGTTGTAAATGAGTATAGAGAGGTCATGTGGTCAGTCAAATTGACCAAGCCTGAAGTGAGAGAATTAAAATAGAATCATGATCAAGGAGTGCATACCCAGAGCTTATACCCTGAAATAAAGGTGTATAATATACCAAATAAAAGACACTTCATATAACACTACATTTTACTGGTAAATATGTCTGGAAAAAAGACAACTCAAGTGATCTTTAAATTGTAGTTAAATCTATTATTAAAAGTGAAAGCTATTTTTTCTTTAACCACAGAATGAGTAAGGTGATTCACTCAAACTTCATCTATATATGTCAATGCTCTGAGTTTTAGAAAAGTCTGATGGATTAAATTTTACCACAGTCTTAGAGTAGTGTCTTAGAAGTATCTGAGAGCATATTGTGTGTTTTAACTTTCAGTGGTATTGTGTTCACAATTGCCAAGTTTAAAATTATTGAGCTTTTGAAAATAACTTTGTTTTAGGAATCAAAGAGACATCCACCCTTAAAAAACTTTATTTGAAATAAAATGCAGTGGAATACTGTTGTACTATTTTTAAAAGTGTAACTGCACTGAACACAGTACATTTAAAAAGCACTTGTTTTAAACAAGAGTAGTTGATAAACTGATAGTCCACACATAATTATAGTGGTAACTTCTCTAGCAGAATACTGTGCAGAAAGCTGGTATAAAGAAGTGATCACTTCCCTTGGTATAAAATTCAATGTAAATCACTTTTAGCTCACATTTGATTATAAACCATTTGGGGTTGACCTTTAAAATAAAAGGTACATCAAAATCTCCTTCAAATAATTGTTCAGAGGCTGCAAGAAAACCAGAAAGGAGAAAAGAATCACCAAGCAAAGTTAAGAGTTAACAGAGTAAGAAAAACAGATAAGAAGAGAGATAACTCTGAGGACGAAAGAAAATTAAGGTTTGAAACTGAAACAGTTAGAAGAGTTAAAATATGTGTACAAAAATATTACAAATTAAACAGAGGAATGCAAAAGAAAGCTGTAACAAGAAGTTTCATATAAACTGAAGAAAGAGAAGACAATAAGGATTACGTTTGGCAGATCATCATTACGGTTTTCAATGTAGTATATCTTTAATTTAGATTGCGTAATCTTGTGATGAAAATTGACATATTTCAATGAATGTTCATAATAAAAATGTCTTTCTGTATTTAAATATCTAATTTAAATAACAACTGGTGTTATGTTAGAATTACAAACAATGAAGACTATGTGAACTCCAATGACACTTTTAAATACATCTTTCTGAACTATTTATGGGTGTATGACTTTATTAGTCGTAGGTTCCCAAAGTAATTTACAAGTCACACACAAAAAAAATGCAAAAATTATTATTAACACCACAGCTATTTCCATGAGTAACTGCTGGTATTTTCTAGGTATTTCATACACAAAATGTTTTAAGTTAGTTCTTTAAACTTGTTATAACAGGCAAAACAAAACTACTGAATATAGTGTAATACATGGAACCTGCAGGTAGTGAAAAGCACGTAAACAAGTTAGTAATTTGAAGTTTGAGATAGTTTTCTGCTTAACATGAAGATTTCAAAGTTTTACATAAGTTTCTAAAACAAACTTATATTTAAGATTTGATGTTTAATTTCAAATCTAGATAATAAGAAAATTAAAACATGTTGCTTGCCTTCAGTGCTCTGTTCACAGCAGCACAAAATGCCCACCAACCAGAATATGACTTGTTGTTAAAGGTTATTTTACACTGTTTGTTTTCATCTTCTCCCCAAAATGAAAAGTTCAAAGAATCAGTAAAAAAGATCCAGTCAATGGCTTTATTATCCATTGTTTTCGGATTGAGTTCATGTTCCTTCCAACTTTTGATGGTGAATTCCTGTTTACTAAAGACTTCTTGAATCTTGAAAAATTTAAGTTAATCAAAGTCATACTTATCACAAATTACTGATCAATAAAGGAAAAATCATATGAAACAAAACTACAACTAGTAATCAACTAATTTTTCAGAAAGCATAACTTGATAAAACAATACATGAACATGATAATAGAAATCATCGCAATCTCATCATCAGAAACCTAGAGGTACAAAATAAACAAACAGTATTTGTAATTACAACAGAAATATACACATAGGAGTAAACAAATCTGAACATAACTCAAAAAAGTGAAAACATGGCACAACTGAAATATGTAATTAAAAATGAGTTTACATTTAGTGAAGAATATTTACTGTCTAGATTTGGAAGGAGAGTTTTGAAATGAAAGTCTTAATATTTGAAGTTAAAAGTGTAAAGAGAAGGTGTGTTGTTGACCTACAGTGATCAAGTCATACAGTTGGTTAAGATATTATTGTAAATACATGTTTAACCATATTTTTCATTTGAATATGTTTTTGGAGAATGTCTAATACTTTTATTGTGAATAATTTAAGTAATGTTTTTCTTAGTACATATTTTTGCCTGATTTAATATTATTATTTTGATTTTGTTCGTACTAACAACTTTGAACATTTATGTTTTTTTATTTGAATACTGAGCTATTGTTTTCACAATACTGGAATAGTAAATTTTAACAATTTTGTTTGTATATAGCTTTAAAATTGTATGCACAGAATTCTTTCATTTATAATAGAATATTACATGAAACCTTATCTGCCAAATTTTTGACTCCCACTGTTGATACTTTAACATCTCGTGCATGTTTGGTAATAAACTCAGCTGATTCTCGAGGTGAAAGCCGTAACATCTGTATACACAAAAAGTTCATATATACATAAAGACACTATCATGTTACTCAGAGAACAAGAATGTATTTCAATAAATTACAAAATTTCTATACATAACACAAATATCACTGCAGAAAGGATTTAACAGATATAATCTATACTAAAACAAATGAATTGAGCTATCAAAATGGAGATAAAATATGTCATGGACTCAAATAAAAAAATATATTGAAGAAACTCACAAAACTATAAAATGTCTAATATTCATTCTACAGAATCTGTAGACACTGATTTGCACCAAATTCAAATTAATTTGGTAACATTCACATTCACGACACTGATTTAATATTTGTTTAACAATAAAATATTATAATAAAGTTTAGGTAACAGTTTTAGACTCTCACTATTTGTGAATGTTTTAATATGTTAGTGAATAGTAATAGTATTTACCATGAGATACCAGGATGACCAAATATCTAACAAAAACAGTTCATGATATATCCTCCTTTTCAATCTTATGTCCTATGTCAAGCAGGCATTTTAAACATATTGATATTAGCCAACATTTTCCTTTGAAACATACGAATGAAGTTTTACAAAGGTATTTGCAAACATACAGACAGTAACTACCAATAGCTGCTGAACCAAAACAGAACCAGATGACTCATTTCCAACAATAGAAAGAATTTTAGAATAGCTTATTGTTCTGAAGGAATATTTTTATTGCTTAAAAAATACCATGATCAAAATCTTTCTTGAAACTGACTTTGCAGAAATCTATCTCTGGTTTATGCATTGACCAATGTCTGTTTCCCAGTTCCAAATTGAAGCCACACAGTGAGAAAATTCTTTCTTAGAAATTATAAACTTACCCTAATCAATGCTGCATCTTTGAAAGCTGAATTAAGTGATTTTTTTTTCCCAATGAAAGTTACAAAAACTGTGAAATATCTACATCTAGGAAATGTTATGGATAAAGTATGTAATAATTTTTATGATGAGGCTCAAATGGTGTACTAAAAATGCATTGGTTACTTGGAGAAGTGTGTAAAACCTTTTGAAGAGTATAGATGTTTTATTTGCATGGTTTCTAAAGGCCAAAAAGACCCAAAATTTGATGAGTTATTGTCATGTCTAGCATTCTTTAAAGTGAAAGGTTTGCTTATTAATGATGTAAAGTTATGTGACCACTTTGGCAATCTTAAACCCTTTACAAAAATTAAAGTTCTTTAAAAATCTTATGTTGCACCAACAGTTGTGCTCCTTCTTTAAAAATGCAACGAATGAAGACAGCTTTCAAGAGTTAATAAAAATCTGTGAAGTTTTATTCAGCATTCAGGGTACAACGAAAAGAGCAATACTTGTTGAGCGAAAGGGAGAAACCTACTGTCAAAGAAATCTGTTAAAATTATTATCCTTATTCTGTAAAACGATATGTTAAGTTTAGTTTATAAAACTTTCATAAAGATTACGCTTGTTTCATTAACCCTACTTATGCATAGCCTACATGAAAATATGTTTCACGGTATAAAACTGATTCTCTTTTTCCAATATTATTATCAAAAATTACAATTCGTTAAGATTAAAAATTCCTGTACGATTTCCTTAATTCAAATAAAGGTTCTTAATATTATTTAGATTTTCTTTTCATTTCATATCCAACTTTTTCACCTTCGTTGCCTCCTTTCAGCGTTCTCGTTCTTGTAATCCTGTGGAAAAAATAAAAACGAAAATTTCCTTAATGGAATTTAGTTTTTAAAGGAAAGAAGTTTTTACTCAAGTTCAGAAACATTATTAACTCCGTTCACGATAATGTTATTTATGAACCTCTTAAAATTTCAAAATTTTGCTGAAGAAGTTGGTTCAACATTGTCTGGTGATATCACGGGTTAATCTGTAAATCCAATGCCACAGCTGAGATTATTAAATCCAATTACCTTTGAATTTGCTGAGCGGACAGGTAAGTACCTCGAGAAAACTCACTTTTACAAGACGGGTGCAGAATGTTCTACCTGTCCTGTGCCCCCAATGGCTCAGCGGTATGTCTGCACGGTTACAACGCTAAAATCCGGGTTTCGATACCCATGGTAGACAAAGCACAAATAGCCCTTTGTGTAGCTTTGTGCTTAATTCAAAAACAACATGTGCGAAGTGCTGAAGAAAGATACACACAAGAAATGATTATTTTTTATAGAAAATTTAGTATTAAGTCTTCATCAAATATTGTTGTCCATATCTTGGGTGTTTTGGAGGCCACATATGTGTTGCACGTCGATATTGTTTTGTGAAGGTCACTAGTGACGTTGTATACCTTGGTAGTAATAGTTTTTTTGTTTCTGTTGACTGGTAATAATTGTGGACTAGCGTTGTTAGTCTGTCTTTGAATAATGGGATTTTGCTGGTTATTTGCGTACATTCATCGGGGTAAATTTTGGCACTATGAAGGCTAATCTTAAAGTTCTGTTTTGATGGACTTTTAATAATTTAGCGATAGTTTTTATATATATTGTAAGTAAATTGAGACCTGTATTCCATTAGAGGGCGTATATATGCTCTGAAGTTTCTTATGATGGTATTAAATCTGGATTCTGATGAGTTTCAAATAGTTAATACTTTTGCTAATGGAATTATTAGTGTTTTAGAAGTGTTGCGTCCAGTTGAGTCGTATGCCAAATATTATACGTAGACATTTCACAAGGGGGCATAGCCTTATATCGTTGTTATCTAGTTTTACTTTTTTGATGTTTTTATAGTGTTCGTTTAGGCTGTGTTTAAATGCGTCTCCGATGGCTTCTGCGAAGTTCAGGAGGATTCACCAACTACTACGTTAGTTTAAAATTACGTCCAAGCATTTTTTAACTGTGTTGGTTGCTATGAGTTGGTTACGTGATACACTCCTTACGGCTGTATTGTTTGCGACTGGGAAAAGTTAAGTGTATGTCTGGTCGAGAAAGATATGTTATTTACAGTGTATATAGTGGTGGTGATAAAACACTTGTATTCCTGCTGTACTGATAAATGTTTTGAATGGAGTGTTATCTATTTCAGGCGTAGCAGATCTATTAGTTAAAGGGTTGGATATCATTGTGATTATTTTGTTAACAATCACTAAATATAGATAGTATCTATTAGCATTATGCCACACTGAATCACAAGTTTTTTAACATCTAAAATGAATTGTACTATCACACTCTTTTACGAGTGTTTTTTTCATGTACACAATCAACTAAAATACAGCATTTCTGTAGCAAAGTAAAATTTTACTGAGACAAGTTCAAATTATTCAGTTAACTATGTCATAACTACAAGAACCTTATTTCCATACAACAATGTAATTATAAACACACACAGTAAGGAATAAAATTTTCAAATAAATATATTTCTACTTAAACACAGTTTCAATATTTAAGTAGTAAGATAATAGGTACAAGTTTCTACTATTTGACAAAAATATTTCTGTTTATTAAAGCAAATGCTTTCACATGGTTCGTGAAATCCTAGGGGTTCATGAGAAAATTTTCATAATGGTGTCATTATTACTTTCCTTATTCCACAGTTCCTACTAATACTTGAATTTATTTCTAACTTATTAAAATATTTACAGAAGGAAGTAGCTTAATGCAGAATCAAATTTAAGACCAAGTACCTTTTGAACAGAACTTTAAACAAGCTTAGAAGTCACATTTCTGAGGCTTCTATTTCCAGCGGTAGTCAGGGTTCCACCATAATTGAAGATACAATGGTAAATCTGTCGAAGTTTTTAGGATCGAACAACTACTTGGACAATAAAATCAGTTACTGCATCCATTCAGCTGTTAAGAGTATAAAAGAGGAGTAAAAGACAGCCAGCTGCATGTTCCATCTTCCACCGGGGCATATAAGTTAGTGACCAATCTCCCTCAGAATTATCATAATCGTCAGATATTATATTCCTTTATAATCCCTCAAGGATCCTATCCCCATTCTAACATTCTGTTTATGCTTAATATATTTTTTAAAAGCCTTATTTTTAATTTTTTGCATCTTCAGCCAAACTTTTCTAATATAACATTATGGATGTCCTCATTTTCTGTTTGACTAACTTTCTGATCTTCCAAATCTGTCATACCAGTCAATGTACGTTTTAAAATTCATCATTATCTTTATAATTTTATCTCTTATTTTCTTTGTAAGCCAACCAGATTTTTCTACCTGTAGCTACCCTGTGAGGAATATGTCTATCTTATCGTTCATATTCTAACCTATAAACTCAACATACAAATTACACATCATTATTACTAGCTTCCTTAAAAGTACATGCCAGTCCCGAGTTCCTAAATAAAAGACATTTATTGTACCCACTACACCTAAAAAACTGTGAACGCTTGACTCCTACACTGATTTTAACCATTTTATTTATACGTATAACCTGAAAATAAATATTAAATAGCAAATACTTGTAGCCTATCCTTAACACTGTTTTGTGAAGCCTAGCGTTTAAGGACTAATTATGTTATAATTACTTAATCTTCACACTAAAGTAATAAGGTTATCATTAATTATATAGAACGTAATGATATACGTAACGTTAACAGTAAATTTTAAACTAATGAACCTAAGTTCAAGTAAACAAGGTAATTCTCAAACCAACAAGAAACAATAAACTAGTTATTAGATCGTATTTATTCAAAGAATTAATGCGTTTATCTCTTTTTACGATTTACCAGTAAGTTAAAATATACTTAAGTCTCTTTTAATGTCGTAGTACAATTTTCAACACTAAATTCCAAGTTAGAAGTTTGGCCGTCTTAATTTTATTTGTTAATCTTACTTTATCTAATTATTTTTGTGTTATTTAACCTAAATTTCTACAAATTACAATATTAATATCAAATAACTTTCAGAAATCTGTAAAAGCTAAACTTCGATGTGTCCTCCCTCTTTAGTCGCGTCTTTCAAACGTTCATGTACAGGACAATTGGCTTAATTTAGGTATGTTACTGGATACAGTGTACATTTCATTTTATATAAGGTGTTTCTAAGTGCACAGAATTTCTCTAAGCCATTGGACGTTACGAAGCACTTTTTGGAGTTGCACGAATTTTTTTATCGAAGGGTAAACGCATAAATTTGACTTTTAGTTTTTAACCTGGTTTTTCTGTTATATGGATATTCAAACTAAATCTTCTAATCGCTTAACGAAGACGAGTATTTGAAAGTAAATCCACGAAAAGCATAATCCGTGATACATAATTTTAAAGTAGTGGATTATTTTTTTCCTTGCTGTTTGTTAAAACCTTGGGTGTCAAAGGTATGAAATGTCTTAGTAATGTAACTAACCAGATAGTCATAGACATAGGCGATTCTACCTATTAGGCAAACTGGACTATTTCCCGAGATCCCACACTACTTCAATACAAATTTTTTATGCTAAACTTTTCTATACCTCTTATTATTTTTGCATGTAGCTTTTCCTGGCTCTCACACTGTCTAGTTCTAGTTTAAAATTTCACTTACAGCTGAATTAATAGCTGGACAACAGCAGCTTTTGAAGTTTCCTTTTGGCTTGCATATTACCAGTCCACGATATCAGAGATTTTTCCTGTGTTAATTGATAATTACATCCCGTTTGGTACTAAATAGGTGACGTGAGTCATAATGTAGAATAATGCTTTTAACACATAGTTTGTAACATACCGTAGTAACCATGTCATCAAGAAAAATAGAATACCCTATAATAATACTATAGTGCGATTAATATTTTTTTATAATTTTTTACTCAAGCCCGTCAATAATACTTCACCGTCCACCGTTAAATTATAATGTTCTAATTTTATATCATTTTTCGGTTACTATAATTTAATATCAGTTTCGTAGCCTGTGACGTTTATAAATCTTTGGAAAAGGCGAAAGTCGAACCAAAACCTCGGGTAGAATAAATGAGCACTAAAATGAAGTTGTTTGTCAACTTTATTGAAAATGATTACAATTATACTTGTTATAAGGCTATACTTATTATATTTTTAAACATTACATTCTTTAATGTGTTATTCAAATATATGTGTTAAATTTAATGTCTTATGATTTAACAAACTGTACAGCTGAACTTAATTCTTTATTTTATCAGACGTTATGCTTTGCAAGAGGTGCTTTCCAGTGTATGTGTGTGTTTTCTTACATATAGCCATATCGGGCTATCTGCTGAGCCCTCCGAGGGGAATCGAACCCCTGATGTTATTGTTGTATATCCGAAGACATACCGCTGTACTAGCGAGGGGCTTTACAGTAGGACAATGTATGTCTGCAGACCGGATTTCGACACCTATGGTGGGCAGAGCACAGATAGCATGCTGTGTAATCTTGTGCTTAATCAGAAATAAACACGTTCTTAAAGTTAGTAATTTTTAAGTAATATAATCTCAGAGCAGTATACTGACTTCTGGGCTTAACCATATAAATTTAAATGAGCTGTGTTTTGTTTTGGTAAACGTTTCCATTTTTAAGGAGGTCTGTTTATTAATTTGTGCAACTTTTCCCTCAAAAAAGAATCTACAGCTATTTTGCATTTAATTTTATTTCAAATATGATTATTTCCTCGAATAGCATGTATAATAAAATCTTTAAAACACTATAACACAAAAACATGTATTTCAGAAGTTGTGTAAATAAAACAGGGGTGGAGATATATTTTGTATATATCAGAAGTCTTGTAAATGTAAACGAAGCATTTGGAAATAATACTAAGGTATGCTTGAATTAATCTTAAAAAAACACACTAATTTTTGAAATATAAAAATAAATTGTTTGTTTGAGAATTTCACGCAAAACTACTCGAGGGTTATCTGCACTAGCCGTCCCTAATTTTGCAGTGTAAGACTACGGGGAAGGCAGATAGTCATCCCCCCAACAACTCTTGGGCTACTCTTTTACCAACGAATTGTGGGATTTACTGTACATATCCCACTTCCCTACGGCTGAAAGGGCCAGCATGTTTGGTGTAAAGGGAAGTAGAGAATGCTATGGGTGATCTTTAACTGCTTCTGTTTGTCTTTATGGGAACGTTTGTTTGTTTCCTGTGTGAACTTACATGTTTGTCTGACTTGTTATTGCAGTGAACTAGACGTAAATGCAAAGTTTTATTTTTTCTGAGAAAAACGACAGGAATTTCTGTGAAGAGAGGTTTAGTCGATCATTAAGTCGACAGGGATAAAAGTGTTTTTTTCATTTTTTTTGGTTTCGAGAAAGGTCTTTCAGTTTTGGGCGATAGTCAGTGGAACACGAGAATAACACTATGTAAAAAAATATTTACTTTTTCTTGTTTTGTTATGTATCTGCAGATGTCTTGTATGAGTTTTGAAAGTGTAAGTGAGATGAAATGAGGGATTTGCTTCCATTTCGAATAAAACATTTTCAGTAGATGACAAATAGTGGATTCAAATTAAGGGAATTTAGGTATAGTTGATTTCTTAAATACTATACTAGCAAATCAGCATAGTGCATGTATTTCAGTTTTTTGGTTTCTTCGTTCATTTTTCTGAGAAGGTTGAAAGAGTTTAAATCAGAGTGCAGTTGGGTAGCTGCGTTAATTGAAGTGTTTACTTCGAGGAGTATACAGAATTTCGTTTTGTCACAGGAAGAAAACTCCGAGTCTGTTAGGTTTAGAAAGTCTTTAGGTATGAAAATTTCTTAAAGTTGGAAGAAGAGTGATGACTTCCTTGAAAGGTTGCAGAAGATTTTATATACAGAAGAAGAAAACCCTCAGAGATTGTGGAGTTTAGAAAGTCTTCAGGTATGGAGACTTCTTAAAGTTGGATAAAGAGTGATGACTTCCTTAAAAGGTTGCAGAAGATTCTATATACAGAAGAAGAAAAACCTCAGAGATTGTGGAGTTTAGAAAGTCATCAGGTATGGAGACTTATTAAAGTTGGATAAAGAGTGATGACTTCCTTGAAAGGTTGCAGAAGATTCTATATGCAGAAGAAGAAAAACCTCAGAGGTTGTGGAGCTTAGAAGGTTGTCAAAACAAAAGTTTAAAGAAAGTTGCTAGGAATAAAAGTGGAAGCCTTAAAATATCCATAACTACTGCATTTAGGAAAATAGAAAGTAGTGGAAGAAAGAAAGTTTATAAGTGTAGAAGTGTGATCTACAGAGCAGGATTCTTGGGACGTTTGTCATATTTATAGCTTAAAAACAGGAGTAGAAGCTGTAACTTCTGCATAAGTGCAACATTTAGAAGGATGAGCAGATCTAGTACCGGGATTGTGAAGTGTATTAAACATGAGAAGGTTTGGGAATATATATATTACTAAGAATGCTTGGGGAGCAAGAGTGGACTATTCCGTAGTTGTTTGAAGGCGAGAGAGAATATTATTGTGGATCAATAATTGCAAATTATAGGATAGGGAGGTGATTTGTTTGGAGAGAATATATGAACCAGCCTTTGCTAACATATGAGCTCTGTTTTAAAGGGTAGTTAGGACGCTTTACTCTTAATCTGATGTCAAAAGTAGATGGTGAGTGGTGATGACCAGCAGTCTTCCTTCTAGTCTTAGACTGCTAAATTAGGAACCGTTAACGCAGATAGCTCTCGTGTAGCGTTACGCGAAATTAAAAATAAACAAATTATTTTAAAGTTTAAAGTTGGTATAGCAGAGGGAAGATAAACGTGAGATAAGCTTGGCAGAGGTCATGTGTTAGGGCATTAAGTTTCTCTGTTTTCTTATTTAAAGAGTAAATCAGTATGTTTGTTGCCATCGCGGTAGATGTCGCTAAAGAAACAAACATGAAGGTCAGTACGGCGAGTAAAAATATGAAATAATAAGGTTTGTAAGTAATTAAAACAGTCATAAGCCATCGTCTCATGTTGTTAGTTCCGACGTGAAGAATGTAATATTTTACAGATTGTAGCAATAAAGTTAGTGCATAAATCATCAAGTAAGGTGGCCCCACTAATTGATTTCTTTAAAATATAGTAGTCGTTAGTGTAAGAAAGTCCTTGACAGAGGTCTGTGTTTCGTATTATAATTTATTTTGGACAAGTTTCCAATTTATGTTATGTATGTTTCTTATTACGATTTCAAATAACCGGAAATTTGAATATAAATATAGAAGCTAACTGAATTTCTATCAGTGATGTCGAGAAACCCACTTGTTGAGAATTTTATATGCAAAAAACGGCTCTTTTGGGCTCAGAAAACACTTCAAATAGAAGAGCGAACAACGTTTCGGTTCACAAAGAACCTGACGATGACCGAAGAAGGTCGAAACGTTGTTCGCTCTTCTATTTGAAGTGTTTTCTGAGCCCAAAAGAGCCGTTTTTTGCATATAAAATAACTGAATTTCTATACGTATCAAATTTATATTTGCCAACAAGGCTGATAAACACAGTTTTCTTTCTTGACACAAATATATTTCAATATGCAAACAAAAATATATTTTATAACAACGGTTATTACAAATAATTACTTTCCACAAAAATTTTAGAAACTCGCAGACAATATTTAGTCTTTTGTCCGGTCTGTAACTGAATATTTTATGGACAGTCCAGGTTCACGATGAGTGAAATAACTTTAAATTAATACATTGTACACTTCTCTTAAGAAGGAAGTTAGCTAGCTCTATTCTTCATACGCGAGTTTTTGCCGACGACAACATCTGATTTCCTCGTAGAAATACTAACATCCAAAATTAATTCACTGAAGTTTATGGTGTTAGAAATTTATAAACTTTTCTGGCCAAATATCTGTAATTTTCTGATTAATAAGTGTTAATCACAATTATAATTTCCAAGGTTTACATTACATTGAAAGTAGCAAACCAACCATACCACTAAACTTCTCTCCGAATGTTGCGATTTATAGACTTTATGGCGAGGTTCTAGAAATTTAAGTGGGCGTAACATTACTAGTATTTACGTAAATATATACAATGTCGATTCTCACACTCGAGAATATTATACAAATATAAAGAACAGGTGAGACTTAACGCAATGCAGACTTAACAATATACGTTACATGTATTACACTGTAACAAATGTACATATTGAAATACATGTATAATAGTAAATCCGTTACAACCGTAATAACTGAATCTCTAAATATGGCAATGTGAGGTGAAAGAAGAGGTAACTTATCTTCAATAAACTGGGTCCGTGGTCTATGAATAGAATATAAATTCTGGTAAATAAGTTATCACAGAAAATCGCGTAGAAAGGTTGTAATGGTTTTCAAGCGAGACTCAAAAATCAAACGTTTTCGAATAATTCACTATTTTTCTTCAGATGAATTAAGGGTTATGTTTAATGGGAAATTTACAGGCAAGAATGTTAATGTCACGTAAACCAGATATTCAACATGAAAACTTGATAATCATCATCTGGAGTTGTTGGTGTAAGGTTGATGCCCGTACAGTACAGTATAATTATTAGAAATGTTGGCCAGCTTATATAATGGTAGCATTAAGATAGGATAGTTTAAGTAACAAGCTTAAATATTCTAGAAAACTCTTCACTTAAGGTTGTGACCTAAGGTTTCTAGCACATTTAGAAGTATTTTTTCATTTATAAAATTTTTATGAAGAAAGGTTGATTTTCAAAGTTGACATGGCTGTCGTGTCCCTTGTCTCTAAGTGAAATAAAGTTATAGGCATGGTATACGTAAATGTAACCGCCAAAACCATAGGCTCTATATACTATCTATTTAGGCTTAGATAGAAAATAATTTATCTTTATAAACATATTGTTTATTTATAAAAGCACATTTATCAATCAATGTTTCTTTAAAGGAATCTAAGGATATATCTTAACTTATATGGTAACTGAGAGTATATCTTACAAAATAACTATTTCATTCAGATTTGATGATAAATTACAATTTCTAAAACCGCTACATTTGAAATAGGTCTACTTTAATCCTTAATATTGTTTAGGCAATGTCATAATTCATGTGAATATTACAACTTTAGAAAATCCATTTGGAAGCTACATACATATAATCGACAGACAAATTGTTAAAATACAATGGAAATATGCAGAGCATTTTACGAAAATTTATTTATATAGTATTTCTACAAAATGTACAAAAATATATAACTAAGCGGAGTATCATTTTTTCTTCTTTAATTGTTTGCATTCCACATATGCCTCTGTAGAAAGAAAAGTCCTAAAAACAACGTTATCATTAACTGTGGGTTCATTTCTTACAATAAGAGTATTGTTAATAAGAGTGAGGTTCATACAAATTGAAAAGATTAGCCATCTAAATTAACAAAGGTACAAGCAGTACATTTTCAAATACGTATGAATTGACTTCAATTGATAAAGTATGTAATATAAATTATATACTTTCATGATATGTGAATCAATATTTGTCTAATATTTAGATATCACTGAATACAGGACTTATATGTTTATATATTCGTAGTTACATTTTTTTGTTACCTGTACTTGTTTTAACCATTGTTCTTCTACTTCAGTGTTGTCAATTACATAAATAATGTTTGTAATTACATATACTATCACCTTTAATAAACTTTAGGCTCTGTATTCAATAAATGGTACACATTAAATATACTCTAATTAAGTTTAAATTAGACATGCATTTGACCCAGTGGGTGTGTTAGAAGTGCATCGTTATGAACCATGTTATTGTTAGAGAATGTTTCATGCCGCACTTGTTTGGGACCACGAGCTAGCACGTGCAATACAAAAAGAAGTAAATAAAAGGAGGTTTGTAATTTTAAAATGCTGGTAAGGAAGTTTGCAAATGGGTAGATTTTATGCATGTCCTTGGAGAAGATTAAGAAAAAAGGAAAGTTGACAGAATTGCGTGATGTGAATTTGTTGGGACAAACTAGTCTTTGAAAGATAAAGACCGCAAACATCGTTACTCAATATTTTGTTTGTTATTATACACATCCAATCAGTTACAAGGATTTTCTTTATTTCTTGAATTGCAGAATTAATTACACTCAATGTTTGTTGTAAATATGATTTTATAAGTAACTGTAAAAAAATTGCATATGTGTTGCCGTTTCTATAGCTGAGGTATTAACTTAAAAATATCAACAGTAGTCATGACGTTTTCACCATAAAAATCGTTAGGTGATAATACGTATAACAGTGAAAATATTAATTTTTCTAAAGATTTATAAAATTTACACAGCTTCATATCATATCAAATGACACCAAAAGTTTTGTGATTGAAGTCGCTATAAAAATACTTCCAAGGTGACAAAATTTTAGCCAATACTTAGCTATTTATTCTTAAATTTGTAGTTATATCCATATCTACTAAAAGGCCTACATACATATGATGAGATGCGTATTATACCTGTTTGGCAACTGCCACAACCCCTAACAGCAGAGTCCAACACGTTCATTTTGCAGTTTGGTTTGGTTTTTTTAATTTCGCGCAAAGCTACTCAAGAGCTATCTGCACTAGCTGTCCCTAATGCCCGTAGTATAAGACCAGAAGGAAAGCAGTCAGTCATCATCATCCACCACCAACTCTTTGGCTTCTCTTTTACCAACGAATAGCGAGATTTACCGTCACATTATAATGCCCCCACGGCTGGAAAGGCGAATATATTTGGTGCGACCGGGATTCGAACCCGAGACCCTCAGATTATGAGTCGAACGCCTATTCTACAATATACTGAAATTTTAGCGTGCCTTTAACATATATGAAACTTATAACACTATGTAACAAAATGTTTACTTTTTCTTGTTCCTAGGCAGAAAGTGCTATTTCCCAATTACTTATGCCTAAACTTTGGGTCTGGGTAATGCACTCTTCATCTTTTAGTCGGTTTGACATCTTGTCTTATGAGCGACAACAAATGCATTCTCTCCTGGTTGGCATCTGCTTGCATAAACCACGACTACACCTTGCACAAAGATACGAAATATGTAATATAATCATACATCTATGGTAAATATTAAGTTAACTGTTCAAACTGCTACATCTAGTTTGATTTTATAGACAGAATTATGAAGTATAATTGAAATTCATTTTGTTACGAGTCATAAATACCCGGTACAATGATTGTACAAAAATTTCATTCTTCTTGTCATTTCCATCTTGCTTTCCGGTAGCTGAGCGATAAGTCTAAGGGCTTGTAATTCTAAAATCGGGTTTGGATACCCGCGGCTGTCCGAGCACAATAACCCATTTTATAGCTTTGGTTAAAATAGCAACCAATATATTTGAATTAAAAATAAATGTGTAGAATTACTTTCAATAATAAAGAATGCTAAATTGCTATAATAGCAATACAGGAATAGCAAAAATAGTACGAGAAGAAATTGGTTGCTATTGTAACAAAAGCTATAAAATGGGTTATTGTGCTCGGATATCCGCGGGATTTACCATGTTGAAATCAGAGGCTTAATTTCCCAAGTTGGACACACAAATAACTCAACGTGGTTTTGCTTTAAAACAAACAAACAAACAAAATAAAGGTCACATTGGCAATATGTTATTGTCAGTTGCTTAATGTTAAATTTCAGGTCGACATTTGTTTACGTGGTTGAAATTAATCCAAACATGTTTTATAATTGCATTCGAGAGTTTTTATTTTGTTTTTCCAGGTACAATTTAAAAACTAGAATGATATTCCGATTATAATACATTACACAACCCCATAATTCGGGACCACCAGACTTATTTCATCTATTTTATGATTTATTACAGTTACTAGAGTTATATTTTTTTACAATTACAATTATGTTAGTTTATTACACTTTTGGTCACATCTTTACTATAGTTTGGGTTATCACAATCGTTCAAATGGTTATTATCTTCAAACGAAAAGTGGGAATATACATTCTTTAACAGTTAAAGATAGGTGGGATTCGCATTTATTCCATTCCACTCCTCGTCATCCTTCCACATAGACTTTCTAGAGCTCATATTTAAAACCAAACGTTAAAAACCGTATTAAGAAATCAACTAAACAAATCGAAATCATCACCTTTATAAAATCCACCTGCGGGACAACGGTAGGCCTATGGATTTACAACGCTAAAATTGATGTGTCTTTGCTTTATAAAAAACAGCAAACATGATATTTATTAAATCACATATTACAATGTAAAATGTTCACAAAGACTCAAACGGCTACAATAGTTATTTTCAAAACTAAATGGCCCCAGCTGGGATTTACAATGCTAAAATAAGGCGCTCGATTCCCTTCGGTGGACACAATAGATAGTCCGATGTGGCTTTGCTATACGAAAAATAACCCATAAAACTTAGTTAAATCAACCGAATAAAACAAAAAGTAAATATATTATAGTTGACAAAGCTGAAAACGAAGTTAAGAAATATATAGAAAAAATAATCTGAACAAGATAAATTGCAAGTCATGATTTAAGTAACTAAGTTAGACATATGCGTAAAATAAAACAAATGTTCAAAAGAAAATGTTATTACCAGTTCCAAATGAACATACCAAATACATCTTTTGATATTTTGTGTTTGGGGTATAATCAAATCAATTATGTATGTCATGGATTAATTTTAGTCTTGAATCTTTTTGTTTACTGAAAAATTGTAATTGTTGTCTTGAAAATAAAGAATCGTAAAGATTTTTGTTGTTTTTTTGGAATTAAGCACAAAGCTACACAATGGGCTATCTGTGCTCTGCCCACCACGGGTATCGAAACCCGGATTTTAGCGTGTAAGTCCACGGACATACCGCTGAGCCACTGGGGGGCAATCGTAAAGGAAAACACATGGTAACGGCAACGTATTATTTAGGATATTTTTATATGCGACAGTAAGCGAAAAAAATTTAAAAAATGTTTACTAAATGATCATAATAAAGTCTCAAGTCACACTTACAAACTTTATGTTTGTGTTATTGGTTTTAAATTAATTTTTTTCTACTGGCGGCATGTTTCTTTTAACACACCATAATTAATTTCCTTAGTTTGCTGGAAAAAAAAATTAACACAAACTCGGCATATTATATACAATTGGAAAGCTCTGTTTATCATCCGTCATTTACAAGCTATTATACGTTTGTGCAAGGTGCGTAGTTGGAGAAATTTGTCCCAGAATACTGGCAACATCAAATTGGACACTAAAGAAATCTGTATGTAACATTTAGAATTGTTAAGAGCTGATCAAAAACATAGTTTTAGACCCAAAGCATCTTGCACATTCTGTTATTATTAGATAAATAACTATCAACATTTCAAATACGTGTTGAATTCATTATAACATGGTCTTGGGATTTAAATGGATTACCAGTAGGATGCTCTGTTTTTAGTTCGTAGAGGGTCCAATGGCTGAATAATAAAATGACATCATTCAGCTATTGGACCATATAAACCAAAAATAGTTCTATTAAATATAGTATCTTTCTGAAGATACAGGCCAGACTTTCTTAAATGTCCATTTTACAATTGCAAAATGTTGAAAGAAATATTCTCCTGTAAGTATCATTGATACAGATCTTTAAAATATAAGTATTGAAAAACCTAAGGTCGAAACCCTTTGGCATTCAGTTCAAATAATTGATAGTTGTATTAGATTTTTATCGCATTATCTGAGCACCTCATTACAATATTCAATCTTTGTAAAGTCTCTTACAGTTCTGAAATTAATTAAACTGAGTGTATTTAACTGCAAACTGGCTGAATTGTTCAGGTAGAATATGTTCTAGCAGTCGCTTAAAAGTCTGATGATCGACAGTTGTTTTATATTAGTATGTATATCGTGTAAACGAAAATTCTCAGTACACTATTCAATCTTTATACAGACTCCGACAGTTTTCAAGCTTGTTAAATTTATGTATTTAATAGGGAACTAATCGAATTGTTAGGGTAGAATGTGATCTATCAAACGTTCAAATTCTATCTCCTATAATTATTAGTCTAAAAATGTCGACTGATAGCTATACTAGTTTATTTATCATGTTGGCTGAATTTCTCAAGACACAAATTTATCCTTATAAAGCATCTTACAGTTTTGAAACTACAAGGCGATCTGTATGGTCAGTCTACTTAACAAGGCGATCGGTAAGGACAGTCTACTCAACAAGGCGATCTGTAAGGACAGTCTACTCAACAAGGCGACCTGTAAGGTCAGTCAACAAAAAAGGCGACCAGTAAGGTCAGTCTAATCAACAAAGCGACTCGTAATGACAATCTACTCAACAAAGGGACCTGTAAGGACTGACTGTTCAACAAGGCGACCATAAGAACAGTCTACTTAACAAGGATACTTGTAAGGTCAGTCTATTCAACAAGGCGATCTGTAAAAACAGTCTATTCAACACGGCGACCAGTAAGGACAGTCTACTCAACAAGGCAACCTGTAAGGACAGTTTACTCAAACTCATAAAAGCAGTCTTTTTACAAGGCGACCCGTAAGAACCGTCTACTAAACAAAGCGTCCCGTAAGGGCAGTCTACTCAACAAGGTGACCTGTAAGGTTATTCTACTCAACAAGGCGACCCGTAAGAACAGCCTACTCAACAAGGCGACACGTATGGACAGTCTACTCCACAAGGCGACCTGTATGGTCAGTCTACTTAGCAAGGGGATCGGTAAGGACAGTCTACTCAACAAGGCGATATGTAAAAACAGTCTACTCAACAAGGCGACCAGTAAGGAAAGTATACTCAAAAACTGTTCCTTTAAGGACAGTCTTTTCAACAAACCATCTTGTAAGGACAGTCTACTCAATAAGGTGATGTGTAAGGTAACTCTGCACAACAAGGTGACTTGTAAGGTTATTCTACTCAACAAGGTGACTCGTAAGGACAGTCTGTTCAACAAGGCTTTCTGTAAGGTCAGTCTACTCAACAAGGCTTTCTGTAAGGTCAATCTACTCAGCAAGGTGACCTGTAAGGCAGTCTACTCAACAAGGCAACCTGTAAGGAGTCTACTCAACAAGACGATTTTTAAGGACAGGCTACTTAACGAGGCGACCTTTAAGGTCAATCTACTCAACAAGACCTGTAAGGTCAGTCTATTCTACAAGGCAAACAGTAAGGTCAGCATACTCAACAAAGCAAACAATAAGGACAGTTTACTCAACAAGGCAACATGTAAAAAAAAGTTTACAATAACCCGTAAGAACAGTCTACTCAACGAGGCAATTTGTTAGGTTAGTCCACTTAACAAATTGACCAGTCATGACAGTCTACACAAAAAGGCGATTTCTAAGGATAGTTTACTCAAATTCATAAGAGCAGTCTTTTTACAAGGTGACCCATAAGGTCAGTCTACTCAAAGAGGCAACCTGTAAGAACAGTCTATTCAACAAGACGACCCAGTCTACTTATCAAGGTGACCTGTAAGGAGAGTCTACTCAACAAGGCAACCTGTAGGGACAATCTACGTTAACCCGTAAGATCAGTCTTCTCAACAAGGCAATTTGTAAGGTTCGTCCACTCAACAAGGTGACCAGTCAGGGCAGTTTACACAACATTGCGACCTGTAAGGACAGTCTACTCAAACCTGTAAAAAAAGTCTACTCAACAAAGTGACCCATAAGGTATATTTACTTGACAAGGTGACCCGTTAGGTCAGTTTACTCAACAAGACAACCTGTAAGGACAGTCTACTCAACAAGGCTTTCTGTAATGTCAGTCTACTCAACAAGGTGACCTGTAAGGTCAGTCTACTCAACAAGGCGATATGTAAGAACAGTCTATTAACAAGGCGACCAGTAAGGAAAGTATACTCAAAAACGGTTCCTTTAAGGACAGTCTTTTCAACAAGGCGACCTGTAAGGACAGCTTACTCAAACCCGTAAGAGCAGTCTTTTTACAAGGCGACTTGTAAGGTCAGTCTATTAAGCAAAGCGTCTCGTAAGTAAAGTCTACTCAACAAGACGATTAGTAAGGACAATCTACATAATAAGGCGACCTGTAAGGTCAATCTACTAAACAAAGCGAACCGTGAGAACACCCTACTCAATAAGGTGACCTGTAAGGTTATTCTACTCAACAAGGCGACCCGTAAGGACACTATACTCAACAAGCCAACTTATATGGTCAGTCTACTTAACAAGGCGATTGGTAAGGACAATCTACTCAACAAGACGATCTGTAAAGACAGTCTACTGAACAAAGCGATCTGTAAGGACAGTATACTAAAAAACGGGATTATTAACGACAGTCTACTCAACAAGGCGACCCGTAAGGTCAGTCTACTCAACAAGGCGACCTGTAAGGACAGTTTACTCAGACTCGTAGGAGCAGTCTTTTTACAAGGCGACGTAAGGTCAGTCTACTAAACAAAGAGTCCCGTAAGGACAGTCTACTCAATAAGGTGACCTGTAAGGTTATTCTACTCAACAAGGTGACCCGTAAGGACAGCTTACTCAACAAGGCGACCCGTAAGGACAGTCCACTCAACAAAACCTTTTGTAAAGTCAGTCTACTCAACAAGGCCACTTGTAAGGTCAATCTAATCAGCAAGGTGACCTGTAAGGTCAGTCTACTCCACAAGACAACCAGTAAGGTCAGTATACTCAACAAACAATAAATAAGGACAGTCTATTCAACAAGGCAACCTGTAAAGACAGTGTACAGTAACCCGTAAGAACAGTCTACTCAACAAGGCAGTTTGTAAGGTTAGTCCACTTAACAAAGTGACTAGTCATGACAGTCTACACAAAATGTCAATTTCTAAGGACAGTTTAGTCAAACCCATAAGAGCATTCTTTTTAGAAGGCGACCCGTAAGGTCAGTCGAGTAAGCAAGGTCACCCGTAAGGTCAGTCTTCTCAAAGAGGCAACCTGTAAGGACAGTCTACTCAACAAAATGACCTGTAAGTTTAGTCTACTTATCAAGGTGACCTGTAGGGACAGTCTACTCAACAAAGCGACCCATAAGGTATGTTTACTTGACAAGGTGACCCATTAGGTTAGTTTACTCAACAAGGAAACCTGTAAGGACAGTATACTCAACAAGACGACCTGTAAGATTAGTCTAATTAAAAAGGTGACCCGTAAGGACAATCTTCTCAAGAAGGTGACCCATAAGGACAGTCTATTTAACAAGGCGACCTGTAAGGTCAGTATACACAATAAGGTGACCCGTAAGGACAGCCTCCTCAACAAGACAACCTGTAAAGAAAGTATACAGTAACCCGTAAGAACAGTCTACTCAACAAGGCAATTTGTAAGGTTAGTCCACTTAACAAAGTGACCAATCAGGACAGTCTACACAAAATGGCAATTTATAAGGACAGTTTACTCAAACCCATAAGAGCAGTTTTTTACAAGGCGACCTGTAAGGACAGTCTACTTAACTAGGCGACCCGTAAGAATAGTATACTTAGCACAGCGACCAGTAAGGACAGTCTACTCAACAACGGGACCTTTAAGGAAAGTCTACTTAACAAGGTGACCCGTAAGGTCAGTCTACACTATAAGGCGACATGTAAGAACCGTCTATTCAAATTTGTGGGAATAGTCTACTCAACAAGGCAAACCATAAGGTCAGTATACTCAACAAGACGACCTGTAAGGTACGTCTACTCAAGAACGCGATTTGTAAGATTATTCCACGCAACAAGATGACGAGTCAGGACAGTCTACACAACAAGACGACCTGTAAGGACAGTCTACTCAAACCTGTAAGAACAGTCTACTCAACAAAGCGGCCCGTAAGGTCAGTTTACTTCACAAGGTGACCAGTAAGGTCAGTCTACACTATAAGGCGACCTGTAAGGTCAAACGACCTATAAGGACAGTTTACTCAACAAGGCGACCATAAGAACAGTCTACTCAACAAGTCGATCCGTAAGGTCAGTCTACTCATCAAGGGGACCTGTAAGGTCAGTTTACTCAACAAGGCGACCTGAAAGGTCAGTCTACTCACCAAGGCGACGTATCAGGTTTAACTTCATTTCATTATACAGATAGTACTCAACAAAGAATTGAAAAACGATCTTACTGACAAAATGAAAAAGAAATTTAGATTGGATCCTGAACACTATCTCTTTGTCAGATCTCATCTTAATCATACTGTTTACTCAAGATACATAAACTTGACTTTCCTCTCAGACCAATTATATTATCAGTGCCGTAAACATCACTTTGGAAAAATACAGCCGAGTTTCTTGTGAATCGTTTACATTGACTAGTCAATTCACAAATGAGAAGCAACAATGCAGAAGTGTTTGTATACATTTCTAAAGCTTCTTTATTCAACCGTCAGATATTTTGTCAGTTTCAATGTTACAAATATGATCCCCTGTTTTTGTTTAATGGATAATGATGGAGACAGAAGAATACTCTGCAGCAAGCTTTACCTTACTCATTATAGATATAATATATGAACATTTGTAATGTTATTATAAAATACTAAAATAATCATCTATTTCAAGCCCGATTCTTTTGTAAATATAAGTTCTGCATTGTTCTTGTTATGGAATCTTTTAAGTATCATTATATTAACTTAAATGACTGTGTTTTATCATATGGAATATGTTTCATTGTCCATCATATTTTTATGATTAGTGAACTGGAGTCATTCACCAATGATTTGATGTAGAGGCATTACAGTGAACATAAAAATGAAAAACACTCAGAGAGAATCGCTTAGGTGAAGTATTTTATTTATGAAATAAAAAAAAAGATACAAATGCAAACCATTGTAGAGGAAACGTGTACATTTGATGAATATCAGGGTCGTTCTTCATCTATAGAAACAACATTTTAAAGGCTTCACCATAACATTGTTCCTGTTGAAATAAATCACCATAAGATATGTATATATACAAATATATAGAAAAAGAGAGAGAAACAGTTACCACTTTAATATAGTTTTGTCATCTTCATATCAGTAACGTACAGTTTATTCCTATTAAACATTAAGCACGAATTTTCAGAACTTTCATAGAACCACTAGGTTTGCAATGGTCTATCTCTGAATTCTACCTTTCTCTTATTCAATCACTGCTAACATTGTTTCAATGATTTATTTGTTTGTTAATAATTCAGCACGAAGCTACATAATGAGTTATCTGTGTTCTGTCCCTCAAGGATATCAAAACCCGACTTTTAACGTGTGCGTCCGCTGTGCCACTGGGGGGCTGTGTCGATGAAGTAGCTTAGTTTTATGAAATGAGTCAACATGCAGTAAAGTGATGGTTCTAAAAACGTGTTTTCTTTTTAAGACAGCGTAACTTACTTTCTTTACAAAATCAACAACAACAAAAACTATTATGTAGAGAAGCTGCTATCTAATTTACTCATCATAAACAAAGTAGATCAAGGTGTTTCGACCTTTCAGGTGATGTGAATTCACAAAAAAATGTCCATACATATGAATGGGTGCAAATGTTAAGTTGGTCTTAATAAAAGCTTACAAAATAAATTAACGTAAACTAAAAGTCATGCATTTCTAATTGTCTAGTTACAGAAATAACTTTTTAACTGGCACACGTTCTTGCAAATCAAATCCTGAGATTTTCTTTAGATTCTAAAATTAACTTATGCATGTATCTCTATAAATAGAACATTACAATACAAAACTGTGATATTTTCTTATTATAAAGAATCTACTAATAGTTATGTGATGTTAAATTTATACAAATCTCTCATACTATCATCTTAAAATCTTTTAAGCTTTTAAAAAGATGTGTACTTACTATTTTCTGTTTAACACTTTCTTCAGTCTGTGTACAGATAAAAACGTAATGTTACAAAGTTATAAAACTGCATTTCATTTTCTTAGAATAACTAAAAACATTGGACATAAAATAATCACCAGACATAAATGTCCTAAATGCAAACAAGTAAAGATATTTCTACATGTCATTTTTTACCTGGCAAATACATTCTAAAAATAGTGTATTCATGTAACATCATAAAAATTATAATAAATATATTTCTCCTTCTTTACCATAATCAGTTTTAGGACACTAAAGATACGTTTAAACGTGCATAACATATTTGCAGATATTTTACTCTCAACATTAAACTCCCAAAACATTGAGAAAACGAGCTTCTAATTTGACCTAGTGAATAATATACAAATATCTATATATATTAATATGCAAAAATAACAAAATTCTCTTACCTGAAATGATTTATCTCCTTTACTTTCTACACAATACCACAGCTGGTTTAAATAAAAACAAAACACACACTGAGAACACCTTCTTCTAATTTCGAATCATCATGATTAGTTAAAAAGATTTACATGGGTTATTCAGACAGTCTTACACTATTAAAATGATTTTCTAAATTCGATATCCTGTATAACGATTTTTATTACAAGACACATAATTAAATATATACATTTTATTAAAATAAACCAATCAAATTATAAACAACTACGATGCCGCTATGTAAAGTATCTCTGAAACACACATACCACATTGCCAATTTCAGTTGGAGTATCTGCACACATCTCTTTGAAAGCCAGTTCGTCATCCTTATTGCCAGATAAATGTTTCTTTTTGCAGTTGTCCCATTCGTCTAACTGAGCCTGTTTAAGGAAAAAAGCAGGGATAACGTAACGTTACTTTTTTCTCTCTCTTTAGTTACACACATACCAAAAAGCAGAAATGAAGACAAAACTAAAACATCTATCACGTTTGGTGGGTGTTTTAAAGTTCTCATAAGAGCTTTCACATTGAGTGTGCAAACCTCGTGTAATTTCATTATCACATGACTAAAGTGTGATACAAAAATTAGACTTATTTCCAAATGTATTTTAGAAAATATCTAACACATTTCGGAAGTGGACACCTTGTAAGACATCTATAACGAAAACAAAAGATTATTGATCCAATAAGTGCATCCATTATATGCTCAGGGTTGAAGAACTATTGGAAACTCTAACAGAGTTCATACTTCATGAGCTGCATTTGAAAATGAAAACTCGGGTATGTGTTCAAATGAAACAACTCTTAACCATAACAGATGAATGGGTGAATACAAAGTCAGATCACTTTGTTCCAGCTACGTAGTTCTGTTTTGATAAGCCTTTTATTAAAACTAAAAGGCACGGCAACGTTTTCTCACGATAAAAGTTTGTAGCAGATTTGTCTGTCAAACATTTAATTATAGTATTTGAATGGTATTCACAATCGCCATACCTCATTAATTAATCGTGTGAACTCACCATATACATATAATAGGTGAGATTTGGAACTTTATTATGCAGTGAGCGACTTAATAATTTACAATTATATTTTTATTTACAAGACAACAGAAAGCATGAATAGTTTCCTATAATTTGTTTAGACGTGTAGATGACGTATTAAGCATACACTTAAGATACTGTAAAATAAATAATTGTACAATATTAATATTGAAAGGAATAACATCGATACTAAATTGGTATTAACTTAAATCAACTTACATAAGCTCTTTATGAATTTACCCTCAAAGTAACGCGTCTGATATTTCCACACTAGAAAAAATAATTAAATTATTATTATTATTGTTCAAGTTGACAAGTTCCTCCGTATAATGCTAGAATTGTAAGTGTGATTCTTGACTTCCAAACATAGCACTGATCTTATATGTTTCATTCTGTAAACAAGCCTATCAAAATCAATTACGTCAAATGTACACCGCAAGCGAACGAATTGAAAAAACGATAGTGTTTATTATACCTGAATGTTTAAAAATAACATGCGGTATGATCATAAGTCGTAGAAAATGAATTATTCAGATTGAATTTGCTTTACCTCACAAAAAACCCACTTTCACACATAAGAGATGTATATATATATATACATTACATAACCAAAAGTATCTGGACACCCCTTTTAATTAATGAGCTCGGCTATTTCAGTCATACACATTGCTAACAGGTGCATAAACTCAAGCATACAGCCATGCAATCTCCATAAACAAACATTAGCAGTAGAATGGGTCGTACTGAAGAGCTCAGTGACTTTCAACGTGGCACCTTTCCAACAACTCATTTCGTCCACTTTCTGCCTTGCTAGAGCTACTCCGGTCAACTGTAAGTGTTGTTATCGTGAAGTGGAGACGTCTAGGAGCAACAACAGCTCAGCTACGAAGCGATAGGCAATACAAATTCACAGAGCGGGACTGCCATGTACTGAAGCGCGAAGCGCGTAAAAATCATTTATCCACAGTTTCAACTCGCACTACCGAGTTCCAAAATACCTCTTGAAGCAATGTCAGCACAAGAATTGTTTGTCGCAAGCTTTAAGAAATGGGTTTTCGTAGCCGAGTAGCCACACGCAAGCCTAATATCACCATGTGCAATGCCAAGTATCGGTTTGAGTGGTGTAAAGCATATCGCCATTAGACTCTGGATCAGTGGAGACGCGTTCTCTGGAGTAATGAATCGCGCTTTACTATTTGGCAGTCTCACTGATGAATCTAGATTTGGCGGATGTCAGGAGAATGCTACCTGCATGAATGCAAGTGATGGTCGGATGTCCACATACTCTTGATGACGAGTCCACATACTTTTGGCCATATAGTTTATAAAATTAACAAAAAATATGTTAAAACCTTTCTCGATTTCATTTAAGTAAATAATGTGTGAATACCTATCTTTAACTATCTTCCATGCAACAGCGGTTAATTAAATTATTTGGACTTCACTTCTATGCAACTAGAAATTAAGTTTGTTTGTTTTTTAATTTCGCACAAAGCTACTTGAGGGATATCTGCGCTAGCCGTCCCTAATTTAGCAGTGTAAGACTAGAGGGAAGGCAGCTAGTCTTCACCACCCGCCGCCAACTCTTGGGTTACTCTTTTACCAACGAATAGTAGGGTTGACCGCAACCTTATAACGCCCCCACGGCTGAAAGAGGGAGCATGTTTGGCGCGATCGGAATTCGAACCCGCGACCCTCGGATTACGAGTCGAACGCCTTAACACGCTTGACCATGCCAGGCCCTAGAAATGAATAGTTTCTAAAACCATGCAAATATATTTAAATGCTTGTCAGTGTTATACAAGTCAGTGAAAAGTGATCCTGTTTGTGAAAACGTTGCTAATACTAATAACTATTTCAAACATTGTAAATATACAAGTAAATAGGTAATCAGGAGCCTAACTATCTAACTAACTATTCTTGACTTTCCTTTACAGTATCTCTCTCTTACATAAACACGCACACACACACATACACACGCACAAATATATGTATATAATTGGGAGTTATAGCTTCGAACTTAAGTTTAACCTCACTAGTAATTGGTCTCGTTACAATAATGTATATACAGTTACCTTTGGTATAAGACTTTCACATCTTTTTATCTCCTTCTTAACAGCTTCATTTTCTGAAAATAAAACAATAGAGGTCGACATTTCACTTCCGGTATGAAAATTTTGAGCTAAACAAGGTATCTGCGAACCTTCCAAAGAAATTAATTGTTATCTAAATATTAATTTATAAAGTCATTTGAAGCTAATCTTGCATCCAAGCCAAATTTCTATAAACTAAAAAAACAACACAAATAAATCTCATGATTTTTTCTTTCTTGAAACCTTTGTTTATAAAGAATGTTTTCAATGAGGCGTGGCTTTTTGAAATTAGTTCTTCCATTAGCCAGAAATAAGTTTAAGGACTTACACCACAAAAAATCTGAGGGATCAATTCTCTGTCATCGATTTAATGTGATGAAAGATGTAGTGAAGTTGTTGTTGTTTTGGAATTTCGCACAAAGCTACTCGAGGGCTATCTGTGCTAGCCGTCCCTAATTTTGCAATGTAAGACTAGAGGGAAGGCAGCTAGTCATCACCACCCACCGCCAACTCTTGGGCTACTCTTTTACCAACGAATAGTGGGATTGACCGTCACATTATACACCCCCACGGCTGGGAGGGCGAGCATATTCAGCGCGACGCAGACGCGAAACCGCGACCCTCGGATTACGAGTGCACGCCTTAACGCGCTCGGCCATGCCAGGCCACTAAGATGTAGTGAAACATATGTTTCTGATCGACGCGAAAAAATAGAAATACATGTAGTTAGACACGAATTAACTGGTAAAGATTTTTAAATTGAATAGTCACGCACGTATACAAAGTGTGAGTGCACTGTATCAAAACTACTTTGAAACGTCATTTGAACAATTCACGCTCTATCTAGTATTATTGCAACAATATTTCTATCCAAAGTAAGCCTTTCCTCACTGCTTATTTGTCAGATTTCTCCTGGTCTGAGATAATGACAGTTTTTCAACAGTCAGATTGCACAGAAATTCATAAGTGGTGCATCCTGTGGCACTTAATATTTTTTCGTTTGGAATAGCATGGATGCCTGTTTCATTCTCCACGTGCTTGAAGTATGTGACATAAAATTTAAGTTAGCTCTCACCCAGGCAAACCAGTATACATATCCTAAAACCTAAACTTACCACTTGTATATAGCAGACAAGTAGCTGCTCGTTCGTCCTCTTTAGTAGAAGTAGCAATCTCTAGCATAAGACTAGCTAAAAAAACACAGACCAAGTATATATTCATGGTGATAGTTTGTGAGAAAATCTTGATGCACTGTACGAGTAGTTGTACACTCTGAATCACATAGAAAACAAAGCTAAGCCTTTTAAATACTTTTATGCGAATAGAATCAACATACCCAATCAAAAATCATCATGTATTTTAGAAGATTGTGGTTTTATTCTGTTGTGAAAAGGAAGTTTATTCAGGAAAACAAACATAACTGTTTGTAGTCACAGCTGCTTAAGTTCCGTTACTTGGGAAAATTACTTGATGGTTACTGGAAACAGAGAGAAATCATAACAAAGCCGTCGTACATCAGCTGTTTAAACAAACAAAAACAAGTTGTTTGAAGTCAAAGGAAAGTATTGGGCTTTACAATTCTACCTCATATTTCTTTGCCTAATGTTCTAGCATACGTAAGCTAACCCACTGTTTAGTGTCATTGATAAAACGACGTGATTGGCCAGTTGTGTTTGTCTGAATCATCACAGCAGCAGTTTGGTGCAGATGCAGATGTCAGTGGTAAAAACAGAAGAGATTCGTCGTTAATTGATTTGTGAGTCTGTAACAACGTTTGATTCATTTTTAATTTGACGGGTTTATTGTTGTGTTTATGTGTTACTTCAGTGCTGTAAAATTTGAATTTCTGTTTCAATGAAGTATAAAACCCGCTATAACTCCGAGAGGAATTATGAAACCAAATGGTATTAAAAATAAAAGTGTTATTTATATGGGAAGTCAGGCTTATCATTTGTCATGTAGAATTTATAGACATTATTGAACTAGCAATCAAAAAGTGAAATGTTTTATTATCATTAAATTGATTGAACTTTGAATTATTTTCCATTGAATAATTAAAATAGACTGTCCAACAAAAGAAACTATTATAGCTGATGAGTAGTTTGCAATAGTCATCTTTATAGACGTTGATAAAGAACTAATCCTGAAAAACTTCACCAGCAATCGTTCATACAAAACACAAATGTTTTAGTTTTCCAAATCTGCAATACGCGAGGACCAGTTATGTTGCAAACAAAAACAAAAGATAAAAACCTCTATAAAAACCTAACACAGATTGGTCGAGTTATCATTGAACATTATACCAGTTATTTTCAATTTTCGTCTGCTTCATATCTATGTAGGAAAATATGCGAGTAGTACATAATGATGTTTGCTATATTTTCTTTTAATTTAAACATTTATATTATTGTTTATATAGGAGGAAGTCTTAACTAAACGTAATGCATGGAGTAATGACAAAAAATGTCTGGAAATATTTTAAAAGTTTTTACCCTAGAATACAATCTTGATTCTAAGAGACTCGGCGTGATTCTTGTAGTGTAATCATTCTGTAATCATAGCTGCCTAGTTATAACAGAAATAGAGTTAAAACCTCATAGGCAACGAAAATATCAAAATTAAATACTAGGTTGAACAATCGCCAACTTTTTATACATTTTTTTTATTTACAGAAGGATGAAGTTTCGAGCTAAAGCTCTTCGTCATATCGTACAGCTTAGAAAGGCGCATGCGCAGAATTCAAATAACTTGCGTTCATAGTATTTGAATACTGAACATCGAAATTCTAAGCAAAATTACATCCATTACATAAAAACTATAAAACTGTTGGTCTCCAGGTATTTTTGCGATGTAGCAATATAGTCAGAAAGCAAATATAATTAAAACCCGAGAGGCGACAAAAATATTAAAATTAAATAATAGATGACCAATCATCGAGTTTTTATATATTTTATTTGAAAAATGCCGCCGTATCGGAGTTCAAGCACAAGAACAACTAAGCCTTATTAAACTACAGAACCAAGATACACTTAGGGACAAACACTTCATCATCTTGGACTTATTAGAATTCCAACAGATATTCACAAAAAAAGAACAAATGGAAACGAGATTAACCTACAGTCTGGGAAGCCTACAACCATCTGGTTTACATGAAATCTCTTCTTCCCTGTACATTTCTATTTTTCATTTTTGGTTTCAATTTTAATTACTATCAACTTATTATTTAAGACTTGTAATTCTTACATAACAGATGTAATTTTGCTTGGGATTTTCACACTCAATATTATAAATGCTAGACATTGTACACATGCACATTTGTTGTAGACTATACGATATGAGAAAGAGAGCTAGCTCGAATCATTATCATTTCTTGTATAAAAGAATATAAAAACTAAGCGATTGTTCAACTTGTTATTTAATTTCACGTAACTGTTCAGTCCCAGCAAACCCTAATTCTTTTATAAAGATATATTAACTGTCAAACAGAGATAAAACATAACGTACACACAAGAGGAGATGCTAAGAATGACTAATATTTTTATCAAGACTTCTTGGACCTACGTATTTTCAGAACATCACGACTATTTTTTATACTTTTGGATCTTTATTAATATGATAATCAAATGTAAAACGTAGAGAAATATGTTATGAAGAAATTCTTATAACTTATACAAGTAATAAAATTTTGAAAGACAATGTAAGAGATAATATTAATGATGGGATATAGATTAATGTGGAATAATATATCTTTCTTGGTCTTTCTCTTTCGGTAGGATATATAAAAAAACTGAAATGTATCCACTTGGAAGCTTGTTGGAGACCCACTTTTTAGCACAGTGTATTATGCAGTAAGATATGTCAAATTATATGAAGATATTTGTCGTTTTCTAAGGTTTGAAGACACTTGCGAACATCCACATGGATGCTTTAAGATACAAGTGGAATTTATTTCTTGCTAAATACCATAAGAAGTTTGTTCCCAGTGACTGTGTGAGAGCAGATGAGTAGTTAATACCTTGTAGGTAGTGATGTAAGTTCACTCATTGTATACCAAGTAAGCCAGCGAAGTATGGAATAAAGATTTTCCGGCTTTGCCATGCAATATACTGCTATGATACACATGAGATTGTCTACGCTGGAAAATGTTGGTGAAAAAGTCCAAGGGAATCTGGATTTATGTTGTGAGTTGAAGAACATCAGTCACAACATAACAACAGATAATTTCTCCAAAGCATGCCTTAGCTAAAGTACTACAGAAGAAAGGAAGGAGACTTGTGAGTAAACTCTGAACAAACAAATCAAATATCCCTGCTTTGATGAAGGCTTCCAACAATCAAGAAGTTCACAGTACTAAATTTGGTTTCAAAGAGTTATGTACCCAAGAAAGGCAAGGCAATAATTCTGATGAGCATAATGCATTGTGACATGGCTATAGATAAACAAAGCAAGAAATACAAATTAGATGTCACAAAATATTACAACAGAACAAATGGTGGCATCAGCGTGATGAGTCAGATGATTCGTATATATTATCCCTGTAAACGACAATCCAAAAGGTACTCTGTGATTATGTGGTACAATATTCAAGATGTGATTAACTTAGATGCTCGCTTGCTGTATAGATCAGAGTATCCACACTATGGACAAAGTTTAAAGCATAAATTGAACTTATTTCAAAGAGAACTTGTAAGGGAGCTTGTCACACCAAACAAAAGAAGCTTATTGCAAGGCAGTTTTAATTTTTCTAAAACTTTCATCGACTCGACGGAGAAGTTTAGCGTAACATTTCAAGAACGCAATACATATAAACATGAGCATGGTCTCTCTTGGAAGTGAATATGTGATTATTTCTCCTCAAAAAAGAACCTCTAAAGTTCCATAATATGCATGAAATGTTAACTACTAATGTAGAAGGAACACTTTTTAATAATTTTGTTTCTGTTACATAGGATAAGAGATGAAAAACAATACAAACTATTAGAGGGTTTATAGCATTAATATTGTTGAAAATACTTTTGTATTTATTGCTTTTTAATTCATATAGTTCATCAGTAAATTCCTTTGTTAGACATTATAATGGCTCCTGTACGCTTCTATAAAGAACATTTTACATCTTATTTATATAACGGGGTCAATGAATCATTTTTGTAGCAAATATATAATATTGCTTGTATAGTTCTTCCAGACACTAAAACTGAAACAGTGCAAAGTATTTTCGTGACCCGCTGGAACAGCGTTAAGTCTCTGGATTTTAAACACTATAATCAGAGGCTTAATTCCCCTCCGTGGATAGAACAGATAGCCCGATGTGGCTTTGCTACAAGAAAACATAGACATGCAAAGTATTTTAGGACTTCATCATAGAATTATAAAATGGATGAATTTAAATCATATTGTGAATTGATCACGAAGTCTATAATGACTAATTTGATTGTTTAGTTAGAGAGCTTCTTGGTCGGTTTTTTTCTGTAACTTTTGTTTTGTGGTTATTAAACTTGTATTTAAAGATCTATTAGAAAAATACAAAAGTGGCATAGAAACTAGAGAAAATTAACATGTGAGTTTGCAAAATTATCAGGCCATCCCTTAAGTAATGTCCGATTTTAGGTTTAAAAGAAAAAAGGATTTCATACGCTTTCAATGTTACTTAATCAATAATGTGTGTTACATTATTATTAATTACTTCCTGCCAACGATTCACAAGTTTCTGAATGCCTCTTTTATAAAATTTTTGGGGTTTGGAGAAAAAGAATGTAGAGAGGGTAGTTTTGATATCTTTATGTGTTCCAAGCTCTTTTCCGTCAAGATAGCTCTGCAAACTTCGGAATATATGATAATCAGATGGGGCAAGGTCTGGAGAAAAAGGAAAACGTGGAAGTTTCTTTCCATTCTAGCTCTTCAGTCTTTGCAGATGTGATCCCTGCGGTATAATCGTTTCATTGAGTGGCAGCAACTCAATGTGGATTACACCAACAATATCCCACTAAATGCTAAACAAGACTTTCCTAGGGTGGAGATCCATTATGGGCTTTGCTTTAGCCAGTTTACCTGCACTGAGTAAAATGTATCCATTTTTCATCTCCAGTCACTGATCTGTCGAAAAAAGGTGAGTTACGTTTACGATAGTGCAGAAAAGTGCAAATGTCCACTCTTGCTCCAAGATTGACTTCTGTCAAATCATGGGACCCATTTTCCAAGTTTTGACATCTTTCCAAGCTTTGAATGGGTTGAATTAAGCCTCTTTGCTAGTTCTTCAACTGTTGCAACACAATCTTCACCAAGAGTACCCAGCAGCAAGTCATCATTAAACTCAACAGTACGACCTGAACGTAATCATTTAATCTGTAATCACCTGATCTGAACTTCTGAAACCACCTTTGACACTTTCTTTCATTAAGAGACTCTGCAACTTAAACACCTTGAATCCTTTCTGTACTTTCTGCTTTACTGTTGCCTTTATTAAACTCATAAAGCATTATATACCTCACATGCTTCTCAGACACATCCATCTTCATTAGGGTTTATTAACCTAATGATCTGAAAAGTGGAGTTGGGTTAGTTTCTTTCATTTGTCTGAACATTTTTATACCCGTCCTACTACATATTTTAGTCATTAAAGCCTTCTATAAAGACAGAAATGATGATGTACTTTCTTTATTGAATTTCCGAACATTACTTATGGGTTTTTTGTTTTGTTTATTTTTGAATTTCGCACAAAGCTACTCGAGGGCTATCTGTGCTAGCCGTCCCTAATTTAGCAGTGTAAGACTAGAAGGAAGGCAACTAGTCCTCACCACCCACCGCCAACTTTTAGGCTTCTCTTTTACCAACGAATAGTGGGATTGATCGTAACATTATAACGCCCCCACGGCTGAAAAGGCGAGCATATTTAGCGCGACGAGGATGCGAACCCGCAATCCTCAGATTACGAGTCGCACGCCTTAACACGCTTGGCCATGCCGGGCCCTTACTTATGGGATGACCTGATACGTCTCTAGAGTAAATATGCTAATATCTTTGCTTTATAAGGAAGAATGACATTGTGTATGATGCGTAAAACTTTTTCAGCTATGATTTTGTAAAACAATGCCAAATGGAGTGAATCTCACAATGTAAATATGAGACTTAATGTTAGTGTATGTTTAGCAGTATATTGTACCTCAAAGACTTGCGCATCGCTTTTTTATGTGACTAATTCTTAAGTTAATCGATCGAGTCATTCTGAGGTAATTTCGATTACAAGGTACGCCAAATTTTTACAAGACTCAGAAAATTTCTTATATGCCTGAGATGAGCACAACAGATTTCTAACTACCATAAGATCTGTGACAAATTTGCTTCTATACATTTATTTTAACACCTATGTTTGTTTCAGTATAGTTTTTATGCATGTCACGTACATTGTTGAATGTGTATTGAACAAGTTCCGCCTGTTCATAGAATATTCTCGAGAGGAAAACTAACAACACGTTATTTACAAACATACTGGGGTATCTTCGAACACTGATGAACAAATGTTTGAGAATCTCGCGTTATTGGTATATAAAAGCAAGTCATCACAAGACGCCAAGAGACAATTCGATATTGCTGGTTAGCTACAGCAAGTACACTATAAGCTTCGGAATTGTGATTAACGCTTATTAATCTGAAAACTACAGATACTTGACGAGGAGGATTTATAGATTTGAAACATTAGAAACCGATAAACTTCAGTGAATTAACTTCGGACATTGGTATTTCTAAAATGACATTACACATCTTCACCTGTTAAAAGTCAACTTAAGAGCGGTTTGAGGCCAAACAAGCTAGCTAGCATAAAAGTGGTTTAACACTATCAACTCAGAATTAATTTACTCTTCGTGAACCTGGATCGTCGATAAAATATTTGGTTCCAGACCAGATAAAAAAACTCCATATAATTTGTAAGTTTGTGAAACCCTTGTATATAAACCAATATTTGTAATAACTATTTATAGTAAGCGTTATTATCAACAATATTATTATTATATGTATATTCAAATATATTTTGTTAAGAAAGATAAATGTATGTATCAATCTTGTTGACAAATATCATAAAATTGATACATATTAACATTTAATTAGATTTTAAATTAAAACTAAAATGTCCGTGTATTTATGTCATAATATGTAACGTGCGAAACATAATAAATTAGATACTCGTCCAAAATAAAGTATACTACTTAGCAAACAACATTACCTAAACTGTATTAAAATAGATACACTGCGTAAACGTCCCCGTCGCATCAAACATGTTAGCCCTTTCAGCTGTATTTGTATTATAATGGCACGGTCAATCTCACTATTCGTTGGTAAAAAACCAGTACAAGAGTTGGCGATGGGAGGGGATGACTAGCTGCCTTCCCTCTAGTCTTACATTTCTAAATTAGGGACGGCTAACGAGATAGCCCTCGCGTAGCTCAGCGCGAAATTTGAAACAAACAAAAAGCAATCCCTCTCCTCTCACAAGAGTCTTTCAGATATTGTCTCTATGGTCAATATCTCAAAGACTCTTGCAAAATTCTCTAAAATATTTTAATAAGAATTTGCATAAGAATAGCTTAATGTGTGATCTCGAGAGATACTACGTTCATGATGTAAATAGTCCTAAATACATCTCCCCTTTTAACATGTATTTAAGGAATGCTACACAAGCTGGTCACCTTGCACTAGACACTTAATCCTTGTTTATCTATTACTGATCCCTAATTTTCTTATATAATTCTCTCTTATTTTTTTATTTATTTTATTTTTTTCTATTTTATTGTTACTACTAGTAGTAGTAGCATTTTCTCTATGGAAAAAATAAAAAAAGAGAAAAATGCAAAAATATATTAAAATGAAAATAAAATAAAATATAAAAAATACTTTTTCTTATGTGTCCATGCATGGACTGTGCCCTGAAACGGGCCTGAGTTCGGTGTTATACTCTGGCCCAAAGCTATAACAAAACAAACCCTTGAACGCCAGAGGCTAACAACGTTCAGGAGGGAGGAAGAGGTCTAATGTACCTGACCCTCCTGGGTATTTAATATCAATACCCAAATACCCACTCAGAGAGATTAGAACTCTCTTCTCGCTGAATTCTATGGTGCAAAAAACCAGTGGTTCTTTTCAACTCAAGAAAAATAATTAACGGTTCCTATTAAAAGGGAGAACATAACTATGAAACTATGACTTAAATTTACATATTATCCTGAATAAGTTTACACGTAATCATGATCAATATGTATAATTTTTAATACAATATGAGTCAAAAACTCTGAATAGATTCTAATGTTTCTGGATGCTTTCTCAGTGAATCTGTCTATAATAGAGTTAATAGTCAGTACGAGAAGGGCCCATTCTTCATTAAAGTGCTTCGTTTAAAAGTCGTACACTATGGGCTTGAATGAGCCTTTAATTAAAGAAATTATTTGGATTATGGCTTTCTTCTATCAGTTAATGTGTAACGGCACCAGTTAACTGCATGTACTTTCCTAGCAAAAACTGTATGTTGGGCACAGATTATGCCTGCACAAAACAGACCGATCAACTATGCAAATATGATGTAGGCGTTTAAGTTAACGAGCAGCTTCTCTTGGTGTGAATCGTCTGACGACTATACTGTTGTTGTTGTTTTTAAATTAAGCACAAAGCTACACAATGGGCTATCTGTGCTCTGCCCACCACGGGTATCGAAACCCGTATTTTAGCGTGTAAGTCCGCAGACATACCGCTAAGCCACTAGGAGCAACGACCATACAGATCTGTACTTTTCGTAAAGGAAACATGGCAGAGCCTATTAAGCGGAAAAGTAACGCCATTTCTGAAACGTCTGTACACTTATACATTTAAAAAGGATAATATTTATTTATGTTTTTCTTTAAATAATTTGCCTTTTAAATGTGTTACAAAGAGAGATGATTTCTGGGTAAGTAACATAATAAAAACCTTAAAATGAACAAGCTAGTTGAATTTGTAGATGTGATGAACTCTGTAACGTTAGTATGTCCAATATTTTAACCTTTTTATTGTTTTTATTTCATTTTGCAACACCTTAAGAATTGTTGACCAAATAGGCTGTCACTTTTAAAACATGTAACATAATATTACGAATTAGGAAAATGTAAAATCAATAATTCACCAGTGGTGTTACAAGAAAGTAAAATTAATAAAAATTTATGTAAGTTATGTCAATAAAGTTCAGCAATAATATTACCCGACATAGCCAGGTGGTTAGGACATTCCACTCGCAAACTGAGGGTGGCGGATCGTCACACCAAACATGTTTGTTCTTTCTGCCTTGAGAGCGTTATAATGTGTCAGTCAATTCCCCTATTCGTTGATAAAAGAGTAGCCCAAGAACTGGCGGGAATGGTGATGACTAGCTGTCTTATTTTAAGTCTTACACTGCTAAATTAGGGATGGCTAGCGCAGATAGCCCTTGTGTGACTTTGCACGAAATTCAAGATAAGCACTTTATTAAACCATCTAATTATTTTATGTGTTTGAAAATGTTTGTGGAAACCTCTGAAACAATCGAATAATTATTACATCACTGAAATGGTTATAGAAACATTCATTTCTCATATCCAACAAATATTTATTTCACACGATACGAAAGTTATTTTTTTATGTTTATAATCAAAACTCAATTCCTACAATTCTTTGATTTGGGAGCGTACCTTCAGTTCTGTATGCATCTTCTTATAGCAAAACCACATCGGGGTATCTACCGTATCCACAGAGGAGAATCGAACCGCTGATTTTATAGTTGTAAATCAATAGACTTACCGCCGCCCCAGCGGGGTACCTCGGTTCTGTGAACCCATTTCTATCTATGTCTGTAAAAGATATTTAATTATATTAAAAAGACAAAAAACATTGCGCCCAATATAGATAATCTGAACTTCAATTTATGTGAAAGAAGTGTGTTTATGTATAACTTATTAGTTTTATATGATTCTTAGTAAATTCTGATTTCATTTAAAAGCATTTAATACCGTTTAATAAATTCGAATTTGAAGTAAATAATGATAACTGATAACACAGGTTTTTGTTGTTTTTAATTAGCTTTTATGAGGTGCAAAGAATGATTAGATTTATTATTTGATTAAGTTTAGATGTATTTAAATTTAAAACAAAAAATATTTATAATTTGAATATAGGCCTGATTTCGTTCCATATAGCGATACGTTTACATACGTATAACATTGAAACTGTTATGATAATCCATTGTGTGAATTTGCACTAAAATAACCGTAACTTTCGTTGAAACTTTCTATGCATATATCATAAAATAATTCCCCGTCACACCAAACATGCTCTCCCTTTCAGCCGTGCGAACGTTGTAAAGTTACGATCAACCCTATTATTCGTTGGTAAAAGAGTAGCCCAAGAGTTTACAGTAAGAGGTGATGACTAGCTGCCTTCCCTCTGGTCTTACACTGCTAAATTAGGGACGGCTAGCGCAGATAGCTCTTATGTAGCTTTTATATATGCAAAAACGGCTCGTTTGGGTTGAGAAAATATTTTACATAGAAGAGCGAACAACATTTCGACCTTCTTCGGTCATTGTCAGTTTCACAAAGAAAGAGTTAACTGACCTGAAGCTGACCACATGTTTGGAAGGGATTGTGTAACAGTTACCTCTTTCTTTGTGACCTAACGATGACCGAAGAAGGTCGAAACGTTGTTCGCTCTTCTGTGTAAAATATTTTCTCAACCCAAACGAGCCGTTCTTGCATATATATTTCTCTACAAGTGGGTTTTCTAGACATCATTCATGTAGCTTTGCGTTAAATTCACAACAAACCAAACTAATTAAATTATCTATCACTCATTCGTTATGCACATGGTACTATGAATACCTGTTTACTGAACTGTTTACATTATGAGGCCAAATTTCAGATGAAAAGTTATATAAGAAAGAGAAAACGAGAAACACTAAGAATTGCAATGCCAAAGTTTAAGTTATTATTTACTTTTTGAGGTATAAAAAATAAAAATGAACTTAAGTTTAATTTAGGGACTTGCTATTCACATTCAAGTTATCTTGATCTCTGACCCCTGGTCAAATTGAAAAGTATTACTGTTATTACATAAGAAACAGGATAATATGTAACCGTTAGATGTGATGATTTGTCAGTCATAAAACTTATGCGCTGTGTACATTCGCGTAGGGACACAACAACGTAGGTAATTACCACTGCCGAGATAACCGTTGGCTGATTATTTCGTACGCTCTTTGAAACTGCATTTCATGTCAAATAGTTCCAACTAATTGTTGACTTGTCCCCCCCTCCCTCTTGATGTATATGCCATCCAAAGTTAACATAATTGAATATGGTTGTTAAGTTTTTATGCTATACATAACAACAAAGGTATTCAATAATGTTCTTGTATTGCCTGATTTATATTGAGTACTTGTTAGGTTAAAAATCAATGTTGAACCCCATCTGATAAGAATTATTAACTTGTGTTAATATTGAAAAGAAGAAACACAATCATCATTTGAAATAATGGTTAACTAAATTTTGGCATATTTTTACTTCTTGCGAAAGTCCATATTTATACTCTTGTCTCATTTATTTGCTTCTGTTGGCTTCTATGTATTTGCATAGTTTAAGTCACATTATTATATCTTGGCAGTTTTTAATATGTAATCTAAATGAATACAAAACTGTATTATCATTGGTACCACACAATATTTATTAGTTTCACACCCATAGGAGCCATGTAAAAAAAAAATTGTTGTGGTAAAGCATCTAATCTACAGTTGTATTCCTTCTTCAAAGTCTATATCTAAAGGTAAACCGTACAAAAAAACAACAAAAAGTTATTGATTGTGAACATTCTTGCTGTCAATGGCTTTTCTCATATGACAATGGTAACAAAATTGTGACTAAAAAGAATCCTGTAAGTGTAATGAGAACCATTAACCATTAGTAGCTTCCTTCCCCTCCATTCACCTGACGGTGCCAGATATGGTGTTCACTTTATCACGTGACCGTCTCCCTCCTGAAACTGCTTTGTCGATACTGTGAACTACTTTGTTAGAGGAACCAGACGAAAAAGGCTCGAACTACCATTCAATATTTGAGGTAAGTGTACGCTATTGTTTTGTAAAGTTATATTTTGGAAGATATCCTCAACAAGTCAGTTATTAATTACAGGCGCCGTTTAAAATCTCATTCGTTAAATTAGAATTTAATTTGAGTGTTGGAGTCTTTTCACGCTGCTTGCCGATGGATGTGTACCTTGAAAATCATTTATCTTTTGTATCCCTATTGTCTTTGAGTTACAGTTTAGATAGTTTATTGTATTATTCTACTATGTAGTATTGCTTACGATTTTAAATTTAATTTTTATGTCAGGAAGAACCTTATTTGTTTAAAGTATTGGTGCTCATTATTTTTAATTTAGTAAAATAGAACACTTATTCCAATCCATTTTTTTTCAAAAGCTGTTAACTATTGTTTTTATTAAACTTGTTTTCATTTAAATCTAAAATGCAAAAAACAGATATTAAATATAATTCACAATATTCATAAATTAGTGCATTTTATTGTATACTAAACTGTTACTAATAATTTGAATGTCATTAGATGGCTGTGCATGTGTTGAAAAGTTGCAAAATTCCTCATTCTCTGTTAATTTTATAATAACTAAAATGGGATGATATACTTCAGAATGGAAACACTAAATATTCCATTCTGTGGCTCTAGATATTGCATCAGTTTGAAAAAGTGCAAAATGTTGTTTTTTTTAATTAGGTGTAATGTAGAAGTTTTTTATCATGTATTCCAAAGTTCATGGCCACACAACTTCTTAAAAGGTCAAATATTATTAATAATTCTTGAATGTAAAACTAGATCTTTTATTGAAATGACCTAGAAATAACTCCTTAACTTGCAACTTAACAACACTTCTTTTTTTTAATGATGGAGGGGATTAACTCAGCTGTGAATAATTTATTTGATAGATCTCAGTATTGTTAAAACTGTAAAATATTAGTATTAAAAGTATTTATTACTCTTAAAATGCCCCAAAGTAGAAATGCATTTAGTTTAAGATAAATGCAATTTTTGATTTATACCAAAAATATGTTTGTACAAAACAGAGGAATGATAAAAATGATTTATTTATTTATTTTTATATGTTCTCAACTATCTGGTTTCTTTTTCCATGTCCAAAGATTCCTTAAATGTAGTTATATTGAAGTCCCATTTGGAAAATGGTAATTATATATATATATTTATCCATTTGGTGATTAAACAATCAAAAGAATTGATTGAGTGGTTTAGTTAGATTGTTCAGTTACTAAAATTTAAAAGAAATCTAAAAGTCACTTTAAAATACTCTTGAGATAAAAGAAATATAACATGCATTGTGTAAGAAAGATTCATTGTCAAGTCACTTAAGGCACAAAGATCCAGTATTAAGTCATTTAAGATGTAACTGAAAGATCCACTGCTAAGTCAGTTAAGATATAACTAAGGACCTTTTGCCAAGTCGGATAAAATATAGGTAAAAGACCCATTGTCAATTCAGTTCAGACTCAAGTAAAATAAGCATTCACTGCCAAGTTAGTCAAGACACAAATCAAACAAAGATGCATTACTAAATCAGTTAAAATAACTTGTAAATCCATTGTCAAGTTATTTGAAGAACAGCTCAAATAACAATCCACTACCAAGTCAATTACAACAACTCAGAGATCCACTGTTAAGTTTTCTAAAGTGCAAATCAAAGATACATTTCCAAGTTAGCTAAGATCCAATTCATATAAAGATCTAGTAAAAAGTCCGTGAAGCCATACATAAAAAATTCACTGCCAAGTTAAGACACAACTGCAAGATTTACTAGCAAATTAATTGAGACACAGATAGAAAATCCACTGGAAAATCAATTAAGATGTAACTCGGAGATCCAGTTACTGTGTGATAAATCAGAATGTGAATATAGATCCATTGTCAAGTTAGTTAAGTCAAAATTGAAATACAGCTCCACTGCCAGTTGAGTTAAAACAAAAATAAAATCCATTCCTAAATTAGTTATGACAAAATCAAAGATAATGTTCATTGTATTTTATACGTATGGTTATTACTACTTAGTTTTAGTTATAAATAACTAAGATCATATAACTTTATTTATAAGAAAAATCCTTTCCCGATTCTTACCTTGAACTTTGACTTGAACCTTTATTCAAGTGAAAGCCAAACGTTCCAATTTCCAAAAATTGCATAGGAAGGTTTTTCATAAACGGTATCCACAAAATAAGATCTTGGATTTACAGTTCTAAGCAAGTTGACAAAAAGTCACGTGGGCCGAAAAATTATTTCAGTCAGTATTTTACAATAATCACATAAAGTGTGATAAAAAATAGTGAAATTATAAGATTTTTTAACATAGCTGGAACTGAATAATAGTTATTCCATTATTACAGAAGGATGTACTGGTTTAAATTATGTTTATGAGAAATTTCGTCATTCATTTCTCACTAGTTTGACAAACATTATAATTAACTGTTCCAAACTGCTGACTCCATATTGTTACATCAAACTTAAAGTGTTTTGATAACATAGTGATCCATAACGATGATATCTCAGTATAATGAAATCCTGTTTCATTTTTGAATGACTTTTTTATCTCTAACTTATTGAATTAAAAGTACAAATGCCAAATATCAAATAATATTTTTTTCATACATAAACGATAATTAAATTTTAATCTTCAGTCATTATGGTTCAGGTTTAGTTTTTAGATGTAATTTTAATTATAAAATATTAACAAAATTGTCATGAAATTTTTCATTAAATATTATGGGCCAGTAAATTCATGTGATTGGTGGCGATGTTTGCTTGTAATACACAAAATAAGCATTTATCGAAAATAGCTCCATCTCTCAGACATGTCTAATTTTTACTATTAAAATATCGGGTTTCATGTACTGTTTTAAAGTTCTAGACCATCTCTAATTGAAATATTATTCAGCAACTATTTTGTTTTTAACAGGCTTTAAATTCATTTACCTTAAGTTGAAAAACTGGTTTTTTCTTCCAAAAAATATGCTGATGACTTTGAACGTGCACGTACAATTCTTTTTCCAACGTTATCAGAACAACAGTAGGTGGGAGAAACATCACAACAAATAAACCTCTTCCGCATACTATGTCATCTGGACAAGTTCTCACAGCTTAAGACAAAAACAAAACAACAATATCAGAAATATCGATTATATCATTCTTTTACTCGTCATTATTTATCAATTTGTGAAGCCCAGGCAATAAACATTACGGTTATAAGACTGTTGACATAATGTCAGTAATAAATTCAACCAATGATGTTACAGAACACTTAACACAATATAATTATATTCAAAAATTTCGTTACTTTGTGAATAAAATCTCCAATTGTTAATTTCTAAACCTATCTACGTTTTTGTTTTACGGATATTACCTGACGTAAAATTTCAGTCACATATATTTCTGCAATGCTCTTCATGGTTAAATATAACACTGTGAAAACATATACAAAAATATACCTTTCATTGCATCTCTAATAGTATATAAAAGTCCTCTTTACAAAGAGGCTAAGGAAGACCTTAATTAATGAGGAAATTAAGGTAAAACAAAACAAAGTTATAAAATAAATAAATACCATAAAACATATTTTTACATGTAGTCTACAACGTCAAGAGAAAAAATAACAGTGATTGAAGTTGCAAAGAACATTCTGTAGCGTGACTGTAATAATCATTACTCGCCTGGAAGACTACTAGGTTAGTACAAAAACCTCCTTCACTCACCTGAAGTTGGCCTTTTTAGTCCTAGTTTCAAGTTACTTTTTGTTACGGTAAGTTTCTTATTTCAAATTAAACCAGATGAACTATGATTTTAGAGGGGATGATGTCTATTAAAGTCCCGAAGGATAAAATAGGAAGACGGCAACTGTTCAATGAGAGCATCAGGGTTTTATTTATCACATATATCTCCAGGTGACAGATAGAGAGAGCAAACTGTGATGGTGTGACCCAAGGAAATATGGATGGCTACGGCCTCCAAGGGTATATCGAGTGGCAAAGACAGGGTAGGCATATGCTGATCAACCAACAGTGCCACCCCTCCAGGCATTCAAAAATCATATAGCCTGTTATTTCTGTATAACTAAAACCGCTTTTAGGTGACTGTATCGGCAAGTTTCAGAAATGTTTCCTGTAAGGAGAAACACTAGGAATGGTAGGGAGCAATCAGTGTTTTTATATCATCCAGATTAAAATGTGGACCTCTGCAATTCCATTGTATCAGGGTGACCATTTTTATTTATGTGTAGGCGAATTGGGCGGAAAACCCTTCTGTTTACGACCACATCTTTTTTTCCTTACTTTCCTCATTCGAGTGAGTTTCATCGACCTTCATGGATCCTGCTCTAGGTCGATTGGGCAGGTCTTTACTGTTGAAAGGGGATTCCAGAGACTAGGGACGTGCGCAAATGATTGTTTTGCATCTTGGGATAAGAGAGGAAGATGAATCCAAGGAAATATCTGTACCTGGATCCAAAGTATATGAATCTTGAGGTTTGGAGGAATGTATATAGGGGACAAAAATAAGTGTTGAAGTGGATTCATCAACTTTTTAACCATGGAGATCTACAAAATTTCTTTTTTGGAGAATGATTCTTCAGGAGACACAGATAGATCTGTCTGCAATCCCACAGTAGCTGAGAAACGAAGGGCAAAACAATGCGTCCGAGTTTTGAGTACGAGTAAGTTTTGAACCTCAGGATAGGCAATGTAATGAGTCGTTTTCAAACGCTGTAGCTCTTTTTCTTCCAACCATTAAGGACAAGAAAAAAGTCGGACGGGTGAGAGTCATTGCCATTCATACAATAAGGCTCTGTTTCACTCTTATAGGCATCATGGTTATTCCCACTGCAACAAGCACACGACGTGACGTTTTTGAGTGACCGAACTGTTAACACAGGAAACATCGGAAAGGTTAAGGAATGTATGGTCATGATATGCAATTAAGATAACCTGGTTTGGTGGTAAATGTTTCTGTTCACCATCTAATTCACTCTAGATTTAGATTGTCAGAAAAACATTATAATATTTATTTTTCTGAATGATGACGAACATTAAATTTTAGCATTTACCAAAAATAAAACTGTCACAATATATAATTTTTATTCCCACTCATGGTTTAGTTTCATGAACTGAAGAAATTCTGACTTAATAACTTGTTAGTTATGTACAGAATGCGACAATTTAAATGATATATCACGTGTCTCTTGTTATTTATGTTTGCAGTTAATGACACACTATTCCGTGCATAATATTCTTTCTTGAAATTGCTTTTGAAATTTTTGGTAAAAATCTAACACGCTATTAATCTCTCGTTCTATCATTTTGGAAAGTTAAAACATTAAAAATTATAATGGTTAAATCAAAAATGGTTTTAATAAGTAGAGAGCAGCACAATCGAAGAAAATCACTCGATAATTCAAGTAGCTTAAAAATACCTAAAACGCTAAATTTATAATTACTGTTTTTGTTTCAATATTTATACCAACTCTAAGAATTATCAAAAACTGATTTTTTTAACTACGTCCGGAGGTAGATGTCACTAATTTTGAAATGTTAGACTGGAAAAAAAGGCAACTAATAAAAACAATCTAGGTTTTCATCATTTACAATAAAAAACAGATAACGTATAATAAATGTGTGATCGCTAGTGTTTATTTTTACAGCCAAAGTTTTCACCATTTGACAGTTAGTAAGAGACATTAATTGTTATTTCTACTTTTATGTCACAATATATTCGACAGATTAGCAGTAATCTTTTTCTATTATTTTGATGCAGCCACACCCGATATGACAATCAGTCCAGAGAAGGATGGTGTTTACCAACAGAATATCGGTGCCAGCCTCGACGTACGCAATATGACCCTCTGTTCTTCAGCTGTGACCTGCACCAACATTAAAAATCGTTTTTCACATGCTATGTAGTTAATTTTGTTACCCTAATGCTGATAGATATTAACTTCAACATTCGTGACGACGTACTCTACATATTACGTGCTAGATGTTGCTGGTAAAACTTTAGACTAGTTATTTTGTTTACAGTTATTAAGGTGGTTCAATGGATCTCTGTGTGCAGGATAATTGTCATATTTAGTTTTTAACTTCAAAGATTACTTTCAAAGGTCATAGAATACTTTGGTTGACCTTGCCTAACATTTTTAATTAGAAATGCTTCTCTAATAGTGGGCTAGAATATCCCGTTGGTAATGAAAAATCTTTAAAACCAACCTTTCCTGAAAGGGACAGTTTTAGGGGCATCTACACATTACCAAGTGAAAACCAAGAACATTATACTTATTACCACAAACAATGTAACTGATTGAACAAGATATTACCATAGATACTAAATAACTTTATAATAAACATTCATTATACATGTAGAAGAGAAATCGTTGACTTACTGTAAGAAACAGTTATGCATTTAATACTTTATTTATTAAGCTATTTTACACAGTACATTCGAAAAATAGATAATATTATTTGTAAAAAGAGTTTACAGCATTAACCGAGTTATAAAAGTCAATTTATTTTGCTCACCAGATGACAATAATACAGTTTTTTCAACTGACGAAATATATTTCTTCAAAGTATGGATTTTCAAAACAACCATTTCGGTATCTTTAATATAATTAAAACTATCACAAAGCTAAAACTTATAAATGACAACATCTTGTTATGAATTCACTTTTGATACTATACGTACTAATTAAATAAAAAAAGTTTTTTTATAATACAGAAAATGAACTGCTCTTTTTTTTCTCAAAAAAACAGTCGCTGTCGTTTATTCAAAACGCGTAACTGATAAAGTTGTAATAAACAGCCATTCTTCTAAGTCAGATTTGAAAATTTTACTTTCTACAGGCCAGATGGAAGCATATTGGATATTATGAATTTAGGTCAACAGATATTTTCTGTAAATATTAATTATTAGCTATTTCAATTTTAATCAGAAGTTTAACGAATTACAAAATGAAAATGTTCTTCACAAATAAATTTAATTATTCATACATTGGTTAATTTGATGCAAATATTGTACTCTGCACGATTGAAATGTTTACTTAGTTATTGAACAGATTAGAAATATATTGATAAAAACAGCTAGTTAGGCTCTGTTCAAACATCCTTAAGTTGACGTAATACCTTAAATTTTGATTATTTGTATAATGATTGATTTATTATATTTGTTCATACGTGTAAGACAACTAATGTAACCTAATACACAACTGAACTCAGAAACTAATTATCAACAAGTGTGAAAATGTCAGATCTGTACTTAGTGTAATATTCGTATAACTGATATTATTTAGAAATACTCTCAAACAAGATATAAAATTATATTACCAAGGGTTGTTGAATTTCTAGATATCTTACAGAAAGTTTACATCTAACAACCAAGAACATGACACGAAGGATCAACCAAAACATACAAAAAGCACGCATAAGCAACAGATAGAAAAATGTTAAAGTTACCATGCATGTGGTCAATTACTGCCTTGCAAAATGAAACAAAAATATTAATTTCTAACAACAAGATAATAAGAATTATTCCGATAAGTAATTCAGATCTGTACTTAATGTAGTATTGATATTATTTAGAAATACTCTTAAACAAGATATAAAATTATATCACCAAGGATGTTGAATTTCTAGATAATTTTATTAAGTTTTACACGAGTGTAAACGTATAATTAGACTACGGTGCCCAGCAGGTTCCCAACCTTTATAGTTGTCTTTTGAATTAGATACTATGTCCAAAGAACATCATAACCCATCAGAATGATTCTATTAACAGTTGCCTTTTTTTTTATTATCAAATTACAGTATTATACAGGTATGCAGAGAAACACAAAGTGAGCCAATAGGAAAATTTGAGTGATTATTTTTTATCTACATGTAAAACATTTCTGTCACGTGGCTGATGTAGTGATGGAATAACTTTAAAACTGTAACTGGAGAAGAAGTTGTGTGATTAATGTTGAATGTATAGCGCTATGTACGTAAATGAAAACTATATGACTCCACTCCCAAACAGTTTATATAGTAGATGTACATAAACATTTATACATCAATATATCTTCTCGGATGTATCTGTTGTAACATTATGTCAAACGAACGTCGGTATTGTAGCCACTACTCAGTTATTTTAACATTAGAAGACACAGATATCTATGAATACATTTCTTTCGTTCCACTAAAATTATACAGACAACTTAGATGATTCTTCTACCCTAAAGTAGGTACACGTACTGCTTGTTTCTTGTTTGACTTTAGAATTTTGGTCACAGCTGTTTCAGGACTATTTGCGTTAGTTGTTGATTGTGTTATTGATCTTGATGTGTGTATATACTTTTTTCAACAGTTTATGGAGGAAATATGTTGATGTTTATAAAGTGTTGTTTTATTTTGTTGATTTCGTCGTCAGTCTTAACAGGTTAAATTAATGTTGAAATGTATACAATTAACGTTGTTGAAAAAAGTGTGTGTTCTGTAGTAGAGAATCTAGCAATTATATGATCAACATAAATGTACCAGTTTTATGGTGGGTGTCAGCCTGAAGCGGAAACGTTGTTCTGTTTTTTTATTTCAATTGAAGTGCTGATACTCACAACTGTCTTGAGCATCCTTTTTTAATTCTAGCGCGTTTTTCATCACAACGAAGGGTAACGAAAACTTTGCTACCAAAACTGACCAAAAGCTTTATCGTCATGATTTAGAAATTTCAGGTGGCGCTGTTAGTTTTGATAATTTTTCTTAACAGATTTGTAAAATTATAAGTTTATTTCGTGTACATTACGGGCATCAAATTTAAACTTATGAAAAGCCTAATTTATCTCCAAGTTCGAAATAAATCGAAATTAAATGTTAAATTTTGTTGTTATTACAAAATAATCGATGTTTAATAAATATGAACTGAAAATTTAAAATATAATTTATCAAATAGATATATAAATATATATATAAATGTATAAATAGAACAGGCTTTGAGAGAATAAATCAGCTCATAACTCTATCGTAGAATATTGAAAAGAATTTAACCATTATCCATCAAACTAATAAAATGTATGTGTTCTCCATTATACATATTAATTATTATAGACCGGTAAAATAGACTATTAGTTAACAAACAGGTGTTGACACCATATGTTGAGATACACCATGTAAAATACCTGTTTTATAGACTCTGGTGGAAAAATTATCACTATGGTTTTTGCCTGTTTGAAGTTAAGCACTAGGCCATTGAATGGGACATCTGTACTTTGTTTCTCAAAGGTATCGAAATCGGGTTTCTGGCGATGCAAGTGCGCAAACATACTGCTATGCCACTAAGTTGAGGGGGTGTTCACTATGACATTTTATTTTTATTGTTGACTACGTAAAGAATAATGAGTGTTTTTGAGTATCTTTATCTTTCCCGGTTCACAGCTCCTTTAGAATCTGAGCAATTGTTTGCACGTCGATCTTAGGCAGAAAGAAAAACCTAACAGTTCCGTGTATTAGGTAGTTACATCCAAACAACTTAATACTCAATAAATATTTCAATCTTAGCAACATAGTAGCTGTTTCAAAGAATATTACAAGTAAATTGAAAGTAAAACAAAATTTTAATCTGATATTAAAATAACCACAATTATTAAACGGATGTGATAGCAGGTTTGACACTTCACAGCTTTTCAAAATTTTGATTAAGAGTGAACACCACCAACCGAATTTCCTGTTTCAAACAAAACGTAACAATAATTTCTTCGTAATATTAGTCGTCACACGAAGTTTAAATAAATGTCTTTTAATACATAAAGCAGATAGCAAATTCACTTCACAACAAATTTTAAATTCCAATTTTTAGTAAGTTGAACTTATTCAATATACAATTGTATGTTCTTCTATTTATCATGTAAATGTTAGTTGTGTACAGTTTATTCAGTTGTACAGTATTTATAGAAATACTATACAGTAAGTAAGTTTGAATATATACGTCTCATTTTTACCATTTTTGTAAATTGATGAAGCTAGATTCCAAAGAGCTAGTACAAGGTCTTCAAATAGTCCTCATTAGGACAGAAGTGAATTTAAGTTCTCAGAACGCTTAAATCTAAGATTTTATTGCCCATAGTAAACACAGCAAATGGAGCAAAGTGGTTTTGTTTTTAAAACAAAATATTCAGATATTTATACTGTTCTGCCATATCAGAGAAATAAAACATTCTGTTGTTTAACTTTATTGTTAGGAAACAAGAAACTCTTTGCAATAAAACCACGTGTTTCAGTCATCTTAGTAATAATGTTAAAAACCTAGAAAAACTTGATTACATGTAATATGTATGATTTTAGCATGGTTTTATTTATTTTACTCAGTTATAAAAAAAGTTAAATACCTTTATTTATGATGCAAATCGGTTCACGATTCCTACGTTTCAACTTTGACCTCAACTTTGATATAAGTCAAAACAAAATATGATAATGAATAACAATTCCATTGGAAGAAATTTTGTCAACGGGTTCCAAATCATAAGATCTTGGATTTATAGTTCAAAGCAAGTTAACCAGGAGGCACATAGGCATAAAAATGAATTTAATATGTAATTTATAATTATAACATAAAATGTAATAAAAGTAAGAGAGAGTGATGATATAAGAATTTTTCACATAACTGGAGCTGAATTATAGTTACTCTATTATTAGAGTAGATGGAACTGCTTTAAACTATATTTATGAGAAAGGTTGTCATTCATTTGTCACTATTTAAAAAAAAATATTATGATTAACTGTTCCGAAGTGTTGATTTCATACTGTTACATAAAACTTATAGTTTTGATAATATAGTGATACATAACAAAAATATCTCAGTATTATGAAATCACGAGTTATTTTTTTCAATGACATTTTCTATTTCCAACTTGTTACAATGAATTAAAGATATAAATGTCACATGTCAAGTAATATCTTTTCTTATATAAACGATTACTAATTTTTTTTATTTTCAGTCATTATCTTTCGGTTTCACTATTTAGACGGGCCCGGCATGGCCAAGCGCGTAAGGCGTGGGACTCGTAATCTGAGGATCGCGGGTTCGTGCCCGCGTCGCGCTGAATATGCTCGCGCCCCATCCGTGGGTGCGTATAATGTTACGTTCAATCTCACTATTCGTTGGTAAAAGAGTAGCCGAAGAATTGGCGGTGGGTAGTGATGACTAGCTGCCTTCCCTCTAGTCTTACACTGCTAAATGAGGGACGGCTAGCACAGATAGCCCTCGAGTAGCTTTGTGAGAAATTCCAAAACAAACAAACCTAATTACTGTTTTTATGTTTATGCAAACTGTGAGAGTTACCAACTTGTTTTAACTATCAATTTTATTGTTTTATTCAATTCGGTACGAAGCTAGCCATCACTAATTTCAAGTGTTAGACAGGAGAAAAGGCAGCTAATAAATACAACCTTCCATCATCTTTTAAGCTAAATTCGAAACAAACCAAATCGTTTAGAAACTGTAAACCTTGAGAGTTTGTTACAAAAAATTACAGGATTCGACTTCTGTTGTGGCCTTATCTGTGATAGATTATTGTACAACAACGTGTCTATCAACAAACAGCCAAGTTTATTTATACTTTACCTCTTTTAATAATAAATCCGCAATGAATATTTTTCTTCTCCATCTCATTTACTGTATAGTCTTGAATAACCCAAATACATAAAGGCATTCATTATATGAATCAAGAAGAACTTTGATTTTTATAATATAATATATTATATACTCTTTTATTTTTTCTGAAGTTTCAGTTTTATGAACTGATTAAATTCTGTCTTCTTGAGCTGTTATTTATGTTTCTTCGTGATACAGTATTCCGTGTGTAATATTTTATTTCAAATAACTTTTCAATTGTTTGGTGAAAATCTCATAAGTCTTTTTAAGAAGCAATTAACTTCTTCCTTCTTTGCAAGTTAAAGAGTCAAAAATTATTACACTTATATCAAATATTGTTTTTTTAAAACGTAGAGAACAACACTATTAGTGAGGCTTCACTCGATGACTAATGTATTTTAAAAATTACAAAAAACGCTAAATTTCTAATAACTATTTTAGGCTAATCTTTCGGAACTAACACTCAAGCTGATCATCACCTGACAAAGTCCCCAAGGTGAAAGTAAGATTAAAACTTTCCACAATGTGTTTGTATCCTATATATCCTAATTACCAAACATATTAGGTCTGGTCCTATCGTGGAACATTTGTGAGCTAATACAAGGACAGGTGTGTAGACTCTTTTACTATCACCCACAATATCCAATGTGATGGGTCTGCGAGAAAACTTTCATCAAGGGAATGTACATTACACATAATATCCATTCTTCACTTCTCATATCTATTCACATTTATAAAATGCCATCAACGACCATGTACTAGAACTTTTGAGATACGTATTACGAATACCACAAACACGAAAGTGCAAAACGATACCTCCAGTGTCTATGAGAGGCATATAATTAACTCGTATTTGATCTTATATATCACAATTTAATCGACATGTTAACATAGGCTTTTGTGGTTAATTGTATTATATTGATGAAGCTTTATCATATTTCACTATCTGTTCACAGTATATTGGTGTCAGGATTTAAATACCCAGAGTTCATCATGGCACATTCCTCTGTACTGTATTACATTTGTCAACTACACAAACTAAAAACCCCTGACAAGACAACGTCTTAGACATGGTCTGTAGTTAATTTTGTTAGAATGAATAATATTATTCATTTGCAGAATTTGCAAACTAAACTCACAAGAAAACGAATAGTTCATCCATTTATAAGGAACATCAACAAATTAAATCAGTTTATCGATCATGACGTCATCAAAACGTAATATTAATATCTGTCAGTACGCTTGTACGTAGAAGGCCTGGCATGGCCGAGCGCGTTAAGGCGTGCACTCGTAATCCGAGGGTCGCGGGTTCGCGCCCGCGTCGCGCTAAACATGCTCGCCCTCCCAGCCGTGGGGGTGTATAATGTGACGGTCAATCCCACTATTCGTTGGTAAAAGAGTAGCCCAAGAGTTGGCGGTGGGTGGTGATGACTAGCTGCCTTCCCTCTAGTCTTACACTGCAAAATTAGGGACGGCTAGCACAGATAGCCCTCGAGTAGCTTTGTGCGAAATTCCAAAACAAACAAACAAACAAATGTACGTAGAATATATCCAAGCTAAGTATTAAGCACTAAAATAATACCCACTATCAGACAAGTTTTCAGAAATATTTTATACTAAACTACAAGTACCACTATACCATGAATATGTTTAGGTAGAATGTTCAGGGATTTAATTAATTTAATAAAAAACTTTCGTTTAAGTCAGATTTTATTAGAAAACTTTCAATAAAAAGCTATTCATACTGATGTGATAACTTAATATCTGAAATTAAAGGGAATACATAAAATCATAAAATAAGATTTATTTTGCTCACAAGATAACAATACTAAAGTGCGCTCTATTGACGAAATATATTTCTTGAAAATTTGACGTTTTAGAACAACCGATTAATTGTTTTGCTCTAATTATGTGTATTGATAGTACTTCTATCAAACGGCATAAAAAATAGAGAATGTCTAAGAGCTGTGCGACAACCAGTGGTTGTTTTATAGCCAAAGTTTCACCTTTCGACACTTGGAAACAGAAAATAATTCTTATTTTTATCTTCACGTCATGATATAACCGGCAGATTAACATTAACCTTTGTGTATTATCTTGATGCATTCACATCATATATAAGTCCATATAAGGATGGTGTTTTCCAACAGAATATTGGTTTCAGTTTCGACTTACGCTGTATGACAGTTCTTCAGCTCTGTCCTGCACCAACCTTAGAAATCGTTTTTGAAGTTAATTTTGTTGCCCTAATGCAGATAGACATACGCTTCAATAATTATTATTACGACGCACTTCTATATATCACGGGCCAGAAATCGCTGGTAAAACTTTAGAGTGGTTAACCTTTCATGTATTACTTTTAGGATAAGTTTTTGAAGATCGTTCTTATGTCGGGTTGGTAGACTCAACTCCATGTAAGTTATTTTGTTTTCAGTAATAAAGGTGGTTCA